>ML788276.1:61039-138630 GCA_009831015.1 Picea engelmannii | reverse complement strand
TTGAGCCAAGCAGCTACACCAACAAATAACACACAAAAAATACTGCATGCAGCTAGAATGAGCAAGTGCCGAGATAAGCTTTCGAGGAACGAGGGAACGCACCAATGTGTTAGACGCACCCTCCATTCCTGGAACACGACTTACCAGGGTCGACCTAGCAGGGATATGGCTATGGATGTTGGTCTCATCCTTCACCCTAAATGCTTAAAAAAAATGAAATGTGAAAGGGAGGAGAGGGTAGAGTTCGAAGACATAAGAATGAAGAAATTAGGGTTAGGGTTTAGATAGGAGGGAACTGGAGGAAGCGGTCACATGGGCTTCATGCGTGCCCGATTTGATTTTTTTAATATTTTTTATTTATTTATTTTATTTTATTTTATTTAGATTATTTAATTTTATATTTTATTTATTTATTTCAATTAACTTTGTAAATTATTACTAAATTTAAATTTCAATCGTTTAAATTGTTAATTTTTTTTAACTATTTGTTAATAATAATAAAAAAAAAGTAATATATATATATATATATATTTAAATATATGTTGCAAATTAAAACTAAGTATACTAATTAATTAAAAGTAATTATTTAAATGAGTGATTAATGTAAATGTTAAATTATGTTTAGGTTTAAATCTATGATTTAGTTAATAGTTTAAATTTTAAATATTTCAAATTATATTATGTTTTGTTTTAGTTTAAAACTAGTTAAAGTTATTAATTAGTTTTAAACTAAAACACCGAGCTAAGAACCTGCAATACAACAGAACTTAACCAAGACAGAGCACCCAATCACCAGGAATCAAGACACAGGGAGGAGGATCTCACAAGCGGGCTCAAAGGGCGTGCACTGCAAAAAAAAAACACAGCGATTCAAACAAGCCAAGCGCCAAGTCCCTCCATTCCCTTCCACCAATCAAAGTCAAACACTAAGCTTCAATGCATCGTTTAAGGCTCACTACATCATATGACCACAAGTTAGGAAGCAATACATAACCACAACACACAAGCGCTAAGTTCCAATGCCAAAAACCACTCTACAATCCTCAAGACTCGCACCTGCAGCCACCGAGACAGACAATTCAATGCATATGTACAATGCGCCAAGGAAAAATCACAAGTCAAGAATCGAAGGAGAATTATTTGTAAGATAAAATTTTAAAGGACTTGGACTAGGATAAGTGGGAGGGAGGTGGCATACACTAGAAAAGTAAGCTAGAGGAATGGGCGAGTATGGCGCAAGGCTAGCGTAGCTACCGGGCAAGGGAGTCAACAGTTTTCTTAGGTGAAGAAATCAAGCTTAGATGCTTGATCCTAACCCAGCCAATCCATTAAAGAGAGTAACATGTGTTTATAGACAAGTAAAGAAAAGCTTACGCCTAACCCTGTTTCTAGATTGAGTAGCACCAATTTGAAACATCCTTGAACTCACCCTAACAACTTTGGTTGATGTAGGTTAAATCATACAGGATGGTCAGGACTCGAGGGAATTGAGGTAGGGGAGCATTGTTGTAGGAACCACCTACACCTCCAGTGCCGCCACCACCATCGCCCGAACTAGCTCTCATACTATGCTCGTTGGAGGCCATAAATGAGACTTTAAAGGGGCAACAACAAACAAGGATCGAAGTGGAACCCCCACCATCTATAACGGGTAATCCAGAAGCGTCAAGGGATTCAGGGGGAGGACCTCCTCTTAAATACATCACTCGAGAATTACAGAAGATCAAACTTCGAGAGTTTTCTAGGGGTCAAGACAGTGAACACGTGGAAGCATGGTTGGAAGGCATGAGAAGGTGTTTTTCCTTAAGGGACTATGCATGCAACTCAAAGGCGAAGATAACATTTTTTTAGTTAAGAGACAATGCCTTGAACTGGTGGGGAAACCTCAAAAGACAATTGCATTTTACCCTAGACAGAGTATCTTGGGAACTTTTCGAGGAGAGGTTCCGAAGTAAATATCTGTCAACTTATTATGAGGAACAACAGGTAGGGGTGTTTCATGCCTTAGTACAGGGAAACAGAACTATAGAAGAATATAAGATTAGATTTATGGAATTAGTAAAATATGTTTTGTATATGGATAATGACCAACAAGAGGCAGAGCGCTTTGTCTATGGATTGAACCCTAATATAAGAGATATGGTACGGATGTGGAAGCCGTATTCAGTAGCGAAAGCTATGGAAAATGTGTGTTATGCGAAGGAACACATGAACTTAACTGGAGGTATGAGACTGACCTTTCCACATCGTCTTGGATTCGTGGGGAAGGCCCCTAGGACATTTCCCAAGGGAGGGGGCTCAAGGCCACCTCCATATGGTAACAGAGTCACACCAAGGACAGTAACCGCAAGGATTTCAATGGCAGTGAGTGCAACATCTCGTTCATCACCAATGACGCATATAGGTCCATGGCCATCTCAGGGAAAAGCTAGTTAGGGTAGAGGTTCGAGGGGAAGGAACTCATTTTAGAGACAGTCGCATAATAGTGTGCAGACTCAATCTCGTGTTACCTATTGGGGGTGTGGAGGATTCCATTACCAGTGTGACTACCCAGAGTTACAATTAGGATTCGCACATAGAGAAGGGAAGGCCCCGATGGGAAGAGAAAGTAGGAGCCACCATACTTATGTAGCGGTTAATAATCTCCAGGCCAAACATCAATCCATGGTGGTGGAGTCATCAGGTATGCTAAATCATATCAATGTTAATATTTTATTTGATTATGGTGGGACGGATAGTTTCATTTCACCATCTGCATTAGAAAAGAGTGGGTTGGTAGCCTATGATCACGATGACTTTAAACAAGTTGATATGTCTTCGAGGGAAAAACAAGCGGTAGGACCTAGTGTTGATAATTGTAAAGTAGACCTGGGAGCATGTACTACCAGGTTGAAGTTATACGTCACTGCTCTTAGGGCATATGACCTAATCATTGGATTGGATTGGTTAGCAGCTCACTGAGCTTTGGTAGATTGTTTTGCAAAGATGGTGCTTTGTGTTGACGATGAGGGAAGACCAATGGAGATCTAGGGTGTACGGAGAAAAGTGTCATTACTCTTTATCTCAACGATGAAGGTTAAGAGATGCTTGAGGCAAGGGTGTCGACTATATGTAGTGGAAGTAGTGAACAAAAGGAAGGGACCCTCATTGGATCAGTACATGGTATTGTAAGAATTTAAGGATGTTTTTCCGAACGACTTACCAGGGTTACCTCCTAAGAAGGAGCTTGATTTTACTATTGAGCTAAAACCTAGTGTAGAACCAACTTCCAAGACTCCGTATTTGATGAAAACACTGGAACTTTGTGAATTGAAAATGTGGTTGAAAGAGTTATTGGAATTAGGGATAATAAGGCCCAATGTATCACCTTGTGGTGCACCAGTAATTTTTGTAAAGAAGAAGGATGGATCCTTACGACTATGTATAGATTACAGGGACTTGAATCGTGCTACAGTGAAAAATAGGTACCCAATTCCATGAATAGATGACCTCTTCGATCAGATGAAAGGAGCAGTAGTATTCTCAAATATTGATTTGCGATCAGGGTATCACCAATTAAGGATTAAGGAAGGTGATATCCCAAAAACTGCCTTTCGAACTTAGTTTGGACATTATGAGTCTGTCGTAGTACCTTTCAGATTGACCACTATGCTAGCACTATTCATGAGCCTCATGAACAACGTATTCTGGAAGTACTTAGATCAATTTGTACAAGTCTTTCTAGACGACATCCTCATCTATTCCAAGAATGAAAGAGAACATGAGGGACACTTACGAGTAGTGTTGTCCTGCCTTAGAGAGACAAATTGTATGGGAAGTTGTCGAAGTGTTCCTTCTTCTGAAAAGAAATTCATTATTTAGGTCATATCATTTCCGGTGAAGGAATCTCTGTGGACCCAAAAAAAGTAAAGGCCATTATGGAGTGGCCAGTGCTGAAAAATGCCCATGAGGTGAGAAGCTTCATGGTGCTAGCAGGTTATTACCAGAGGTTTGTGGAAGGATTCCCAAAAATAGTGAAATCCATCACCACTTTGTAGCACAAGGGGGTCAAGTATGAATGGACAGAAGAATGTGATAGTGCATTCATTGAGCTTAAGAGGTTACTAACTAGTGCGCCAATTCTACGAGTGTCGACTATGGGAAATGATTTCACAGTATGCATAGATTCCTTGAAGCAAGGGTTAGGGGTCGTGCTAATGCAGGATGGAGGAGTGATAGCTTATGTGTCTAGAAAGTTGAAGAAACCCGAAGAGCTATACGTGACTCATGATTTAGAGTTGGCAGCTATAATGCTAGATCTAAAAATTTGGAGGCACTATCTTGTAGGGTGAAACTTTGAGCTCAAAACAGACCATCAAAGTTTAAAACATCTCTTCACTCTAAGGGATATGAATTCCAAGAAAAAGCGATGGAAGGAGTTTATGAGTGAGTACGATTTTGGTATTTCGTACATTAAGGGAAAATAAAATGTGGTCATAGATTCCTTATGTAGCGGTTAATAATCGCCAGGCCAAACATCAATCCATGGTGGTGGAGTCATCGGGTGTGCTAAATCATATCAATGTTAATATTTTATTTGATTATGGTGGGACAGATAGTTTCATTTCACCATCTGCATTAGAAAAGAGTGGGTTGGTATGCTAAATCATATCAATGTTAATATTTTATTTGATTATGGTGGGACAGATAGTTTCATTTCACCATCTGCATTAGAAAAGAGTGGGTTGGTAGCCTACGATCACAATGACTTTAAACAAGTTGAGATGTCTTCGAGGGAAAAACAAGCAGTAGGAACTAGAGTTGATAATTGTAAAGTAGACCTGGGAGCATGTACTACCAGGTTGAAGTTATACGTCACTGCTCTTAGGGCATATGACCTAATCATTGGAATGGATTGGTTAGTAGCTCACCGAGCTTTGGTAGATTGTTTTGCAAAGATGGTGCTTTGTGTTGGCGATGAGGGAAGACCAATGGAGATCTAGGGTGTACGGAGAAAAGTGTCATTACTCTTTATCTCAACTATGAAGGTTAAGAGATGCTTGAGGCAAGGGTGTCGACTATATGTAGTGGAAGTAGTGAACAAAAGGAAGGGACCCTCATTGGATCAGTACCTGGTATTGTAAGAATTTAAGGATGTTTTTCCGAACGACTTACCAAGGTTACCTCCTGAGAAGGAGCTTGATTTTACTATTGAGCTAAAACCTAGTGCATAAACAATTTACAAGACTCCATATTGGATGAAAACATTGGAACTTTGTGAATTGAAAATGCAGTTGAAAGAGTTATTGGAATTAGGGATAATAAGGCCCAATGTCTCACCTTGTGGTGCACCAGTAATTTTTGTAAAGAAGAAGGATGGATCCTTACGACTATGTATAGATTACAGGGACTTGAATCGTGCTACAGTGAAAAATAGGTACCCAATTCCATGAATAGATGACCTTTTTGATCAGATGAAAGGAGCAATAGTATTCTCAAAGATTGATTTGCGATTAGGGTATCACCAGTTAAGGATGAAGGAAGGTGATATCCCAAAAACTGCCTTTTGAACTCGGTTTGGACATTATGAGTCTGTCGTAGTACCTTTCGGATTGACCACTACGCTATCACTATTCATGAACCTCATGAACAACGTATTCTGGAAGTACTTAGATCAATTTGTACAAGTATTTCTAGATGACATCCTCACCTATTCCAAGAATGAAAGAGAACATGAGGAACACTTACGAGTAGTGTTGTCCTACCTTAGAGAGAACAAATTGTATGGGAAGTTGTCGAAGTGTTCCTTCTTCTGAAAAGAAATTCATTATTTAGGTCATATCATTTCCGGTGAAGGAATCTCTATGGACCCAAAAAAGGTAAAGGCCATTATGGAGTGGCCAGTGCTGAAAAATGCCCATGAGGTGAGAAGCTTCATGGTGCTAGCAGGTTATTATCAGAGGTTTGTGGAAGGATTCTCAAAAATAGTGAAAGCCATCACCACTTTGTAGCACAAGGGGTTCAGGTATGAATGGACAGAAGAATGTGATAGTGCATTCATTGAGCTTAAGAGGTTACTAACTAGTGCGCCAATTCTACGAGTGTCGGATATGGAAAAGGATTTCACAGTATGCATAGATTCCTTGAAGCAAGGGTTAGGGGCCATGCTAATGCAGGATGGAGGAGTGATAGCTTATGTGTCTAGTAAGTTGAAGAAACACGAAGAGATATACGTGACTCATGATTTAGAGTTGGCATCTATAATGCTAGCTCTAAAAATTTGGAGGCACTATCTTGTAGGGTGAAACTTTGAGCTCAAAATAGACCATCAAAGTTTAAAACATCTCTTCACTCAAAGGGATATGAATGCCAAGAAAAAGCGATGGAATGAGTTTATGAGTGAGTATGATTTTGGTGTTTCATACATTAAGGGAAAATAAAATGTGGTCATAGATGCCTTGAGTAGGAGACCACATATCTTCTCCTTGATACCCTTAAAAGTCAATCTGAGGGAACATATGTTGATGCAACTCCAAGGAGACAGTTGGTATTTAGAGGTTACTTCAAACCTCTAGAGTGGGAGGCAGTTAGATCCAAAGTATGAAGGATATAGTTTGGAAGCCGACGGACTATTGAGATATCGAGGAAGGATGTACATCCCTAAAGATGGGGATATTCGAAGCATCATACTGAAGGAATCCCATAGAGCACTTTATTGTGTGCATCTGGGTGTGAAGAAGATGTATGCCGACATGAGGAAGCTCTTATTCTAGGTAGGAATGAAGCGCAATGTAGTCCATTTCGTCGCCAAATTCCTAGACTGTCAACAAGTGAAAGCTGACCACCATCACCTGGCAGGCTTCTTACAACCACACGACGTTCCTATGTCCAAGTGGGAATTCATCTCTATATATTTTGTTGTGGGGTTGTCGCTCACATCTCATAGACATAATGACATTCTTGTGATAGTGGATAAGTTAACCAAGAGCGCTCATATTATTCTGATTAGAGACACTTACGATGTCACTGATGTGGCACGTGTGTTTGTAAGAAAGGTTATCTATTTTCATGGGATACCTAAGAAGATCATTTCAGATAGGGACTCCAGATTCACTTCTAGGTTTTGGACAAGTTTGCAATCAACATTGGGGACTCAGTTGAACTTAAGCACATCTTATCATCCTGAAACAGATCGGCAAACTGAGAGAGTAAATCAATTCATGGAAGACATGCTCAGGATGTATGTCATGGATAATCAAACCCAGTGGTAGAAGTACATACCTTTGGTAGAGTTTGCCTACAATAATAGTTTTCATAGATCCATCGAAATGCCACCCTATGAAGCTCTGTATGGAAGTCCATGTAGAATGTCGTCGAGTTGGTATACATTAGAAGATCAAGTAATAATTGGGCCATAATTGATTCAAGAGATGGAGGAACGGGTGATTCAAATTAGGCAGAGACTAAAGGAAGCACAGGATAGGCAGAAAAGTTATGCGGATGCACACAAGACTGACTGAAATTATGAAGTGGGAGACCAGGTTTTCATTTGTATCAGGCCTAATAAGAGTACCATATGGTTCAGGAAGGGGACAAAGTTGCCACCTCGATTTATAGGACCATTCAAAATCCAAGAGAAAATTAGACCCGTTGCCTATCGTCTTGTACTGCCACCCCACTTGCATAAAACTCATAATGTTTTTCATGTATCTGTTTTATGTCATTATGTTGCTGATTAATCACATAAACTAAATTGGAAGGAATTGCAGGTATCGGACATGGGAACTCTCACGGTAGAACCATTACGCATATTGGACCATAGAGTTTGACAGCTCAGGAACCGTCTGGTAGACCAAGTTAAGGTCCAATGGGACAAGTATAGTCCAGGATCTACTACTTGGGAAGATGCCGAGACATTATGACGAGATTATCCCTCACTTTTTTGACCACCTCGAGAATATATTTCTCAAAGGTGGGGTGTATGTAACACCACAGTTTGACTTAGACAACCATGATTTACCTGAGGCCTACTTATATTATTTTCTCTTCACGGTGAAAACTATTAAATGATACACTTAATCTTTTAAGACATATGAACCGTTATGAATGTTTAAATGTTATTAATGATGATGAATATAATGCGATCTACTATGTGAATGCAAATTTTATGAATGTTTAAATGTTATTAATGATGATGAATATAATGTGATCTACTATGTGAATGCAAATTTTATGAATGTTTAAATGTTATTGATGATGATGAATATAATGCGATCCACACTGTGAATGTAAATTTTATGAATATTTAAATGTTTATGATGATGTTGGATATGACACAATCTATTTGATAAATCATAATTTTATGAATGGGTGTCGAAATTGAATTATAGGACATTAAAATATCTATTTCTAACTTGAAAAATTTGATGTTAAGTTGTCAGCACAAGGATACCAAATTGAAATGATGATAGTATGCAATTACATGATGATAATGCATAAAAATGTATGAGTTTCTGTTACAGTCTAATCTGTAGGTTATGGGCTATGAAATAGCCAAGGGACAAGGATGATGAAGGTGGATATCATGACCACTAGCTGAGAAACATTATGGTACTAATATTTGTATGTGAAATTATATTGGTTTGGATGTATTGTTATGATATGTGGACTAGTGCAGGATTTCAGGTGATGAGACTGCCCAAAACTGAATAAATGATAACAAAACCCTCAGCAACACGGTGCCACTGTATATTCCATTGTAGGGTGTGGACCCTAGTTATGATTAGGAGGGGTGGAGGCATTTCCCATCGTGTATCCTCCCAAACATGAAGTCATGGGAGGACGGTGTTAGTTCATGCTCCCCAAGACATGTGATGATGATTGTCTATTGCCTATTGGGGAATATTGGTCGAGATAGTGACACTTCCTCTTAAGGGTTCTATTTGGATTTAGGTCAATATAATTGACGCTCCAAGATAGTCCAACAAAGGAAGGATAGGAATGGAGATGGAAGTAAGTTAAGGAGGAAGGATGAGTAGAAATAGTTGAGAAAGTATGGAGATTTGTCTTATGGTGGAATTTACTGTTTTTCCCTTCTAAAAGAAAATGTGTATATATGAATATTCATAACTACGCAACTAAACCACAGTTGTCTAAATAAAATTGTTGAACTGAATAATTGTAATTAAAGGATTTCGTAAACATTTGATTGGTTGTTGTCTATTACAAAAGACTAGTCTTGTTCATTGGATTGGATGCATACATAAATTACTAAAGGGTGATGGTTATTGATTATTAGTACATGCACGAGACTTGTATGTACTAGCTACACATGCATTTCTTGTACATGTACACTAGTATGTATGAGTTTTCTTGACTTACTTACTAATAATGTAGGTTAATTGTTATGATTGTGTGAACCATGTTTCTTTTCCTTTGTACCATGAGATACCTTAACTTCGGAATGAAGTTTCCTAAAGGGTGGGTGTATGTAATGACCCTGTTTAAATAGATGTATAGGGATTATTAATTATAATTAAATTGATAATTTGACTATCCTAATATGTTAGTTAAACAATAATTATTTCTTAATAATATTAACTAATTAATTATTATTAATTACTTGTTCATATCTGTCAATGATTAATTAATTATTAATTGACTCATTAATTATTCGAGTAAAGAATTAAAGGGGTTAATAGTTTTATTTATTAAAGACTTACATATATGGGTGTGCGGGGGGAAATAAACATTAATAAGGGGATAAGACATTAAATATAGGGATAAGATATTAATGAAGGGGATAAGATAATAAAAGGGGAGATAAGAAAATTAATGAGGGGGAAGAGAGTCGGTGAAGGGGGATATGACGGGAGGAGTCTTACAGGGAGAAGGATTTTTTTGGAAGGGGACTGGATTTCTGTTTGGGATATTTTCTCGTGTGGGGAGTTTTGATATTGGGAGTTTTAGTGAACCATTGCAGGGGAATCGGGTTGCTGGGGGTTTTGGGCACGGGGACGAGGATATCCTTACGGTCTTCTAGAGCTAGGGAGCCACACAGGCTGCTCCTAGCTGGTATGGAGGAAAACTCGGTTTTGGGCAGTGTTTGGCAGAGTTTCAACTTCAACATTGGACCAAGAGAGATCGAGGTTAGCATCAGGAAGAGGTAATTTATTTTATTTATTTATTTTATGTATTATAAGGAATATGCAGTGTTATGTTGTTGTTCGTAAGTGAATTAGGATCTTTTCGTAAATTTTAATTAAAGTAAATGGATATATGTTGGTTATGATGTTATGAAATGTTAGGATAACATTTCCTTAAAATATATAAAAAAAAAATTGGTTTTATAAGGCTCTGTGGAGAAGAACCCTACATTTTCTCCACCTCATCTTAATTTATATTAGGAATACAAACAACCCTCAATCCCATCCCATTTACCATGACAATAAAGGAATTAGTATAAAAACTCAAAGAAATTTAAGTAATGCTAATGGGAAGTTTAAAGTAATGGCATATAATCCATGTTCATGCAAGACCTTCACCTCATTGTTATTAAAACATGGGTTTGTGAGGTTATGAAGACTAAACTCTTTGTTTTGGGGATTCTAATACATTACATTATATGTGGTCTTTGTGGATCCCAACATAGAGAACTTTTAAGGAATCTTAAAGAAATGTTCTAATGCATTTTTTTAGTGGATCCAACCATAGGGAACTTTTAATGAATCCACTTGCTTGTTGTTTTCTGAATTGATTTCCCTTAGTGAACCCAACCTTATGATTTCAATGACTTCTTTGTGTGGGTTTTATTGATTATTATGAAAAGATTGGGGCTTTATCTTATGTCCCTTATCCCTTTAGTCATCATTCCTTCCCTAAGAAGTCGACTAGGAGCCGAATCAACGGTCGTCACTTCGGTGTTTAAAGACCTATAGATTCAAATGCCCTACTTTTCTCTGCATGGATGATGAGTGAAGGATAAGAATTTATCCTGTTGTTTATCCATTACTTTTCTTTTACTTGATTGATTCATAGTTGTTACAGGTGAATCCTCCTGTGGACAAGCAGATTCCCTCTTGGTCTCTAGAATCCTTAGGACAAGACAAAAAAGTGTTTAACATGGACACTAACATCCTTTTAGATCTAATCAAGCTAATATATGAAGGATAAAAAGAAATATATGTACCTTATTAACGACATTTGTCCCTGCAAAGTCTAGGATGAGCTTCGATCCTGAGCTCCATGATAGGTCATGTAGAACAAACAAAGATACAATGGACTTCCTACTCTACTTAGATTAGCTAAAATATAGATCCATCTACTACAGACAAGCTCATGTGTAAAAACCATAAGTTTGAAAGAAATAGGCCAAGCATTGAGGTATTGATAAGAACAAGTAAAAGTACTTACAATCCTTCAATGAAGGTGCAACAACTTCATCCAGTTCTCCTTGTCCAACCCCTTGCTCAAGTAACCTACACTGATTGCTTTGATGACATCTCACTCATGAGATTAGAAGTTCCCTATATCCAATATTTTTTGTCCATACTACTTATAGGATCATAATTTTTGTATCAATCTCTAGTCTCTACCTCTTTTTTGTACATTGCTTATGAGATCATAGGTTTCATACCTCCAATCTTTTTCATGTACCTTTCACCATGATAAGGCCTCCTTATGTAACCTTGGAGTGGACCAACCACTTGAGAGATATTTGGGATAAGTTGAGGATTCTTCTCCTTCAGTTGAGGATCTTCTCTAAGATCATTCCTTGACCTTCTATTTGAATCCAACCACCTTTAGAAATTGACGAATTCTTCAATGATTTAGCTCAAAAAACCAAAAACTTGCTCAGAAAGGGTAGAGATCCCACAAAATGGTGCACATAGCACTCAAACACTCCCCAAAAGAGGCCCAGGGAGTGCTATCACTCCCTGACAGTGGGTAGGGGAATGCTCCTCTCCAAAGTCCATATTTGAGTGGTTTTTCCAATGGAAAAAGGCTTGTACTTATTGTCAACTGATTTATCTTCTTCAAAACTAGTCTTTGAGGTGTCTTAAGTGTCCTTATGATGTCGTTAGAGGAACGACATAAGAAAGATGGAAATATGATGTTTGTGACACTTGCAGCACTTGTGGTCAAGATGCAACACTTGCGGACAATATGCAACACTTACAACACTTGTAATGGCGACACTTGTGACACTATCGAAGTGAGTAATTTTGATGTCTAACCAATTGCCGACCAAAGTGTGAAGTCAAAAAATGATGATGACTAAAGTGTGTTGTAGACTTTTTAAAGCAAGGGTATGGATGCATAGAAACTAGAAAAATATTCAAACAACCATCAAACAAATATTATGACATGTTTCAAACCCAAGGCAGGCATTCCTATGCTTGAGTGATAAAGAATTTTTAGGTATGGCCACCATAAAATGCACTGAGGATCCATATTTATATTGAGAAAATGGTAAATCCACTGAAGATACAATGTGGATCTATACTCCATGACCTAAACTGATCGTAGCCATGAAGAATACACCGTGGATCTATGAGATGACAAGACATAGCCACGACCAATACAAAGTGGATCTATGTAACAGTATATGTTTCATAGTTCAAAAGAACTCCTTCTCAACCTAGGCAAAGTACATAAGATTAAAAACTCAACCTAGGGTCTTCTTACCGATCCCACTGTAGTACAAATCTAACCATGTGAATAGATGTCTTGATGTTGAACATGGTAGAAACCACTTGATTAATGGTCAATGAGGTAAACTGTTAACAAGCATAAGGGATATCACCATTGATGTCAATGATTCCCAAGGTACTATAGTACATTTTGACGAATGTGAATAGATGAGCTGAAGTCAAACATCCATGGATTCACTTAGTTGAAGTCGAACATCCGATTAGGGTTCAATGATGTAAATCCACTATCGAACATGAGAAGGCCTTCAATTGAGGCATGCAGGTCCCACGATACTAGATAGTTTCTAAGTCTAGTTCCTGGATAATGTGTTGAATTTGACATGAATAGAATCGTCGAAGGAGGGCCTTGATGTATCCCCCATCAATGACACGAAAATGACACAGAGATGTAATTGGTAGATCAAATGAACATGGAATGACATAGGTATTGAAACATGATATTTGTGATGGCTGACTCTCGAGGCAGATACTTCCCTTGAACACTGAGGCATATCAACATAAACGTGACATGGACCAAAACTTGATAATGTAGTGGATGTTGTGACTTTCGTTAGGTGACCGAAAGGAGTAAAAGAAACTAAGAGGATTGGCTCAGTGCAGAGGTTTAGTGGATTAAAATGTGTGCAAAGACAAAGTGTCATGTTCAAGGGCGAACATAAGAGTTACTGGTAGTGTTCTCAAAAACTTCTTGGCTTTCTTCTTTCAATTTTTCCCCCATCTAGATAGACGAGTACCTCTTTTTAATTTAACGAGCTCAAGGAGGGTAATGCATGGTCGATATGACTCACCTTTGGTAATTCCCTCTTCCTTTTTTTAGAAAAACAGAGGAAGTAAGGGTTCAATCCCATATGGGCCCTTCAATGTATGATTGTTTAACAAGTACATAGAAGGTAAACTCAGTGGTTTTTCATATTTAGAGAGTCTGAAAACAACTTAAAGACGATTCCAATGTTGTCCTTTTTCGTAATGTTAGTCTTGCAAGGCCAAAAAAGAGATAAATTATCCCTTAGAAGATGACCTTTCAAACCTTTTAATGAGTGGGATAGGAAGCAAGATCACTCGGTAATATTTTAATGTTTAGAGAGTCTGAAAAGAGCTTAAAGATGACTCCAGGGGCTTCCTTTTTTGTATATCCATGTGAGTCTGAAAAAGTAATAAAATCCTACTCGATTACATTCTCATTTTTTTTTAGGACAAGAAAGAACAAAGACTAAGCTCTGTATGCCCCCATCTTGAAATCTAATGGCTTAAATCCAGAATGATCATCAAAGGTTGGAGACATGCCCTCCAAGCTTCAATTCATTCACCGATTGTGAGGTCGTCACCAATTTCTCTACTAGACAAAGAAAAAGGATAAGATTGGATGAAAAGAAGGTTCAAGAGAGGTGATTGTTTCATTTTTTAACGATTTTTACATAGGAAAAGAACTATGCTCAAGGCTTTGGGTTCAATCCCCAGTTATCTATTTCATTCTTAAATGAGCTTGCCACAAAGAGGAAAACTATGCTCACGGCTTTTGTTTCATTTTTTAACAAGCTTGCTATAGAGAGGAGAAACTATTCTCGTAACTTATGTTTCATTTTTTAACGAGCTTACTACAGAGAGGAGAAACTGTGCCCATGGAATCTTCTTGATCATGATTTCCAAGAGAATAATGCTCTGGAAGGAAACCACGTCAAGGAACAGAACTCGGTCATGGCTTAAAAGAGATCTTCACTGGATGGAAGAAAATCACTCTGAAAGGAACACATGTCGAGGTTCACGACAGGGGTAAGGAGATCGGGCTCCAATATCCCTACCAAAGAGATCACCATGTCAACTACTGGATCCAAATCATCTGACATTGAAGGCATGGGAGATAATGCCCCATAATTTAGATGCGGTAGGGGCGATATTGTCGTCATATAAGAACCATTTAGGGAGGTAACCCAATTAGGACAAATCAACAAAAGTTGATCAATAGTCATCATTCCTCCATCGTACGAGAAATATATCACATGAAAAAGAGTGGACACAATAGCTTTCATTACATCGACATAATCCTGCCCAAGGAGTAAAGAGAAATCCAAGGGGTCTTGGACTACCATGACCTCAATAAAGATAGTTTTCCCTCCCAAAGTTACGGGAAACTAAGGAAGGGTCCCTAAAGGTTGACTGGTTCTTTTGTTAAAAGCTAACTGATTCTATGTAATCGACACAAGATGAGGACAACCCAAGGTGTGCCAACCAATAGAGGAAAATATACTAACAGACGCACCTTCATCTATCAGTGTTTGAGGAATGTCTTGACCACAAACCTATACTGTAATCTGGAAAAGAATGTGAGAGGTAAGACGAGGTCTAGTTAGCACACCCCAATCAAAAAGGATAGCCTCATTACTTGGAGGGGTTTTCGTGGGAGAAGGAGGAATCCCACCCATCAAAATGGATCCTTTATCAACAAGAAAAATGTGGGAAATATCGAGTTTACTCCCTAGAGGGAGAGTAGGATTGACCGATGATGGGATCAGATCAACCATGTTGGCACTCTTTAGATGAAGGGTGGGACTAACCAAGGAAGGGACTAGATTAGTCACTTTGGCATTCTTTGGATGGGTGGGATCGATCGATGGTAGAACCAGATCGACCACTTTGGCACTCCTCAAGGAAGGAGTGGGATCGATCGATGACAGAACTAGGTCGACCACTTTAACATTCTTCGGATGAAGGGTGGGACTGACTAAGGAAGAAACTAGATCACTCACTTGGGTTTCACTTTCCATATGAAAAGAGGGGTTGATCGATGAGGTAGTTGGATCAACAACTTTGGTTTGTGGTTCAACCGAGGATGAAACTAGATTGACCACCTGATCAACCAGATTGACCAGATATGGAACCAGATTGACCATTCCATCAACTAATGATGGGTTGGGGGAAATCCTATGATAACTAGCTAGAATTTGAATCTTTTCTAAAAGAGAAGAAGCCTCGTCCATGCGAGGACAAAGGTGATAATAATGATCACCTTTACATAACATACAAGGGAATTTGACAGTTGTCTTCTTCTTACCAACCTAAACGTCACTAGTTGACAAGGCATCACCAGCATGTCTAGCAAAATTCGATGATGCGAATGAACATATTTCTAAGACCTTGGGAATACCAAGGCAATCCCTCAAAAATTGGTCAGCCTTACAAATACTGCAAGAGAATTTTGGTTTCAGATTCTTTATTTTAATCTTGTTGACCTCATCAACACTCCCAATACTATTAGCAGTAGTTGGTTGCTTGGATCTGACATATGATGTTGTTAGAACCTTGGTCCTTTGTGGGTTCTTATTCTTATTATCTTTTCATTTATTCTTCTTCTAATAAACCTGGCTACTTTCTTTAGATCTTTCATTAGATGAAGAAGGAGAAAGGGAAGGAGACTTAATGGGTGAAGAAGATGAAAATTCGTCATGAGGTTGATGTGTGGGTGGTGTACTGACATCTAAAGATTAGGTGCATTTGAAGCACTGGGAGGATTCGAGATCACCGGAGTGGGAAAAAACCAAACTGTTAATCTGATGGTGAGTCTTAGAAGACTCAGTGTGGCAATGTATGGAGGACCAAAGTTTCCAAAAGAAGGAAAGATGTAAGGTTCCCTAGGATAAGGGGTTCCTCCATTGGTACTCTCAGGATTTGATGCCATTAACACTGACTCGATCTAAGTTCCACTAAGAAACACAAACAACAAACGCTATGAATCTGAGAAGCAAACAATCAAACAAAACTTCCCACAATGAAACCACTAGTTGGTGATGAAATCCAATGTCGTGAGATAAAAGTAGGAAGGGGTAGGGATAGAGTGGGTGGATCAGTTAGATTGGTGACCTTCTTAATGGACTTATGCCTTGGTACAAGATTCCACGCAGTAATTATGGCTACTAAGTTCACCAACTCATACTTAGCCCCTGGGTGGGTACAGTCAATAGTCTAGTCAGAACTTATGGGAAGGATAACAAATCTGAAATCAACTCGAGAGGCCCCCACACATAATCGTGGGTATACCCTCAAGTGATCCCCAATATACAATATGACTACTATGAAAAGTCAAACCATGGAGGTATAATCTTCGTATCTTTCTCAAACACAACCTCGTGCATAACCACTATGTGAGACGGGGGTCCCATAAATCCTATATGACAATTGGATTTTCTCTCCCTATCACAAGATGCTAAGTTTGTTTGATAGATTTGGAAAGTTATCCTTTCAACCTATTCCAAAACCCTACACCTTAAATTAATGTAGGTTTGCTAGCAAATTTGTAAAAAGTCTGATAAATTTTAGTTAAGCATTGATTTCAGTGGTTGTTGTTTACTTAGACATGTATGAGAGTGAAATATGATGATAATGTGACTCAGTTCCCAAAACATGCTTAAGAAATGATAAGAAATATTTTCTTTCAATGAATGTCTAGTTAAGGGAACGAGAAGGATTTTCCTTTCAGTTTCAAACACTAAGATGCAATGACCTTGTGCAATAGTCCTCAATAAGGAATCCAATACAATGCTAAAATGTTTATATGTGACTGATAACCAGTATATGTAAAGCTTCCTATGCTAATCAAACTCCAAGAGTTGTGAGATTTAAGCAATCTGGAAGCAAACTTCACATAAACAAAATACACCCTTGTTGTGATCAAACAAGAAACAAAAAACCAAAAACTCAAAAGGAAGGAAAAATATCTTGGACAAGATGACTCAAAGATCAGAAAGAAAAGTAAAAAAGACATTTGAAACTCCTTACAAAGTTTTCACTTACTTAGATAAACGAGAAGAAAACGACAAATTGACTACAAATTATCAAGGACAAAGAGTTATTGAAAAGTAAGGACAAATGCCAAAAAATCCAAACAAAAGAGGATGAATTCTCCGAGAGAAGGTGTTGAAGGAAAATGAAAAATATGTACTGCAGATGCAAGGACTCCTGAGTCAAAGCCAAAATGAAGAAACAACTTCAGAAGATGAAAAATATGAAGAATTTCTCACAGAAGGAGGTAGCTCTCTAGTGTAAGGGGCACCAGAGCATTCCAGTGCTCTGTGTAAGGATAATAGGGAGTGTTGGCACTCTGAAAACCAAAGAGGGGGAGCACTCTACTCTCGAAACTTAGAAAAAATCTCAGAAAACCAAAAAATCAAGCAACATCAGTCAATCAAATTGAAAATGATGGTATCAAGAGCCAATCAATCAGATCTAATAATCAAAGAGATAGTATGGAGAAGCTAAAATGAGTGGGCAAAGGGACAAAACAAGATCTGGGAATGGAAACAAAAATCAGAGCTTCTCCCCAGTGGAGTCACCAATTTCTGTTACAGGTGAATCCTCCTATGGACCAGCAGATTCCCTCTTGGTCTCTAGACTCCTAAGGCCAAGGTAGAAAAGTTCTTAACATGGACACTCACATCCTTTTAGATCTAATCAAGATAATATATGAAGGAGAAGAATAAATATATGTACCTTATTAATGATGTTTGTCCCTGCAAAGTCCAGGTTGAGCTTCGAGCCTGAGCTCCCTGATAGGTCCTATAGAACAAACAAAGATACAATGGACTTCCTACTCTACTAAGATTAACTCAAATATATATCCATCTACTGCAGACAACCTCATATGGAACAAGAATAAGTTTGAAAGAAATAGGCCAAGCATTGATGTATTGATAAGAACAGGTAAAAGTACTTACAATCTTTTGATGAAGGTGAAACAACTTTGTGACATCCCCCAAAAATAAAATATTTTTTATTTTCAAAATAGGCTGGAAATTTATTTATGTTTTTGGCAAATTTGAAACTAGAATTTTTTTTTCCATTTATGGCAATTTCAAATTTAATAATTGTATTTAATTATTGTGACTATTGGGAAGACATCTGTTTGGAATCAACTAACCATTTGACTATGACACTTGTATCAAAACAGAATATTTCCATTAATTGCATGAGGACAAATGGAACAACCATGTTACAATCAGCTGACCATGACTCCATGTGTGGGGAACATGTTGGAACTACCGCTAGGATGATTATGAGAAGTGGAAAATCAGAGATTTGACCATTAGCAGCCCCTGAAAATCAGGGATTAAGAAAGATGTGAAAATCCCCAAAGGAGGGAAAAATACCTGGGCAAAAAGAAATTGATAAATAGCATATACGAGGAAGTAGGACACTGCCAGGTATGCAGGAAAAGATTTTTGAGCTCTCTTGCTATTATGAACACTGCGGATTGAGTGTGAGGCAAGAGGATCCTACTGAAATAGAATTGCCTTGCTGCTATGAGCACTGTTGAGTAAGTGTGAGGCAAGAGGATAACTATTTGAATTGAAGAAAATTGTTGAGGAGGAGTTTCCAAGTTCACCCTCATGGATTCATGGTCAGGATATGGGGTGAATCAGGCAAGTAGATTTGGCTTCCCTGTTCTATGGTTGGGAGGAACGTGGTTGTTCCCTTTGTCTTCCCGTGGATTGGATTCAGATATGTTAATTTTCCCCTCTCTACTATGAATGGCTATGTTTTTTGATGTTATGTATTTATTGAATCTGAACTGGAATAAGTCACATTCTTTGTCTGTATAACCTTTTTTTCATCTAGTGTATTGTATCTGATTAAATTGGATTTGTAACGAATTCTTCCCACTTTCTGTTGGAGTGTTTTAATCAGATGCCATGTATCTATCAATATTCTCTAACAACATGCAAACAATATATTATATGTGTATAAAATGACAAAATACGGGAGTTAAAGAATTTTGGAAACCCCTGTTTGTTTTTTTTCGGACGCTAAAACAATCTTGAGAATCGATGCCTTTTAGAGGTTTTTTCTTTCCTTGTTTATTTTTAGAATGGGCTACCCTTTCCTTAGTCAAGGTCTATGATGAATTTAGAGATTTTCCCTTACATAAAACCTTTATCCTTTTGTATCCTTCTGTGCATGTAAAATTCTTAAGTCTTTATGATTTCATAATTCGGGGATTGTTGTATGTAGTGGGTTGACATTTGAAACCCAAAACCTGAAATCCCAAAGTGTTGGTTCCATACCCTTTCACCCTCAGAATTCGGGAATTGTTGTATACTGTGCTTTGACATTCGAAACCCCGAAACTTGAAATCCCAAAGTGTTGGTTCCACACCCTTTCACCTTTCAGAATTTGGAAATTGTTGTGTGATGTGGTTTGACATTTGAAACCCCAAAACCCAAAAAACCCAAAATCCTGAAGTGTTGGTTCCACACCCTTTCACCTTTCAGAATTTGGGAAATTGTTGTGTGTTGTGGTTCGACATTTGAAACTCCGGAACCCCAAATCCTGAAATCCCAAAATGTTAGTTCCATGTTATTTTTTTTTCACAATTTTGGGAATTGTTTGTGGTTGATGTTTTGGCTTTGAAGTCGTGCGATTCCGAACCCCAAAATCCTAAAATGTTAGTTCCACTTTCTTTTCTTTTCCCAATTTTAGGAATTTTTGTCTTCTGTTGTTTGACATTTGAAACCGTGAAACCCCGAACCTCAAAATCACGAAATGCGGGTCTCACCTTATAATTTCTCGCATTTTGGAAAATTGTGTATGTCAAGGTCTAGACACTGGAACTTGCGAAGTTTTGAATCTTGAAATCCTGATGTGTGGGACCCACCTTCCTTTTTTTGCATTTCAAAGGTTTGTATATGATGTTGTTTTGGGCACTTGTATTCGCAAAATCGTAAACTCCGAATTCCCAAAGTACTAATCACCTTTCGCATTTTCGAGAGTTCTTATGTGTTGTTGATTGAATTTTGTGTTAAGGAAAACCTGAACCCCGAAACCCCGAAGTACTCGATATCTTGTCGCAAATTCAGGAAATGTTGTGTGTTGATGTTCGGCTCTTATACTAGTGAAACCCCGAATTCTGAAACCCCAAAATGGTGGCCCACAGTCATTCCGTATTTTTGAATTTGGAAAAGAACAGGGTTCTTTTTTTTGTTCAGCACTTGTGATCAGTGAAACCCGATTGACCTCTATTTTCTTCACAAAGATGTAGGAACTTAGAAGAAACCTATTGTTATGGGAACAACTCTATTAATGTAATGAATAGACTGGTAAATGAACATTGGAGAATCTTCATGTCAGATAGAGGTATGGGAGTAATAGGTCGTATTATGAGTCGATTGTATTGCAGACATAGGGTAATATTTTTATGTAGGTTTTTGGTCATAAAAACCCCAAAGTTGTTTGTATTGTTGAGATTATGGTAGTGTTATAGGTACTAGCAGATAAGAGAGTAATTATAAATTTCAGGATCTTAATTAAAAATTCAAGTGATGAGTAGATACTCATTATATCATCGATTAGAAAAATTAAGTTGAATGGTAAGGACAGTCAATGATAGTAAGGACTCTAACAAACCTTCAGACTCAAGTCTTCTAACAGAAAGCTTACTTGCTTGAGATCTCGAAAATTTTCAAGGATAAATGTACAAATATATATATATTTATGGTGATTTTTGAGGTACATTACAGATGGTATCGGAGAAAAAGTTACAACACTGGGCCTGAACAGGGCCACATTAATTTCTTAGTATATATTCTGATTTATAAAAAAAACTAATAAATTTTGTGGATTACAAACATAAATCTTTTTTGTTTTGCGTTGAATAATGGCAGCCCAAGAAGGTGCACAAATCAGGGTGGAAGAGAATCCCCAACAAGGACCTCTTGAGGATCCAAGACAAAACAGGGATGGAAGCTCACCCACAGAGGTGTTGGAAACAATGAGAAACCTTATTGTTGAACTACAGGTTTTCAAGGCCGACAATGAAAAATTGAAGAAGGCACAACAGGAATAGAAAGAGATAAATGAAGTACTACTGCATAGTATAGTAACCAAGAAAATCCCAAAAGATGATAACCCTGAGGAAGAGATCAACAAAAGGGCCTCCAAGAATTCTAGTGCGAAAACAGAAAAAGGAGACAATTCGTCTAAAGGGACACCTTCAGCTGAAGACAAAACCATACCAGACAAAAAAATAAAAAAAAACAGACCACCTTGAAGGATAATTTAAAAAGATTAAACCAGCTACCTTTGATGGAGAGTCTAGGACAGGAGAAGAAGCCGAGGCATGGTTGTTGGACATCAAAAAATACTTCTAAATCTACAACTATTCCAACAACATGAAGGTCAGAATGACCATCTACAATCTGAAGGGAAAGGCTAACATTTGGTGGCAGGACTTGAAATTGGCCAAGGGCCTAAAGGAGAAATAGTTGAAATGGTCCATCTTCAAGAAGTATTTTAGGAAACAATACCTTTTTGAAAGCTATTATGAAAGGAAGATGAAATAATTTTATGAATTACGACTCGAACAAATGACAATGGATGACAGTATAAATAAATTTCTGGAACTACTAAGGTTCGTACCATACATCTAGGAGGATAAGGTAAAAATCCAGGGATTGTTAATCTTTTTACCACAGTCCTACAGGGACAGAATTGAGTTTGACAACCCCAGATCCTTGAGTGAGGCATTCAGGAAGGCACAAATGTGCTATGACCAATATAAACAATGGGTAGAGTTTCCCAAGACTTGGAAGGATAAGAAACGAGATGTAATGCACCAACAGAAGAAGGGATACTAGCCAGCTCCTTATCAGAATGCAGCAAAAAGTTTTCCAAGGAAGGATTTTCACTCCAATCATCTGAATACGCAAGGTAGCGGTAAACGGTAAACCTGGGAATGAAGAAGTTTGGGGACAACTCTTGCGAGCCATTAAGCTGTTGGGAGTGTGGAGAGCCTCATATAGGGAGGAACTATCGACGTCTAATTGCAAAAAACAACACTGTTGTTCACAATTTGCAGGAAGCCTCGACAATGGGAGACATGGGGAGAAGTCTGCATCGAATAAATGCAGACATAGATGGTCGACAAGATGACCACCAGTCCTTGGTGGTAGAGATCAAAGGTAAAATCCATGACACTCAAATTTCTATTTTAATTTACCTTGGAGATACGCTAAATTATATTACTCCCGATGTAGTAAAGTCGAATAAACTTAAGAAACAAAAGCATGGAAAATGTTTTCTTGTACAACTAGCAAAAGGGACTAAAAGAAAAGTAATTAACTTTATTTCTGATCTTGATTTCAACTTAGATGGTCAAAAGATAAGGACCAATATGAACATCCTACCACTAGGATCTTATGGTATGATTATCGGGATGGATTGGTTGGAACAACACAAAGAAGTACTAGACTGTTATACAAAGATACTTAGCTATAATGATAATTTTTTCACTGTTAGAACAACCCAAGGTATACCAAAACCTGTCTCATTCAAACAAGTTTCAGCGATGCAATTCAAGAAATGTATTAGAAAGCGATGTCAAGTTTATGTCATCCAAGTGACGAATCTATTAGAAACAAAAGATAAGCCCAAGTTAGAAGACATTATTGTCCTATGGGAATTCAGAGACATGTTTGTTGATGAGATACCAGAATTACCTGCTAGGAGAGAAATAGATTTCTCTATAGACTTACTACCCGGATCAACCCCTATCTCAAAATCACCCTACCGAATGAGTCTACTAGAACTGACAGAATTAAAAATATAGTTATAGGAATTGTTGGACAAAGAGTATATCAGACCAAGTGTCTCACCATGGGGAGCACTAGTCCTCTTTGTGAAAAAGAAGGATGGTACTCTAAGACTATGTATCGATTATAGACAACTGAACAAAGTTACCATTAAGAACAAATACCCCTTACCACAGATAAATGATTTGTTCGATCAAGTTGGTGGGGCCAAGATCTTCTCAAAATTGGATTTACAATCCAGTTATCATCAAGTTAGGATAAAGGACTAGGACATAAACAAAATAGCTTTTCGAATAAGATAAGGATACTACGAGTTTGTAGTCATACCTTTCAGACTCACTAATGCACCAGCCAGATTTATGTGCTTAATGAACAACATTTTCAGCCAATACTTAGACAAGCTTGTACTAGTATTTATCAACGATATTCTAGTCTATTCTAAAACGAAGGAGGAACATGATGAACACTTATGAATAGTTATGCAAACACTAAGGAAACACAAAATATATGCAAAATTTGACAAATGTGATTTTTATCAAAAAGAAATACAATATTTAGGACATGTCATCTCCTCGGAAGGTACTGTCGTAGACCCAGAAAAGATAAAAGCCATCATGGAATGGCCAGTGCCTAAGGATGTGGCAGATATCCGGTCATTCATGGGAATCACCGAATATTATTGCATATTTATACAAGGGTTCTCCAATATAGCGTACCCTATCACGTCATTACAAAATAAAGGGACCAAGTTTAACTAGTCACAAAAGTGTCAAGACAGTTTTAACAAGATAAAAGAATTATTGACATCGGCGTCGATCTTGAAGGTAGCAGTTCCAGATAAAGACTTCAAAATATGTGTTGATGCAAGTAAAGAGGGACTAGGTGGTGTTCTAACTAAGGAAGGGCACGTGATTTGTTATGAGTCCCATAAATTAAAGGAACACGAGAAAAATTATGTCACTCATGACTTAGAATTGATAGTAGTAATACATGCCTTAAAAATGTGGTGACACTATATAATGGGCAGGAAATTCTTACTATTGATGGATAATAGCGGAGTGAAATATTTGTTTAAACAACCATACCTTAATGAAAGACAAGCAAGGTGGCTAGCCTTCTTGAGATAATTCGACTTCGAGGTCAGACATATGAAGGGAAAGGAAAATAAAGTAGTAGATTCTTTAAGCAGAAGAGTCCATGGGTTATTTGAGATAAATATCAGCAAGGCAGAAAGTGATATGGAACAAAGAGTAAAAGTGGCAGGAATTAACGATGGAGATTACACTAATATGATGGTAGAATTGCAAAACAATATCAGAAATTCTGATAAACCAGATATAAGTATCAACAAAAAAGGATTATTAAGATTTAAAAATAGACTTTACATACCAGATTCAACAGAGCTAAAATTAACTATTTTAGATGAAGTGCATAAGAAACCATATTCTGGCCATGAAGGTTACCAGAAAACAATAACAACACTCAGAAAACTATTTTACTGGCCTAATATGAAGGGGAAAACAACAGAGTATTTGGCTAGGTGCCAATATTGTCAGCAGGTTAAGGCCGGACACCAGCATCCAGCCAACCTATTATAGCCATTACCAGTACTAGAATGAAAATGGGAGACCATATCACTAGACTTTATAACAGGTTTGCCTAAAACTCATAAACATAATGATTCAATCATGGTTGTAATCGATAAACTCAGTAAGTCTGCACACTTTATTCCTATAAAGTCTACTTTTAAAGCTATTAATATTGTTGAAATATTCATGAAAGAAATTTTTAAACTGCATGGTATTCCTAAAATGGTGGTTTCAGATAGAAATGTAAAATTCACATCCAGTTTTTGGAAGGAATTGTTTGCAGGGCTAAATACTAATTTGAAATTCAGTACGAGTTATCATCCACAAATGGATGGATAGACTGAAATGACAAATCAAATCATAGAGGATATGCTCCGCATGTATGTAAGAACAAATCCGAAAAAGCGGGAAGACTACCTACACTTGGTAGAATTTTCATATAACAATGGGTACCAAACTTCGACTAAGTTGAGCCCTTTCGAAATAATGTACAACATAAAGTGTAAAACTCCAATTAGCTGGGAGAACCTAGATGAAAGACTCATGGTTGGAATAGAGATGCTCCAAGAAATGGAGAACATGGTAAGAAAGGTACAACAAAACTTGAAAGAATCACAGGACAGATAGAAGAGCTATACAGATCATAAAAGAAGACACGTGGAATTTCAAGTGGGAGATCACGTTTACTTAAAGGTCAAGCCTGGAAAATCTCATTGAAGTTAGGGAACTATGCCAAGATGGCACCCAGGTTTTGTGGGCCCTTCGAGATACTCGCTCGAATTGGACCAGTAGCATATCAGCTTGCACTTCCAGCTAATCTAAGAATTCATAATATATTTCATGTTTCTTTGTTAAAAAAGTATATTCATGACCCTACTCATATGATTGATTGGAACTTGGTGTAGGTGGAACCTGAAGGCCAGTTATAGGTCGAACCCTTGCGCATTCTGGACTGGAGAGAAATAGCACTTCGGAATAGAGTCATCACTCAGGTAAAGGTGCAATGGAAGCACTTTAGTCCTAAGGAGGCCACTTGGGAATTGGAGGGAGATTTGTGGAAATGTCATCCAATCTTGTTCCAGGAAAGGAATGAACACTAAGGATAGTGATTTACTGAAGGGGGAAAGGATGTGACATCCCCCAAAAATAAAATATTTTTTATTTTTGAAATAGGATGGAAATTTATTTCCGTTTTTGGCACATTCGAATCTTGAAAATTTTTGCCATTTATGGCAATTTTGAATTTTGAATTTAATAATTGTATTGAATTATTGCGACTATTGGGAAAATATCTATTTGGACTCAACTAGCGATTTGACTATGACACTTGTATCACAACATAATATTTATATTAATTACAGGAGGACAAATGGAACAACTATGTTAGAATCAGCTGACCATGACTCCATGAGTGGGGAGCATGTTGGAACAGCCTCTAGGTTGATTATGAGAAGTGGAAAATCAGAGATTTGGCCACTAGCAGAGCATGAAAATCAAGGATTAAGAAAGCTGCGAAAATCCCCAAAGCAGGGAAAAATACCTGGGAAAAAAAATTTGATAAATAGCATATGTGAGGAGGCAGGACACTGTCAAGTATGCAGGGAAAGATTTTTGAGATCTCTTGTGGTAATGAACATTGCGGATTGAGTCTGAGGAAAGAGGAGCCTACTAAAATAGAATTGCCTTTCTGTTATGAGCACTGTTGAATAAGTGTGAGGCAAGAAGATAATTGTCTGAATTGAAGGACATTGCTGAGGAGGAGTTTCCATGTTTTCCCTCATGGATTCATGGTCAGGCTATGGGGTGAATCAGGCAAGTAGATTTGGCTACCCTATTCTATGGTTGGGAGGAACATGGTTGTTCCCTTTGTCTTCCCATAGATTGGATTCAGATATGTTAATTTTCCCCTCTCTATTATGAATGGCTATGTCTTTTGATGTTATGTATCTATTGAATTTGAACTGGAATAAGTCACATTCTCTTTCTATATGACCTTTTTTGCATCTGGTGTATTGTATTTGATTAAATCATATATGTAACAAATTATTCCCACTTTATGTTGGAATGTTTTAATCCAATGACATGTATCTATCAATATTCTCTAAGAACATGCAAACAATATATTAGATGTGCATAGAATGACAAAATTCGGGAGTTAAAGAATTTTGGAAACCCCTTTTTGTTTTTTTTCAGATGCTTAAACAATCTTGAGAATCGACGCCTTTTGGAGGTTTTTTCTTTTCTTGTTTCTTTTCAGAATGGGCTAGCCTTTCCTTAGTCAAGGTCTATGACAAATTTAGAGATTTTCCCTTACAGAAAACCTTTATCCTTTCGTATCGTTTTATGCATGTAAAATTCCGAAGTCTTTATTCTTTCGAAATTTGGGGATTGTTGTATGCATTGGTTTGACATTTGAAACCCGAAACCACGAAACCCAAAATCCCAAAGTGTTGGTTCCATGCCCTTTCACCTTTGGAATTTGGGAATTGTTGTGTGTTGTGGTTTGACATTTGAAACCCCGAAACCTCGAAACCCAAAATCCCGAAGTGTTGGTTCCACACCCTTTCACCTTTCGGAATTTAGGAATTGTTGTGTGTTGTGGTTTGACATTTGAAACCCCAAAATGCTGAAAACCTGAAATCCTGAAGTGTTGGTTCCACACCCTTTGAACTTTCAGAATTTGGGAAATGGTTGTGTGCTATGGTTCAACATTTGAAACCCTGAAACCCCGAATCCCAAAATCCTGAAATGTTAGTTCCATGTTCTTTTCTTTTCACAATTTCGGGAATTGTTTGTTGTTGATGTTTTGGCTTTGAAGTCGCGGGTTTCCGAACCCTGAAATCCTGAAATGTTAGTTCCACATTCTTTTCTTTTCACAATTTCAGGAATTGTTGTGTTCTGTTGTTTGACATTTGAAACCGTGAAATCCCGAAATGATGGTCTCACCTTTTCCTTTCTCGCATTTCGGAAAATTGTGTATGTCAAGGCCTAGATACCGAAACTCACAAATTTTTGAATCCTGAAATCTCGAAGTGTGGGACCCACATTCCTTTTTTCGCATTTCGGAGGTTTGTATATGAGGTTGTTTTGGGAACTTGCATTCATGAAATCCCAAACTCTAAATTTTTGAAGTACTAATCACCTTTCGCATTTTTAGGAGTTGTTGTGTGTTGATGATTGACTTTTGTGTTCAGGAAAACATGAAACCTGAAGCCCCGAAGTACTCGGAATCTTGTCGCAATTTTAGGAAATGTTGTGTGTTGATGTCCGACTCTTGTACTCGTGAAACCCCAAATCCCGAAATCCCTGAAATGATGGCCCACAGTCCTTCCATATTTAGGATTTCGGAAAACAACAGGGTCCTTTGTTTTGTTCAACACTTGTGATCACCAAAACCCGATTGACCTCTATTTTCTTCACAAAGATGTAGGAACTTAGAAGAAACTTATTGTTATGGGAACAACTCTATTAATGTAATGAATAGAATGGTAAAATAACATTGGAGAATCTTCATCCCATATAGAGTTATGGGAGTAACAGACCGTATCACAAGTCGATTGTATTGCAGACATAGGGTAATATTTTTATGTAGGGTTTTGGTCATAAAAACCCCAAAGTTTCTTGTATTGTTGAGACCGTGGTATTGTTATAGGTACTAGAAGATAAGAGAGTAATTATAAATTTTAGGATCTTAATTAAACATTGAAGTGATGAGTAGATACTCATTATATCGTCGATTAGAAAACTTAAGTTGAATGGTAAGGATAGTTGATGACAGTAAGGAATCTAACAAACCTTTAGACTCAAGTCTTCTAATAGGAAAATTACTTGCTTGAGATATCGAAACTTTTCAAGGATAAAGGTACAAATAATTTTTATTTTTTTATTTTTTTTATGGTGACTTTTGAGGTACATTACAAGCTTCTTCCAATTCTCCTTGTCCAACCCATTGCTCAAGAAATATACACTGATTGCTTTGATGACATCCCACTCATGAGATCATAATTTTCATATCCCAAATATCTTTTTTCCATACCACTTATAGAATCATAAGTTTGGTATCAATCTCTAGTCTCTACCTCTTTTTTGTATGTTGCCTATGAGATCATAGGTGTCATACCTCCAATATTTTTCATGTATCTTTCACCATGATAAGACCTCCTTATATAACATTGGAGAGTCCCAAACACTTGAGAGGTATTTGGGATAAGTTGAGGATCTTCCCTAAGATCTTGCATTGTCCTTCTACTCGAATCCAACCACCTTAAGAAATTGAGGGATTCTTCCCTGATTTATCTCATCAAACCAAAAACGTGCTTAGAAAGGGTAGCACTCCCCCAAAAGGGTACACGGAATGCTCAAACACTCCCCTAAAGAGGCCCAGGGAGCGCTATCACTCCCTGACAGTGGGTATGGGAGCGCTCCTCTCCAAAATCCATATTTGAGTGGTTTTTCCAATGGCAAAAGGCTTGTACTTCTCGTCAATTGATTTCTCTTCTTCAAAACTAGTCTTTGAGGTGTCTTAAGTGTCCTTATGATGTCATTAGAGGCACGACATAGGAAATATGGCAGTATGATGTTTGTGACACTTGCAACACTTGTGGTCAAGATGTGACACTTGTGGACAATATGTGACACTTACAACAGTTGTAATGATGACACTTGCAACATAATCGAAGTGACTAATTTCAATTTGTAACAATGGTTGAATGTTTGGTCTTTGTGTCTTCTTCTTTGATGTGGATTGTGAGTGATAAACCTCTATGTTGAATGATGTTTTGTTTAATAATCAACAACAAATAATCTCAAAACTTTATCAAGCAAGGGAGTTATGGAGTTGATAGTTAAGAAATCACTCAGTGGAAATATGGTTCCTTTATGTAAAAATTAGGTATAAATCCCTTAGTGGAAATCCCAAGTAGTTATAGTAAAATTAGGTGCCTTTATGTATTTCTTAGTGGAAATCGCTTAGTTTATAGTAAAATTAGGTCCCCTTATGTAACTTTAGGTGAGCATACGATATTTCATAGTTATGTATTTAGTTCAACTATATCCACAACTATCCAACAATTTTTCCTTAAATATTTCTTGTGATCCAAATATATAATATTGCATTTTCATAGTTCATATGTTATATAATATAACATTATCACAAAAATTACATCTGCTCCACCTCATCTTAATTTATATTAGGAATACAAACATCACTCAATCCCATCCTATTTAACATGACAATAAAGGAATTAGTACAAAGACTTAATGTCATTTAAACAATGCTAATGGGAAGTTTAAAGCAATGTCATATAATCCATGTCCATGCAAGACCTTCACCTCATTGTGATTAAAACATGGGTGTGTGAGGTTATGAAGATTAAACTCTTTGTTTTGAGGATTCTAATGCATTACATTATATGCAGTCTTTGTGGATCCAACCACAATGAACTTTTAAGAAATATTAAAGAAATGTTCTAATACATTTTTTTAGTGGATCCAACCATAGGGAACTTTTAATGAATCCACTTGCTTGTTGTTTTTTTGAATTGATATCCCTTCGAGAACCCAAATTTATGATTTAAATGAATTCTTTGTGTGGTTTTTATTGATTATTATGAAAATTTTGTGGTTTTATCTTCTGTCACTTATCCCTTTAGTCACCAGTTTGTGCTTGAGCAGTCAGCCAGGAGCCGAATCGACGGTCGTCACTTCGATTTTTAAAGACCTATAGATTCAAATGCCCTTATTTTTTGTGCATGGATTATGAGTGAAGGACAATAATTTGATAGGATTTCTATGGACCCCTTAATTATCTTTGAGTTGATTGATTCATGGTTGAATGTCTAGTCTTTGTGCCTTCTAATGATTGAGTACCTCTGTGGCCTGATTGTTTAAAACTTTGATTTATCTCTATGTTTTTAATTGCTTGAACTTGTGTATATCTCTAGATTTTTATTGATAAACTCTGCATTGTAGATAGATATTGGGGAATTATTTCTATATGATATTCTCCAAACATTCTTTGCAAATGCTATAGGAATTCTCAAGAAGGAAGAACAAGAACTCCTTCTTCGACTGAGACTCTGAGTGAGCAACAACAATCTCGTCAAAAGATATTTTCAAGCAAGTCTATAAATAGATCAACTGCAGAACCTACTCAAGCCAGTGCTATGGATGCAAACTTCTTAGATATGTTGTGCATCAATACTCCTACACTTGAGAATGTAGGGAATAGCTCTAGACAAGAGAATAGTTCTGGTAAGTTTCTTAAATTTTGTTTATTTATGTTGATTTTTTTGTCATTTAAATTTATGTGAGGTTAAACCTTAAAGTTACTTTCAAATGTGTGTGTAGGCAATCAATTTAGAGCAAAGGAAAAAAATGAGAGTGGTTGTAACGAAGATTTAAATGTCGATGCAGAGGGTAAAGGTGGATTCAGGAGGTTGTGTTATTAACAAACAAAATATTACATGACAACGTCTACCTATCCTTTAGATGTTGGTGATGAACTTCCCTGGGAAGGGAATAATGAAGCAATGACACTTGAGTGATGATCAGGTGTTAAAAAGAGGTTGGAAAATGATTTGGTGGTCTTGGAACTCCCCCAGGAGAGAAAACAAAGTTTGAAAATTGTTTGGCATTCACTGGAAAACTTTATGGATGAATATCAGAAGATGGGGCCTACCACTGACAATTTTGTCGATTTAATGAGGTGGCAAAAGTTAGAGGTGACGGTTTCTCATAAATGGGAGACAATAAAAAATAGATTTTCAAAAGAAGAGGCCATTTCCATGTTCAATTTGAAAGAGGAGCCAAAGTGGAAAATGTTGAAGGTGAAATATTTTAAGCACCCTGACTTTGTCGGACATCTATATAACAAATTTTTGGCGGCATATGGGAAATTTTCGTGGGATGATGAGGTTCAACACTATTTTGAAAGACACGTTTTTGCAGAGTTTTTCTTGCACATGCACCCTGATTATACTACTCTACCATCCAAATATTACGGGACTGGTAAATGACGTACATATGATCGCAAAAGGGCATATCGAAGCGAGGCATTGTTGATGCCTCCACGACCTTTAGTATCTTGCCCAATAGGGGAATTTGCATCACTTTCAGTGTTCCAGACTACATCAGAAGTTAGAAAAGAGGTCAGGACTGCAATCAGGAAAAATTTGGAAGCTATGTTTTATGGTGTTAATGTTGGCACGAGGCGTTAGTGAGCAGAAGCCAATTCTCGGGCCACATTTGTTGATAAAACAAATGAATATTTAGATGCAATGTTAGAAAAATAAGTTTTGCAGTATGTAAAATTTTGTCGGGATGGTTGGAAGAAGGTCATTCAGAATGATGACCCAAACCACAGATTGTTATGTGTTATATTTAGGAAAATTTTGATGCAGTTTATAATAGTTTACTTCTAGTTCTAGATTTAGATATCCTTGTATCTATAGAAATAATCAAGTTCCTCTTGGAATTAATTGCTGTTTGGAGATATGTTAAATGAATCTCTAGGAGATATGTCAAACAAATCTCTATTCAGTAGGGGAATTCATTCGACAAGTTTGAATTTGGATGGATTTATAGGGGTATGTTTTTTCTAATAGTTGTTCATTCTTCACTCTTTTGAATAAGAGATCAACAAAATTTATAATCTTGTATAATTGTCAACATATTGAATCCTAGATTTAGTTCTTAGTCGTTTTTTTTATAGCTATCTATTCCATCTCCTACTACTTGGCATGGATTGTCTCAATTCTCATCGGGAGAGTTTGAAGAGGGTGAGAGTCACAGGTATAATTTAATGTCTTAAATTCATTTAAATTTAATGCGTTATAATCATTTAAATATAATTTTTAAAATTTTAAAATTTGAAATGTGTTATATAGGCTAACGTGGACAAGAGAGTACCTGAGAGTGTGCTCGAAAGGGAGATTGAGATGGAGGAAGCACCCATATTAGGGAAGGATGTGTCCATTCAGGATGATTCATAAATGTATGTTCTTGAATTTTATCAAACTTTTGTTTTCTCAAATTTTTAGTTTCACCTTTTCTATTCAACGCTTTGATCAATTATTTTGAAACATATAGAACCTATAGATAATTTTTTTTTTTGTGTTAAATGGTGTACATTCAGACTTATTTAAGGTTAGATCATGATGAAGACCTAATTTTGAACTTGAATATGTTTGAATATTTGATAACAAATTCTATCCCACATCAGAAAAGAGTTAGTTTCAAAATTTTCCATGATTGCATTCCTTATTTTCTTGTCCAAGAATAGCGTAGTATGGACAAATTTGTGTTTTCTACATACAACGAAGTGGATTTCTTCTTTCCATGGTATTTCCAACTCTTAATAAAATTGGTTACTAATCACAGAAAACAACATTCAATTAGACTTACAAATAAACTCACACATATTGTATATGTGAGCTAGCTCATATAATTTCAAAGAGAATTTCATTATATTTAATATGAATACATCCCATTTAAATGGTTTTTGAATAATGACTTAATATACATGTGCATATTTTTGTATTATTCATCTACATGAAATATTATCTGAGAACATCTATTACATCAAAGAAAGAGAAGATAAGTATTTTTCGGGAGAATGGTTTTTAAAATGGAGATTTGTGAATTTTTTTAGATAATAAGTAGTTTTTTGGAAGAATTTCTTAATATGGATATTTATGAGTCATTTAGTTTGAAAGAGAATCATGGAATTTGATTATATGACCACTGCAGAAGAAGAAGAGAAGTATTTAACTACTAAGGAGATTAGTATTTTATTGTTGTATAAATATGATCAAATAATATCACTTGGGATGAGAATTACAGAAATATTTGAGAGTTTATACTCAAAGAGAATTTCCTGAAGGATTTTGGACTTTATCCACAAGGAGATAAGTATTTCTTTGGAAGAATGACTCAATATGAAGATTTGTGAATTTTCTTCATAAACAATTCTATATTTATTTTTAGATTATTATTTAACTCTAACTCACAATTTCTTTTACCAAGAACACAATAACATTACTTGGGATGAGAATTTCACCTGAAGCATTTGGGACATTATCCACAAGAAGAATTTCACCTGAAGGATTTGAGACCTTATCCACACGAATAATTTCACCTGAAGGATTTGAGGCCTCATCCACAAGGAGAATTTCACCTAAAGGATTTGGGACTTTATCCACAATGAGAGAAGTATTTCACTGGAAGAATGACTTAATATGGAGATTTGTGAACTTTCTTCATAAACAGTTCTATATTTATTTTCAGATTATCATATAACTCTAATTCAATTTTTGTTTTACCAACAACATAATTTTTCTTTTTAAATTTTTTCAAGATTTTAGATAAGATTTACAAATTGTTTAAATCATGTACTCTTAATTGGAGAGTAAGTAGATATTAAATATGTTTAAGTGTGGTTGGTTATGTTATTGTTACTTATTGTTTATTTAATATTTAGTTATAGTATATATGCTAATATGTGTTATTTGTTTTTTTATTATTTTTTTTATTTTTACAGATGTCTAAATTATATTTGGTGGAAAATATGTTTACAATATATTTTGTGGGAAAGAGTATGTTGAAGGATGACAGTTAAATATTTTTTTATGCATGTCAATTTGATTTTAATTGTAATTTTTGAATTCTGTATTATTTGGCATGTTTGAATTGTAAATTTTTAATTTTTGAAATCTCTTTTTTTTGCAGGGTTGAATTTCATGTATGAAGTGATCTATCTTAAGGTGATGGCTTAGAGTCTAGAATTTTGGAGTTAAATGTCTTAGTTTTTTTATCATCCTAAAATGGATGTGGAACTTATGTATTTTACAGTGTTACTATTCAGACTTTGATTATAATATATATATTTCATAATTTTGGAATTCAAAATAACAATTTTTGTCTCATATTTGATTTCTCATAATTGATGGAAACAAAGTGTCAAAGTTAACTTGTTATGAACTAATGTTTTGTATATTCTCCTTTTTACAATACATTAAATTAAACATCAAATTTTTAAATACTTTTTTTCCATGTAATAATTTAGATGTTTCATTTTATGTTTATTTTTTACAATGCATTAAATTAAGCATCAAATTTTTAAATACTTTTTTGCCATGTATTAATTTAAATGTTACATTAAATTAAACATCAAATTTTAAAGTACTGTTTTGCCATGTATTAATTTAAATGTTTTTGTACTGTCCAAAAATGATTCTATTGTCAAAAAGTGGCAAAGTTAACTAGTAATGAATTGTTCAAAATGATGTCACAAAGTGACAAAGTTAACGATAAAATAAAATGCTCAAAATAACGTGACAATAAAATAAAACATTAAAATGGAAGAGATGATCAACTTTTATTTAATTTTATCATGTAGTCATTAAAAAAACGCTAAAACTATAAGATACATTCACCTAAAGGTTCATATACCCTTGAACCTAATGCACTATTATTAAAATAAAATAGAAAAAAATACTATAGAAAAAAGTAAGGGTCAATGGAAATAGTGTTGAACAATTGTTCATTCTTTATATCACTATACCACTATCTTACTACTTCAAGTCAATATAGTTGGAATAGAATTCACCAAATAGTTTGAGTGTTATACCTCTCCAACATTAATAATTGGTTTTACTACATGACATTAAATCTGTGTATAAACTTTTATTTTACTCTACATGAAATTAAATTTCTGTATAAATTAATATGGTAAATATAAAATTTATGTTTTTTTTATAAAGTAATATTGTAAATATAAATTTTGTGTTTTCTCTTTGGAAGTCATGGTCAAAACTAAAGAGGAAGGTTATATATCTCCATACACCTTAACAATCAAATGGTTAAGGGAGAATTTCTTATCCTATAAACAACAGAATCTCCTACACAAATATCATGACCTTAAAAATAAATTATTATCATATAAAATAATAACAATCCAAATGTTAAGGGAGAATCTTTTATCCTATAAACAACAGAATCTCCTAGACAAATATCATGTCCTTAAAAGTAAATTATTATCATATAAAATAATTATGACTTAAAATATTTTTAAAGCATTACATCTATATTAAAATTTGTGTAAACTTAAATATAAATTAACGTTGTGAATAATTGTATATAATAATTGTGAAACATAAAATGTTTATATCAAAAAACAATTCAATTAAAAAAAATACTTTAAATTATTATTTTTTAATTAGATGTAGAGGTTAAATTTGATATTGAAAGGTTACATTAATGGCTCTATCAATGTAATTGGGTATCATAAAGATTTCATGGTAATGCACATTCTTGAGAAAGGGTTAGTTCCATTTAGAAGTTAGAAGTGGGTATCTTGGTGATCCATGATTAGAACTTGCTAGAATCTCGCAAATCCAACCATGCATAAGAAGTGAAAGAACTTCTCTTTAAATAGAGAGTTTCTAGATCAACCTTTTACAATAAAAAATAATATTCCTTGTATTCTACAAGGTACTAAAAATGTATAACTCCTCGATCTGATCAATTGGCTTTGATAAGTGAACTTCATGATACTATGTTGGTATGAACTTTGTGTAGTACAAAGAGATTTAATGTTACCTCGTAAAAGAATGATGCCCAATCCATTTTAATAGTCAATGGAATAGAATGAGCCACGAGGAAGAGTCGTTCAATGGGTGTGGCTCCATTCCTAGCATGTGATATTATATGGCCATTGATATTACCACTTGAGGACACATGACATTGTATCGTTTAGCATGTAGAAAGGCAGCTACAAAGAAAATCGAATCCATAAAACATGTGAATATGTGGACATGAAGTCTTACGACTTCATGTGAGAGGGACCCCTTTGTAATTAACATGACTTAATCACCCTACATATAATAGTATGTGCTTTCTCAACATGTATGCCCCTTTATGAACATGGGGAAAATCAAAGAGTATGGTTGGAAAATATGGGTTTGAAGGGGACATCTCTATAATACATATATGGGAATGGGTTCAAACATTCTAAAGCAGGTAAACCCCATCGAATGAAATTCATTAAAATATATTTTACTTGTCCTAACATGAGAGCCATTTCCAATCACAAGATGGAATGAGAATTTGATATCATAAAGGTGCCCTAATACTATGATTTCTTTAAAAAATATTAGTCTCATCCAAATGTAGAAGGGGGCATTCTTAGAAGGATATATGATGATGGGTTTGTTAGTTGGATCAAGTACTTAAATATGTCTCGTAAATATGCCTAGTAGTGAGCACGCCTAAGTTAGAATTAATTTCATCCCTTGCGCCTAATGATACCTCACTTCTTGACTTGAAAAAAGAACTCGTATTATATAAAATGCATGTCCCTAAAATATTAAGTTCTCCTCTATCCTATATAGAAGTTAGGGTGCACCCTAAGCAGTTCTTGGTTCTTTCACTCTTATACAAATTTAGGTTATAACATACTTGGGCATAAATTTCCAAGTGATTTCCTCATTCATATCCTAATTAGAGTGGAATTCCCGAAGAGCATACTTTTGGGTATTAATGGGGGTGTCATAATTTGTAAGTACTTCTCTTAATCTTATTCAAATAGGGTGCACCACAAGTGGTTCCCTTGTTATTATATTAATTTTTGTTTAAATCCCAAGAAAATACTTTTGGCACTAACTAAGATGCAAATTCAGTAAGTTGTTGTCTCACTCCTATATATGTAAATTAAGGTGTGCCCCAAGCATGCCCTTTAATTCTATACTAATTAGGGTTAAATTCCCCAATGACATACTTTTGGGTATCGATAGGGGTACAAGTTACCAAATGGTTCTTTCACTTCCATACAAATTAGTAGTTCCCTAAATCCTATACTAATTAGGTTGTAAGTATTAACAATATACTTTTAGGTACTAATTGGGGTACAGTTTCCAAGTGAGTTTTTTATACATAGTACCCTTTTTATAAATATCGTAATTGGAAATATGTTTGAAGATAGTCAAAACAAGTAATCAAAATCTGGAATCTACTTTCAATGAAAAATAAAAAATTCTGGAATGTACACATGTGCCAAGTTTGTTTAAAAATAATGTAATGGTATTCTATCTTCAATTATTCGTTCATGGTCGACTTTGGACATTTTCCATTTTCTAACCTTTTGTTTTTATTGAACTTCTATTAACTTTATGCATGCTGTACATACCAAATGACTATATTGACAACTTCTTACATCTGACTGGTAGTCTTGAAAGTGAACATGAGTATCGGTTTGATGGGTTTCTTGAAAAAAAATAATTTCAATCCAATGGATCCTCTTTCATATATAAAACCGTTATCATAAAAATCTTCTAATAGCATTATCTTTTGTTCTGTGCATTGCATCAAATAATGTTTCATGTTTTCAATGTTTTCTACAGGTGCAGCCATGAAAAAAACATCTCCTGCAAATAATTGGATATATTGGACAACAAATAATTCGTGTTAGATTATCACACAAGTACATCTACAAGTTGTTTGAAAAAATTTAAACATAAAAATTTAAACTTCTCTAACAAGATAAAAATTTCTATCGCCATCAACTGACACTATAGTTTTATTTGATTCCATATCCTCTGGCTTGGAAGTAGGATTTTGTTTTTTACATTAAGTGCAATATATCTCCAAGTTTTATAATATCCTACATTTTCATTCTCACAAATATCTATGGATTTTGTGTCCTCTATGCAAACTGAACAAAAACAAGAGTCATTTTGTCTATCAAATGCAAACCCATTTTGAAAACGTTTTGTTTTAACTGAATGTATTTTTCTTGTCACAGGTATTGTACTGTCGTCATATGGGATTGATATATTTACATCTTCGATTCCAGCATACCAAAAAAACCTGCACAAGACAAGAACTTGTTAACTTGAAATCTCTCAATAAAATGATTGAATATTCAATATAAGTTTGAATACGTTCAAATTTATATACCCTGTGTACATACATGTAACATTTATATATAGGCACACCTGGGCATATCCCTTGATGGATTATATTCATGGATTAGTGCCATATTGCACTATTCAACAACTTGTTTAGTGTATTCAAATCGATCAGCATGAGGGTTCATCTGATACCTTCGAAGTGCTCGTTTTATGCATGCCCCTGCACCGTCGTGCTCTTATTTTCCATGACCAGTCTCAAAAAAATTCCAACAATGTGTAATGTTTAATTTTTTATGAAGACAACATAACGAATAGAATGATCATGCAGATTTGAACTGACCGACACACTCATCGGACCATATCCAATGTCGATCGAATCTGATTTTGCGTTCTTTCAATGAATCATAAAATTTATCAAAACACTATTGTACATAATGTGTGTCATGTGCTCGATTATCACTTATACAAAAGTATATTATTTAATAACATGTCAATTATCGTTGGTTCTTTCTATGCTTGGAAGACTCTGTTGAGCATGTCTATATAGAAGGTGGACAAATATAATTACGTGATCGGAATGGTAATATTCGCTCTGTATTTCTTTTTGTGCAGTCAATGTGTAATTCTCTGCAAAATCAACTATAGACAAAATTGTCCCTAGTGGAAACACTTCATGGGATTGTTTGAATTGTAGATCTTTCCATTGAGATCTATGTGAATTCTTGGTGTATTTATAGATTTCTTCCTTAAACTGCTTCAAAAATTCTATCACGCTGATTTTATCTACCTTCAAATGAATCCTTTTGGAAATAACATTTGAAGAATGTGGAGCTGTGCTAATCATATATTCATATCTCTTCAAATTGACTCTTATATTAGAAAATGATTGATCATTCATTTCAATATGATACTTTGAAAGAAACAAACTTAGATTTCCACAACGATCACATTTCTTTCCACCAACACATTTTTTTTGTAAAATAAATCATCATCTTCTCTTTCACATAGAATTTCAGATATAAAAACACGAAATGTGGAAGGAGGAGGTGAATTTGGCCATAAATTTTTACCAAAATCCAAAAAAGTGTCATAATACAACTCAGACTTCACATGATGACGAAAACAACACATGTCACAGACATTGATGGGTCTAACAAACCATGGTTTTTGTTGCAAAAATGTATTGATGGAAATTTTAACTTCTTTGTGTTGTTCTTTGAACTTATTAAACAACTCTATTTGTTTCATTCGAAATATATGTTTTGGATGTTCTTCATATTGATTCCATGCTATTCTTCATTGCAACACATCCCTTGTATGTGGTGAAACAAGGGATTCTTAAAACCAACAATTATGGGCCAATTCTCTAACATTTTTTGCAAGTCTATCTTTGTAGGGTTGTTTAGAAATCACTTCCCAACAAGCCGATTCATCATTTACATCTATTTGGAAACGAAAGGTACAATGTTTTTTTGGCATTCCCATCATTTTTTCCATGTGTCGTGTCAAATGATATTTTATATTGCTAGATGAAACAACTGTTGTTTGTATCGCTCTACGTGAAACACAGACATCTTCTTTTCGATATTTTCCAAAAGATTTTAATACATTAGTTATCTTTTTAAAGATATTCTATGTCACCTTTGTATCCTTTGTCGACTTTTGAATACCCAATAATGATGTAGCTTCTTTTAACTTTCTTGACTTCATTAGACAAAGTAAAAGTTGAGCTTGCACTGTTACTGATTCATCTTTGAAAAAAGTATTATACGTATTCTTAGTTCGATATCTTATATATTACTTAGATTTTTTCTTCCCAAATTTGTCAGTATCAACATTTTCTAATATTTCATCATCAATGTTGATAGATTCTCCTGCATATTTCAATTTAAAGTTTATATTAAAAAACATAACCTGAACAAAAATTCACTAAATTATATATACTTGAGTGTTCATCTTGTATTATATAAATTTATGTGCATACCTATAGGTGATTCGTCTTCTACTTCAATTTCGGTTTCAACGTCTTCTTATCTATTTATGTTTTTTTGTAAAACATCAAATTGTAATTACAATCAATTATATTAAATATACAATATTTTAAATTTGAATTCTATACTTTGAATTATGTAATTTATGGATACAATCCCAATGTGTGTCATGTGCTCAATCATCATATGTGCATGCATTCCTGGTTGAGCTTCTTCTTGTCGAAAATCTCTATTGACATTATCATCATTTCTTTCTTCAATATTTGCACGTTATTGTTTATTTCTCTTATAAAGATCTTTTCTTTGTTCGATTTGGTGAGTATCATCTCGAGTGCGATCGTATTTTATGTTGTGCAAACTTTCATTTCCCATGACTTTTATAGTTATCTATAAAATATATGTTCAACAAAGACTTCACCTTGAAAAAATGCTCAACATTTATCTTTGAACATATAAATTGTTATTCCAATAAAACTTGAACAAACATCATTTGCCTTGTTCAACAAAAACCAAAAATATGATTTGAAACTTTGTTTAAGTGATCTATAAAACCACCATGTATTGATATCGATCATTTGATTAAGCTTATGGAACAAAGGGATGGAATAAAGAAAGAGAAGAATACAATTGCAATCAGTAATAGAAATGCTTTGAAATCCCTATCCCCGAGCTTATATATATTTGTCCATCTGATGAATTGTGTTAAATGTGTTCGACCAAAATCCTATTTATATAATTTGGTGTGAAATGAAATGATACGACATGTCTTTTCATTTTTTCCAACCAACGAAATTTGGTCAACAACCTTTTGGCCAAAACAAGTTTTTTTCGGCTGAAAACCTTGGAAACGGTCGACCATTAACGGTTTACATTAGATTTCAATCTTTCGGCCGAAATATTATTTTTTCGGCTGAAAGATTATTTCAGCGGAAAACATGAAATTGGGACTGAAAAAAAAAAACAAAGATTTTCCCCAAGCTTACCTGAACTTTGGAGGTTTTAGACTCTTGCAAATACTGAGAATTTGGTTTCAAAAATGACACCAACATTTCCAAAATTGAATCTATTTTCAATTCCTATAATTTGTTTTCATTTTCATTACTTTTATCTAATTTAATTTAATTTTTTTTAAAAATCAATACATAATATTTTCAGTACACATTACGATTCAATGAAATGAAATATCGGTATCTCTAAAAATATACAGTGAAAAATTTGTAAAAAAATATATTCATAATCCTTAGATTGTTCGTTTCAAAAGGGTATATTTAGATTTTTTATTTAATTAAAAATTAAGATAGATACAAGGTGTAGAAAAACATGTGTTTAAAATCTGCAACGTTTTCAACTTGGTCAACTTCAAAAAATTCCAAAAATTATAATATTCATTCGTTAGATTCAAAATTATAGTCATAATAAAATAGAGTTTCTGTAGATTGTTGCAGTATATTTTGTTTCCTAAAAACATAAGTTTAATAATATATACGTTGTTGTAGAAATAAATAATGCATTATCATTCCTTTCATGTTTAAGGAACATACTGTTAAAAAATTGTCAAATTGACATATCAAATCATGATAAAACAAATTTGAAAAATAGTCATTGAAAAGTTAACACAATTCTTCACAAGTTTTGTTTTTACTAGAAAGTGAAATTCTAAATAAAAAAAATACTTTTGTATGTCGGAAGTTGAAGAACTTGTGAAAATACTCTAACATCCCATTCTGGCGCACTGAGAAAACTTATTCTTTGAGGACACTTGCTCACAAGTGATTTGGAATTTTATTATATTAAAACACTTATCCTTGATTATCGTGCGTTATGATAGATGACATGATGTTTTGCTGCTTGACATAGACAGGTGCTATTGACTCAGTTTTATTGAGTGTGCAAGGTTTTGGACCTTCATAATGCAGATGCATCGATGGAACCCCTTGGACTCTGGAATGAGTCAGGGAGTGTGCTATTTGGGTTGATTTATTTACAGTGATATTTCATTGATTTGATGATATGATGTGGACATGTTCTGACATGATTTTTGATGATGCAGGCTGACGATAGCTTGCTGACCAGACTCACATATGGAGTAAAGGGGCCACACACAATTACCAAAGAGGTTGAGGGAGAGGCATGGAAAACAACCCTGCCATAACCTACTAGCACTCCCGCCATGGCTCGAACTGTAGGTTAATGATTACCTAGTCCGAGAGGATCCATGATGTCGTGAGGGCAGACTGCGACAATCGCTCACGATGATTCTAATGGCTTCACAATAAGGCGGGGGCCTTATTCCTTAGAGCCCTTAGTCTCCCACAAGTTCACCTGGTGGAGTGTTGCCTCCAGGGGTTATTGATGTCTACCAATTAGTCAAGTTGGCGAGTGGCACCCTTGGAGCACCTGGTGCATCCTAAAGGGCACGTCGCGCGAAATAAGCACAAGTTGGTGAGTGGCACCCTTGGAGCACGTGGTGCATCCTGAAGGGAACATTGCACGAAAGAAACACAAGTTCGTGAGTGGAACCCTTGGAGCATGAGGTGCATTTTGAAGGGCACGTCATGCAAAAGAAACAACTGAGGCGAGTGGAACCCTTGGAGCACGTGGTACGTGCTGAAGGGTACGTTGCATTTATGTTGAGGAAGGAACAAACCTAGATGGCCCTAAGACATTTAACACATTAAGAAATTCTTAAAACGACTTTCCTAAATAATTGTCGACCAGTTCAAAATCTAAACCTAAGTCTAAAACTTCTCTAGGGTAAAATTTTGTTTATCCTTAAGAAAAAGACCCTATAAAAATAAAAAAATAAAGATTTAAACTAAAATCCACTTAACTAATAGTTTTAGTCTTCTTAAATTTAAGGGGTAACATGAAGAGAGGAATAATTTAATTAAAATCCGTGGTTTTAAATTGTGAAGAAGAAACAAATTATTTAACTTGTGGAAGTATAAAAGGATTTTAAATTAATAATAAAGGGAAAAGAGTAAATAGCGCAACTGTCATTTTGGCGCTAATAAAAAGGGGAAGAAGGGAATAATAACAATAAGGAAAATAAGCTATGGAGGAAACATAATAAAGGAAAGTTGCGAACTTATGGTAAAACAAAAGAAGCCAAGTCAACATAGTAAGGAATTTGCAATTAAGAACCTTCTAATTTGAGCTCATTTAGCAACATCATTTTTAGGGAAAGTATTTAAAACATGTGAGGGGATCTAGGAACACCTAGGAGTAAATTTCGGAGAAACTCTAGGTGGGTGAGGGAAATGAGTCAATTAATAATTTAAAGAAAATAATTATTGGAGGAAAGAAGGGGATGGATGACACTTGTGCGAAGGAGAATATTTGGAATACTTTTACTAAAACTTAATTAAATTGTGATTTAGGGAAAGTTGGAGGTTTTAAAAACTCTATAAAAGAAAGGGAAGATGAGGAAGAAAGGGGATGGGTTGTTATCATAACATTATGCTACCAGATTTGTGACTTGACTGATTGCTTGTGAGGAGTTGGGATTTTTCGGCTCAAATAGGAGTGGTAGCACGGCCTTGTGAGGCGAGCTGGGAAGCTTGACATACCATCTAGATAGTGTGTGGCCCCTTTGTTGCTTGGGGGTCTAAGGGGGAGGCAGAGTACCCCTAGTGATTGGCTCGGAGGTACCAGTGTAGTCTCGACGGTTGGCGAGCAGGAGCAACATGGAGCACACGGTACATCATTCGACGTGGATGATAAGGCAACGGTATGCTCATTTATTTGTAGAGTTGAATACATTAGGAACTTGTGTTTGAATCTATATGCTTCTTGTAAATGGATAAAATCTGTCTTGATCTTGATGTCGTTCGATTTTATTTTGTTACTCCTATGATGGTTGACAATTTAATTCTACTATAGCAAAGGAAGTGGTGATTACAGTAATTAAAATTGGAATTTACTTCTTTACTATTCATGGTTGTATATTCTGGATAAGGTATTTTCGCACCTAATTTTTTTTATGTGTAGTGTTACTCTCTCTAGCAATCACTGTTGTAGTTTAATGAAATGTTGTACAAACAAGGATAGTAATATGGAAATTTCTCTCTGTAATAGATATATGATACCTATGTTCTATCTTGCGATAAAAAGAATTTAGAATTCATTCTGTATTTATGAACTGGATTTAATGACCTCCCTCGACGAATTATTGTTGGATGGCATTCTACCCTTTACATGGAAAAATGTTTCAGGATTGTTATTTTCAAACATGGCTTTACCTCGCATGATCCACTGGTTGCGGTGCCTATACCTCTTTTCACAAAATCCTTGTGAGCTCCATAGGTTGACCTGCATTTTACTCCTTTTTTTACAACAACTCATGTTATTATGGTCCGCCGATTGTCGCGAGTTAATCTTGACAGCAAGGGCATTTTTATTACCTTTTCATTACAGTAATGGTATTTAAGCTGACTGAGGGTCACCCTTCATGTTGCAGCCACGTCTTCTTTTAAATCCTTTAGAAATTCGCTTGACTACCATTTTTCCCTCCGATTGGGTTTGCAAATCACTTCTCCACCATTTTTCACCCCGCCTTCTAGACCAAACACCGAGGCACTGTGGATTTCTTCCTTATGGGCGTCGATGCTGAACCTTGGCACAAGGGATGACTCAACCTGTGCTGACTCGACTTAACCCTTGACTAAGACGACGCTCCCTTAACATTCTGTGTTACTACGTATGGTTGGATCGCGTCAACTGTGCCCTGGTTTAAGCTATAATAGATTCGCCTTCCTGGAGGTCACAGTAAGCCTTTTAAAATAGGTTTTCATTCCAAATTTTTTGTTGTGCAATATCTGTATAACACCCCTCCCTTTTTTATTAAAATCACTGGCACATGGTATGATGTCACCGCTTTACAACCCCGATTTTAATTCTCTTATGGCGTTTTCAATGATTGCCAATGATTCATCTCACATCCAAACCTCCTCAAACTCGTACACGGTCACCCTGCAACCTTTAATCTTTTACCTTCACCCCTACATGGAGTTTTTTGCCTCTCTGCCTTGTTGTCTGGAACAAAATCTACACGCTTAACCTTCGTCGGGAGACAATCTGAGAATTTAGGTCAAAATAAAATTATTACTAATGACAGGTTTATTCCTATAAAAGGAATTGATGCATCTAGCTATTATTTGTTTACATGCCAACATAATGTAAGGAAGCTCAGGTTTAACGAAAGGAATTTACTTGCTATGTTTCCAACACTTTCATACTTATCCAGGATAAAGTTGCCCTTTTTGGGTTTCCAGGCTGAATTTGGTTTCCTGCTACATGTCGAGTGAGTCAGTAGCCATTGGTTAGTTTCCTTTTAGATTTTGTGAAGTTTGGCATGCGTTTCTAAGTTTCCCTTAATTCTAGCAGGCCCTCATAACCGTTGGGGTTCTTGCTGACGATTGTTTTTATTCTTTTTATTATAGCGCAGGGTTGGGTTGTTAAAGTTCAATGTTATGATTGTTTCATAGTAATGTTAATGAATGGTGATGTTAATATTGAAGCTTTTATCTAGGGTAATGCTAACTTTCAAGGATTTTATTTTTCAAGGTAAAACTAATGTAATAATAATGTTTAAAGTCAATGTTAACGCTTATGGTAATGTCAATGTTAATGTTATTATGGTTTTAGGGTAATGATCAATGTAAGGTAATGCTTAATGGATGCTTATGGTAATGTTTTTTTTTTTAAGTAAGAAGTAATTTATATTAAGGACCTCCAAAAAACTGGCTGGTGTTCCAAATTACAACCATAGTCAAAATAGCTACCCTGGACTACCCCAACAGAGGGGAAACTAGTCCAGCCATACTAGAAAGTATGCAAAGTAGTTCTAAGACTAAATAAGACTGTTTGTAAGAAATGTACTTCCAGTAAGACTAACTAAAACTAACAGAGTTTGCATATAAGAACATGGTTAGACACCTGGCTGGTGACCCTGGCCCATGGCTGAGAGGTCCCCCGGCCAAGGTTCCTCCTCTATGTAGGTTGGCCTCGAGTCCCAGATCATCTTGTTAGTCACGTTGTCCATTTCTCGCTTGGCTTCGTGCATCTTTAGCTGCTTCTGTCGAGTTGTCGAATCTACTTTTTCCAACGCAGGCTTCTCTACGTGTTCTTTGACGTCGCCCTCACCAGTTGTTGTGCGAGGCGTCTTCTCTGAGGTCGTGCCATCCGGGTTAGAGGGAAAGGTCTCACTCATGGAGGCCAGGAGTTGAAGGAGAGTCTCAACCTTGTCATTCGTCGAGTGCACCCAAAAGTGGAGGTCGTCCACCCCCTTACGTAATTCAAACACCAGGCCGTAAATATTTTCTAGACTGTCTCAGAGCTGCACACCAGTGTTGGAGACGAGATTCTGATGATCATAATTCCCTGGCCTATGGGGAGGAGGAGGTCCTTCTGAAGAGCTCCAGGGGGGATCAACGATGGGTGGCAAGACAGGGATCGGCTCTGTAGAGGTGGAGCAAGGATGCGGTGGAGTGATTGCGACCCAAGGAACAATTGCCAGAGAGTGAGGTTGCAAACCATGAGGCGAGAGTGAGGGCTTGTGAGGCCGCAAAGGAGAGCCCCTCCTTGGCTTCCTTCTTTTGCGGGGCATTGGACCAGGTGTGTGAGCAGGGTGCATGGAAACAGAGGAAGCTAGCAGAGAGCCAGAGGAAGTGGATAATGTCACCCCAATAACGCAGAGGGGGACGCTCATCGCCCCTTAACCAGAGACTGTATCAGAATAACTGCACAAGAGCCATACTATGGTGTTAGAAATGGAGGGAGGGCGCGTAAAAAGCATTTACGTCGCCTGGTAACGGTTTAATGCTAGAGGGGGGTGACGACAGTGGGCACAGGCCCATCACGTGGCCTCGTGCCCAGTGGGCTGGTGCCGCCCTCCTCCATATGCCAAGTGTATTCCATTATCACCCCATCCAGGGGGATGCTTATGATAATGTTAATGCTAATGGTATAATTATTTTATGGTAAGGATTAAGGTAATGTACTTCTTAATGATAAATGCTCATGTAAGGCTAGTGTTAGATACAAGAATGCATTTGTTGATTTTCTATTGGCAATTTATTTTAATACAAAATGTAATGTTGATTGTTTTTAGGGAAATGTTGTAGCAACATAAAGCAAATGCAATGTTAAGTGTTAGCTAACAGGGAATGTAAATTAATGTTAATTAATTGAAAGGTTACTGTAATATAAAATGTAAAGATATTGTTAATATTTAACGGTTACTAAAGTTTTTACTAGTTTACATGTAAAAGGTAGGGTTCTTGAATTAAGTACCATAATTTTGATCTAGGAAATGGGAAATTTTCATTTAATTCAATTTACATCAGTTTAAGGATGGGTTGGTAACTCGTCGATTTTGGAAATTAAATGGAGTAACTGGTCAGTAATTAATGCCAATTGAATCATAGATAATGCCTTGTCTCCATTTTTAGTTGGTCATTGACTAAGTCCTTGTCTTGCACCTTCATTAGAAGGAGTGGTTTCTCAACGATTTATTATTGTGCTTGGTGATAATAATTTTGTGGCTTGTTCTTCTTCTCTCAGGCGATATGTAGACACCTCCATGTTCCGCAGAACAGTCGTCAGCCCTGAGACCTTAAATGGTTAAAATCGATGGGAACCTAGGCTTAAGCGTTGCTTATTTGTCTTGGAGGTCCTAATCATTGCAGGGTAGGAAAAGCAGCAAGTCAGTCTTCTTATGGTCGATTGATGGTCATTAATGCTTGCAATTACTTATTGTGCGCCTTATGTTGTCTTGTTGTGTTCATCGTGGTTGCATCTTGTTAGTCATCAGGAGGCGACGTAGAGTCGGATGTGTTGTTTCCCTTGTACATGCGCGTGCACACTTTTCAAAAAAAAATTCCACTAGTTATAAGAGGTATGTCGTTGTAACAAGGAAGGGTCTTTACATATGGTATCCGAGCCGGTTCGACCCGCGACTTGGGATTCGCTACGACTTTTGTGACATGATTTGATTTGATTATACTTTTGTTGATCGAGTTGATTGTGTGCGCGCAGGTAATCATGGTTAGAGAACATCACGGAGGAAGACGACAGGGTACTAGGGGAGAAGGCGTGATGCCTCTTGTAGCATCCTCGCCTGAGGGGCCTAACCCCCAGGGAGGCGAGCAGGTTCTCGAACAAGAGAATATAGCAGTGGGAGACGTGGTCAGGATGATGAGGCATTTTTAGCGCATTTTCGAGGCACTGATCATTTGATTGGACAAAAACGATGCCAGGGCGCCGACACCCGCTGAGGTTCCACCGCACACACTGGTCGTTACAGGTAGCATTCACCGTGAACTCAAGAAGGTTAAATTTCTCGAGTTCTTTGGTGCCTCAAATGGTGTCGATGCCAAGGCATGGTTGGAGAATATGGCGATGTGCTTTGCACTTCGCGATTATACCTCCAACATTAAGGTCCGCATGGCGGTCTTTCAGCTGAAGGGGAGCGCTCTTCTATGGTGGAAGATTCTCTTGCCACAACTGAACATGGATGTCGAAGACGTGTCATGGGAACTGTTCGAGAAATGGTTCTAAGAGAAGTATCTTTCAGAGGAATTCATTGAGTGTCACCTTAATGAGTTCAATGCTTTACGACAGGGAGCTCGTATGGTGCTCGAGTACGAGGCACGTTTTATGGAGCTGCTCTGGTATCCTCCACACCTTAACACATAAAAACTTAAGGTCAACAGGTTCATTTTTGGCCTTAATGTAAACCTACATGCAAAGGTTAGGATTTCGATGCCGCAAACCTTGCACAATGCCATCCAGAAGGCCCTCATAGTAGAGGAGGAGCTCATTAGTGGGGCTCAGACTAGGGCTCCAACGAGACCAGTAGGGCAGGGTTCATCTTGAACAATGCAGCACAACACACCAGCGAGACATACGTCGGGATATCGTGGCTTCCAGAGGGGATCCACTTACACTACACCCCGACAACCGCTGCCTTAGCAGTGGACACCTTATCGGGGACCACCGCATCAGCAACAACATCGCCTGCAGCAGTAGCAGTTTAGGCCTATTCAGTAGAACACACCTGGGTTCCAGGCCAGTGCATCGTCATCTTCTACTTCAGGTACCAGGACTACTTGGCCGAAGAAGGGGTGTTGGACGAGTGGGGAGATATGCGCAAGGCCCATCAGATTCATGCAATGGTGAATAACCACTAGGTAGAGCACCAGTCGACTGTTCTCGAGACGACAGGCACTGTCGCTAACCAGACCCTTAGTATTTTGATAGACCCAGGCGATACTAAGAGTTTTATTTTTGGTGTAGTGCTAAAAAGGATTAAGGTAAAGGAAGTCAAATAGGATGAGTTTAGCTTCATAGAGATGGCTTCGGGAGCCAAACAGAAGGTTGGAGGAAAAGTTACGGGTTGTGCCCTTAACCTAGGAGAGTTTGTCATGAGTTTCAAATTATATGTCACAATCTTAGGATCTTATGACATCATGATTGGTATGGATTGGTTGGAATCGCATGAGGCGATACTCAACTGTAAGATGAAATGGTTGAGCTTGGTTGATGATGAAGGATAGAGACGTTTGATTTTAGGATGGAACCAAGGAGTTTCCCTGAGGTTCGTCTCCTCCTTACAATTACGGAAGAGTATGCGCAAGGGGTGCAATATTTATGCGATCCTTGCGCTAAATTCGAAGGGAGTAGCGAAAGGTCTAGAACACCTTCCGGTGATGAGAATGTTTGTGGACGTGTTCCCAGAGGAGTTACGAGGGATGCTACCAAAGAAGGAGTTGGAGTTTACCATTGACCTAAAACCTAGGATGAAACTGATAGCAAGGATTCCTTATTGGATGTCGACCCTAGAGTTGAAAGAGTTGAAAATGAAACTAAAGGAGTTGTTGGACCTGGGACTAATACGTCCTATTGTGTCACCGTGGGGAGAAATTTTTCAATTTTATATGAAAGAAGGACGAATCTTTGAGGCTTTGCATTGACTATCATCAACTGAACAAGGCTACGATTAAGAATCAGTATCCCTTACCAAGAATTGATGATCTATTCGATCAAATGAAGGGTGCGACAGTATTCTCCAAGATCGATTTGCGATCAGGGTATCACAAGTTATGGATCAAGGAGGATGATGTCCCTAAGACCGCCTTTAAGATGATATTTGGACATTATGAGTTTACTGTTTTACCATTTGGACTAACAAACGCCCTAGGGGTATTCATGAGTTTGATGAACGGAGTGTTCCGCGAGTACTTGGACAAGTTCGTCCAAGTATTCATTGACGATATTTTTATCTACTTTTGGACAACGGAGGAGCATGACGAGCACTTATGTTTGGTTCTACAGTGTCTGCGAGAGCACAAATTGTATGGGAAGTTGTTCAAATGGTCTGTTTATCAATCGAGGATTCACTACTTAGGGCATGTCATCTCCGACGAAGGTATCACCGTGGATCCAGCCAAGGTTGAGGCTATTATGGAATGGCCTGCGTTGACTAATGTCACAAAAGTGCATAGTTTTATGGGTTTAGCAGGATACTATCGATGCTTTGTCGAGGGATTTTTGAAGATAGCAAATCCGATCACGGAATTGCAGAAGAAAAACAAGAAGTTTATTTGGACCGAGAAATGTGCGAAATCATTTCGGAGGCTTAATGAGTTGTTGACCATAGTTTCGATACTAAAGGTCCCTGACATGGACGTAGACTTCTTGGTATGCACGGACGCATCCAAGGAAGGTTTAGGTAGACTCTTGATGCAAGACAAATGAGTGATTGCTTACATTTTGAGGAAACTGAGAAGGCATGAGGAGAACTACGCGACACATGATTTGGAGTTATTAGCCATCATATATGCCTTGAAGGTTTGGAGACACTACCTTGTTGCTTGAAAATTTGAACTAAAAATTGATCATTGTGGACTACAAAATATTTTTACGCAAAGTGACCTGAATGCGCGACAATGACATTGGTCGGAATTTCTCAGTGAGTATGACTTCGAGATTTCTTACATAAAGGAGATAGTGAACTGAGTGGCGGATGATTTGAGTCAGAGCCCACGCATATTTTCGGTGTTGCCTCTTCAGACAAATCTACATGAGAAGATTCTCACTTTACAGTGTGACGATGACTGGTACAAGGAGGTTGAGGGTTTTATCAGGAAAAACACAATGATGGTACCACGATATGAGGGATATTCATTTGACAGCGATGGTTTATGGAGGTTTAAAAGTTGGATTTATGTATCACCAAACAACGAGATGAGGATGTTGATCCTGAGCGAGGCTCATAGAGCAGTTTACATGGCTCACCCAGGAGTCATGAAGATGAGGGCTTCCCTTAAACCCTTATTCTTTTGGAAGGGAATGAAGCCCGACATAGTTAACTATGTGGCCCGGTGTCTAGAGTGTCAGTAGGTAAAGGCTAAACATAGACACCAAAAGGATTACTACAACCACATGTCATTCTGAAATCAAAATCGGAGGTCATTTCGATGGATTTTATCGTTGGATTGCCACTGACAGCCAGGAGACATGACTCGATTTTTGTAGTAGTAGACTATCTGACGAAGAGTGCTTACTTTATTCTTATACGTACGACATATCAGGAACTTGACATAGTGAGAGTTTTCATCAGTGAGATTGTGAGGCTGCATGGCGTGCCTAAGAGGATTATATCCGATCGAGGATCAATGTTTACTGGATGATTTTCGATGAGTTTCCAAGAGGCCTTGGGAACCCAACTTAACTTTAGTACTGCATATCACCCAAAGACTGACAGGGAGACATAACAAACTAACCAAACCTTGGAAGACATGTTGCGCATGTACGTGATGGACCAACAAAAGCATTGGGAAGAATTCTTTCCTCTAGTAGATTTTGCTTACAACAACAATTACCAGAGCACCATTAAGATGGCTTGTTTGGAGTTTCTTTATGGGTGACCATGTTAAATGCCCTTGAGTTGGGATCGGCTTGAGGATATGGTCCTAGTGGGACTAGAAGCAATCCAAGAGATGGAATACCAAATGAAAACCATAAGACAAAGGATTAAGGAAGCGCAGGATCAACAAAAGAGTTATGCCGATGCGCACCGAGTCGACCGTAGTTATGAGGTCGGCGATTGAGTCTTATTGCAGGTTAAACCGCATAAGAGTTTGATAAAGTTTGGAAAGGGAGATAAAATCTCTCCTAGGTTTGTGGAACCTTTCAAGATTGTGGAGAGAAAGGGGCCCGTGGCCTATCGACTAGCTTTGCCTGATTCTTTGAGGCGTATGCACAATGTTTTTCATGTATCTGTTTTGAGACATTATATTAGTGATCCTACACACATGATTGACATGAGCTCCTTGTAGGTATCGGATGAGGGAGCGCTCATGGCTGAGTCGGTCCGCATCTTAGATCATTGTTTTCGATAGTTACAACGTCAAACGGTAGATCAGATCAAAGTCCAGTGGGATAGTTATAGTCCGCACTCAACGACCTAGGAGGACGCATATGATATGCGCCAGCAGTTTCCATTTTTGTTTGATAGATAGACTTATGATACTGTGATACACTTATTTCGGCATTTATAATATGAAACTTAGGCACGAAGTTTAGACCAAGAGGGGGTGTATGTAACATCCCTCTCTGCCGCACTGAGAAAACTTATTCTTTGAGGACAGTTTCTCGCAAGTGATCTAGACTTTTATGATATTAAAAAACTTATCCTTGATTATCATGCATTATGATAGATGACACGATGTTTTACTACTTGACATAGACAAGTTCTATTAACTCAGTTTTATTGAGTGTGCAGGGTTTTGGACCTTGAGGATGCAGAGGCATCGATGGAACCCCTTGGACTCTGAATTGAGTTAGGGAATGTGCTATTTGGGTTGATTTATTTACAGTGATATTTCATTGATTTGATGATATGATGTGGACATGTTCTGACACGATTGTTGATGATGCAGGCTGATGATAGCTTATCGACCAGACTCACATATAGAGCAAAGGGGCCACACACAATTACTAGAGAGGTTGAGGGAGAGTTGTGGACAACAACCCTATCACAACCTACTAGCACTCTCACCGTGGCTCGAACTATATGTTAACGATTACCTAGTTCGAGAGGATCCATGATGTTGTGAGGGAAGACTACAATAGTCACTCACGATGATTCTAAGGGGCGTGCAATAAGGCAGGGGCCTTATTTCTTAGAGCCCTTAGTCTCCCACAAGTTCACCTAGCAGAGTGTTGACTCCAAAGGTTATTGATGTCTACCAATCAGTCAAGTTTGCGAGTGGCACCCTTGGAGCACATGGTGCATCCTGAAGGGCATGTCGCGTGAAAGAAACACAAGTTGGTGAGTGGCACCCTCAGAGCACGTGGTGTATCCTGAAGGGCACATCGTGCGAAAGAAACACAAGTTAGTGAGTGGCACCCTTGGAGCATAGGGTGCATCCTAAAGGGCATGTTGCGCAAAAGAAACAACCGAGGCGAGTGCACCCTTGGAGTATGCGGTGCATCCTGAAGGGCATGTTGCATTGATGTTGTTGAAGGAACAAACCTATATGGCCCTGAGACATTTAACACATTAAGAAATTCTTAAAACCACTTCCCTAAATAATTGTCGCCCAATTCAGAATCTAAACCTAAGTCTAAAACTTCTCTAGGGTAAAATTTGGTTTAGCCTTAAGAAAAAGACCCTATAAAAATAAAAAATAAAGATCTAAACTAAAACCCACTTAAGTAATAGTTTTAGTCTTCTTAAATTTAGGGGGTAACATGAAGAGAGGAATAATTTAATTAAAATCTATGGTTTTAAATTGTGAAGAAGAAACAAATTATTTAACTTGTGGAAGTATAAAAAGATTTTAAATTAATAATAAAGGGAAAAGAGTAAATAGTGCAACTGCCATTTTGGCGCTAATAAAAAGGGGAAGAAGGGAATAATAAGATTTATGAAACTAAGTAATGGAGGAAACATAATAAAGGAATGTTGGGAACTTATGGTAAAAAAAAAAAAAGCGAGGTCAACATACTAAGGAATCTGCAATTTATAACCTTCTAATTTGAGCTAATTTAGCAACATCATTTTTAAGGAAAGTATTTAAAACATGTAAGGGGATCTAGGAACACCTAGGAGTAAATTTAGGAGAAACTCTAGGTGGGTGAGGGAAATGAGTCTATTAATAATTTAAAGAAAATAATTATTGGAGGAAAGAGGGGGATGGACGACACTTGTGCGAAGGGGAATATTTGGAATATTTTTATTAAAACTTAATTAAATTGTGATTTAGGGAAAGTTGGAGGTTCTAAAAACTCTATAAAAGAAAGCGAAGATGAGGAAGAAAGGGGATGGGTTGTTTGCATAACGTTACGCAGCCGGATTTGTGACTTGATTGATTGCTTGTGAGGAGTTGGGATTTTCCAGCTCGGATAGGAGTGGTAGCTTAGCCTTGCGAGGTGAGCTGGGAAGATAGACGTACCATCTAGATAGTGTGTGGCCCCTTTGCGGCTTGAGGAACTAAGGGGGAAGAAGAGTACCCATAGAGATTGGCTGGGAGGTACCGGTGTAGTCTCAACGGTCGGCAACCAGGAGCGGCACGGAGCGCACGGTACATCATTCGATGTGGATGATAAGGCAACGGTATGCTCGTTTATTTGTAGAGTTGAATACATTAGGAACTTTTGTTTGAATCTATATGTTGCTTGTAAATGGATAAAATCCGTCTTGAGCTTGATGTCATTCGATTTTATCTTGTTACTCCTATGATGGTTGACAATTTAATTCTACTATAGCAAAGGAAGTGGTGATAACAGTAATTAAAATTGGAATTTTCACCTTTACTATTGACAGTTGTATATTCCACATAAGGAATTTTCGCACCTAATTTTTTTTATGTGTAGTGTTACCGTCTCTAGCAATCACTGTTGTAGTTTAATGAAATGTTGTACAAACAAGGATAGTAATATGGAAATTTCTCTCTGTAATAGAAATATGATACCTATGTTGTGTCTTGCTGTAATTCATTCTGTATTGATGAACTGGATGTAATGACCTCCCTATTTGGAATTCATTCTTTATTGATGAACTGGCTGTAATGACCTCCCTCAGTGAATTATTTCTAGATGGCGTTCTACCCTTTACATGGAAAAATGTTTCAGGATTGTTTTTTTCAATCACGGCTTTACCTCGCATGATCCACTGGTTACGGTTCCTATATCCCTTTTCACAAAATCCCAGTGAGCTCCTTAGGGTGACCTACGTTTTACTCCTTTTTTTATAGCAACTCATGTTAGTATGGTCCGCCTATTGTCGCGAATTAAGCTTGCAAGCAAGGGCATTTTTATTCCCTTTTCATTACATTAATGGTATTTAAACTGACTGAGGGTTATCCTTGATGTTTCAGTCACGTCTTCTTTTAAATCCTTTATAAATTTGCCTGACTGTCATTTTTCCCTCCGACTGCATTTACAAATCACTTTTCCACCAGTTTTCACCCCACCTTCCAGACCGAACACCGAGGCACTGTGGATTTCTTCCTTATGGGCATCGGTGCTGAACCTTGGTGCAAGCGATGACTCAACCTATGCTAATTCGACATAAGCCTTGACTAAGATGGCGCTCCCTTAACTTTCTGCATTGCTGTGTATGGTTGGATAGCTTCCCCTTCCTGAAGGTCACGGTAAGCCTTTAAAAATAGGTTTTCATTCCAAATTTTTTGTTGTATGATTATTGTATAACACCCCCCCTTTTTTATTAAAATCATTGGCACATGGTATGATGTCACTACTTTACATCCCCGATTTTAATTCGCTTATGGAATTTTCAACGATTGCCAATGCTTCATTTCACTTCCAAACCTCCTCAACCTCGTACATGGTCACCCTGCAACCTTTAATCTTTTACCTTCGCCCCTGCATGGAGTTTTCTGCCTCTCTACCTTACTGTCTGGAATAGAATCTACACACTTAACCTTCCCTGGGAGACAATCTGAGAATTGAGATCACAATAAACTTATTACTAATGACAGGTTTATTCCTATAAAAGGAATTGATGCATCTAGCTATTATTTGTTGACCTGCCAGCATAATGTAAGGAAGCTCAGTTTAATGGAAGGAATTTACTTGCTACGTTTCTAGCACTTTTATACTTATCTAGGATAAAGTTTCCCTTTTTGGGTTGCCAGGCTGAATCTGGTTTCCTGCTACATGCCGAGTGAGTCAGTAGCCATTGGTTAGTTTCCTTTTAGATTTCGTGAAGTCTGGCATGCGTTTCTAAGTTGCCCTTAATTCTGGCGAGACCTCATAACCGTTGGGGTTCTTGCTGACGATTGTTTTTATTCTTTTTAATTTAGCCCAGGGTTGTGCTGTTAAATTTCAACGTTATGATTGTTTTGTAGTAATGTTAATGAATGGTGATGTTAATATTGAAGCTTTTATCTAGGGTAATTCTAACTTTCAAGGCTTTTATTGTTCAAGGTAAAACTAATGTAATAATAATGTTTAAAGTCAATGTTAACGCTTATGGTAATGTCAATGTTAATGTTATTATTGTTTTAGGCTAATGATCAATGTAAGGTAATTCTTAATGGATGCTTATGGTAATGTTAATGCTAATGGTATAATTGTTTTATGGTAAGGATTGGGGTAATGTACTCCTTAATGATAAATTCTCATGTAAGGCTAGTGTTAGATACAAGAATCCATTTGTTGATTTTCTATTGGCAATTTATTTTAATACGAAATGTAATGTTGATTGTTTTTAGGGCAATGTTGTAGCAACATAAAGCAAATGCAATGTTAAGTGTTAGCTAACAGGGAATATAAATTAATGTTAATTAATTGCAAGGTTACTGTGATAAAAAATGTAAGGATATTGTTAATAAGGTATGGTTACTAAAGTTTTTACTGTTATTGTTGACATGTAAAAGGTAGCATTCTTGAATTAAGTTCCATAATTAAGTACCATAATTTTGATCTACGAAATGGGAAATTTGAATTTAATTCAATTTACATCAGTTTAAGGATGGGTTGGTAACTCATCAATTTTGGAAATTAAATGGAGTAACTGGTCAGTAATTAATGCCAAGTGAATCAGAGATAATTCCTTGTCTCCATTTTTAGTTGGTCGTTGACTAAGTCCTTGTCCTGCGGCTTCCTTAGAAGGCGTTGTTGCTCAAGGATTTATTGGTGTGATTGGTGGTAATAATTTTGTGGCTTGGTCTGCTTGTGTTTGGCGAGATGTAGACACCTCCATGTTGCACAAAATAGTCGCCAGCCCTGAGACCTTAAATGGTTAAAATCGATGGGAACCTGGGCTTGAGCGTTTCTTATGTGTCTTGGAGGTCCTAACCATTGCAGGGTAGGACGGGTGGGAAGTAAGTATTTTTATGGTCGATTGATGGTCATTAATGCTTGCAGTTACTTGTTTTGCACCTTATGTCGTCTTGTTGTGTTCATCGTGGTTCCGTCTTGTTAGTCGTCGGGAGGCGACGTAGAGTTGGATGTGTTGTTTACCTTGTACACCCGCACACACACTTTTCAAAAAAAAAAAAAAATTCCACTGGTTATAAGAGGTCTGTCGTCGTAACGAGGAAGGGTCTTTACAAATGCAGTTTTTGTTTTCTCATAAAACAAGAAAAAGTGTAACCCATCTTCATGATTTCACCCTAAAGTCATATACAAAAAGATTTCTGGTGAAAATCAAATCATCAAGATATAATCATACAATTAAGAGTTTACCTTCCTAATTTACCATTGTATACATAGTTGGCTCACTTGGGCTCATTTTGAATCCTTGACCTTTCAAGTATTCATCAATTCTGATGTACCATACTACGGGTTCTTGCTTTAATCCATACAAAGCTTTCTTTAACCTGCATACCTGACCTTCTTGGCCATCAATCTCATATCCTGGAGGTTGTTTCGCATAAACCTGTTCTTCAAGAAAACCATTTAAAAATGTAGATTTTACATCCATATGGTACACACACCATTTATTATGAGCATTAATGGATAACACCATTCTTACTATATCAATCCTGGCTACAAGTGAAATTTTTTAATTATAATCAATACCATGTTGTTGAATAAACCCCTGAGATACAAGCCTTGCGTTATGCTTCTCAACTCCACCTTCAACATTTAACTTAGTGTTGTAAATCCATTTAACACCTACACAATTTTTATATTCAAGAAAATCTACAAGTTCCCAAGTATTATTCATTTCTATGGCATCAATTTATTCATTCATGGCTTTTACCCAAACTTATTTTTTAACATCATCATCAAAATTTACACGATCATATGAAATTAATGTAGAATTTGAGACTTGATGATCCAGGTGAATATCAGTGGCCACCCACCTTTTCCGACTAGCTCAAAACAGTTTTCTGACAATTTTGACAATTTACTATTTTTAGCAGGTTTTAACTTCCAGGGCCATTTTGAGGGCCTAAATCAGTCTTTTTCGAGATTGAGGTTCTCAATAATAGCAAAAAACATGATTGAGCCACCAAAATGAATATCCTATATGATACCTTTCCAATGAGCTATCATATGCCTAAAACGGAGATCATATGCAAAAGTTACGACCCTGCGAAGTTGATGTACTGACTTACCCAAACGGGGCCCACATGATTTTTGGCGCTTCCTATCCTAGGGTTAGGTTTTTGGATGTCTAGGGTTTTTCTCATTCTTTTTTATTGTAAAAAGGCCTTCAGAGCCTCATTGTAATCATCTTCTTGTGAATGCGAGTAGCCATCACATCTCTTCTCACAGATAAACTACCACCATTCTGGCGAGTCTTTCACTATGTATTTTTACAGTCTCTATACATTTATTTCATTAATAGAAATCGTGTATTACTGTATATCTGTTCTTATGGTTGCATGTCTGATACATTTCTGTTATATTATTGAATATCTATGATATATCTCTGCATTTATTTATTATATCTCCAATCTCATTTCGTGCAAAAGATAATCCAGATCAGTGGTATCAGATAATGCTCCTCTTGATCGTTTTTTCAATGCATGTCCTTGACAAGGTCCGAGTATGGAAATTTGGGTCTCGATATTGTCTCTCTTGAAGACAATCACTCTTTCACACCCAAGAATCCCTCAGTGGCAGAAAAAAAGAAAAACAATGCAGCAGATGATCCTATCAATCTGTTGCTTGAGAAAGCTCTCGCGCGACAGAGGGACAAAATGATGGAGAATTTTTCCACATCCTTAAACACCTTCCAATAGCATCAGGAGCATATTCATCAAGAGACCACTTTGGAGACACCTTGTATTTCAAGGTACAAGTTAATTTTGATATTCCTGTATTTGAAGGACAGATAGATGCATAAGCCCTAGAAAAATGGTTAACTTTGCTAGAAGGTTATTTCTTTGTTCACAATTTTTCCAACAAATAAAAGATCACCTTCGCACTCCCTAAAGCTCTCCCTCATGTCAAACATTGGTGGGAAACTTACTGGGAGAAAATTTCCACAGAGGAATCTTGAATATATGGGGCCGATTCCACTTCGGATTTTTTTGTGGATGCGGTAAAGGAATAGTATTACCCTATTGGAAACTATGAGGACCAGTACATAAGATGGACCACATTGCGGAAAGAGAGGGGACAAGCAGTTCCGGAGTTCACTAATACCTTCCATACCTTCTGCACTAAGCCAGGTATCAAAGACTTCGAGCGACATTTGGTTCTGAAATACCATGGAGCTCTACACAGATACATCCAGATTGAAATTTATTTCTTGGATATCTCATCACTCAATGCTGCTTATCGATATGTTGTTAAAATCGAGCATAAATTTAAGCACCAGAACAAATGGGATTTTTGATCTGTAAATCCACAACAATGAAAGTATGAAAAATACAACCCTAATAAATAGTCTCCTGAAAACCAGTCCAAGACATAAGACAAGAAGGGTCATGGGAAGACAAAGAAGGACACTAGAAAATGGTGTGATTTCCACAAAATACCCTAGAACAACACCGATGAATGTCGCTCAAAATAGTCATTGGTGGCTGAGATCAAAGACAAAGAGCTGAACCTTGATTCAGAATCTGATTCTGAAAATAATGGTAAAGGACAGATCATTGACACGGACCCCATTGCCATTGTCATGACCACAACAATTCAACCAGAAGAACCAATAGATCCTGAAGAGGGGGATCACCCTTTTCATTCATAGATGTGGGTGAAGGGGACCCCGCTGCATTTTATTGTTGATAGCAGAAGCCAGAAGAACCTCATCTCAATAGAGGTCGTCAAACAGTTGGGATTGTGGACAACATGACACGCGTAGCCATACAACATTGGGTGGCTTCGCCAAGGATGAGATCTCCATGTTAGCCAACAATTTCAATTTTCATATGGCATCCAACCCTTTGAGGATGAGGTATTATGTTATGTTTCCCCACTCGATGTATGTGATGTTCTCCTGGACCAACCATATATGTGGAGATTCCATGTTGTTTATGAGTCTCGACCCTGTAGTGTCATTGTTACTTTGGGGAGTCATCTCTATAGAATATCAGAGGTAGTTCCAACTATTGTTCCATCTAAAATGTGTCACAAGGTAGTATCTCATACTACAAAATTCATCATCTTCATAATCTGTTCAAAGGGGGAACAAAAGGACACTGCAACCACTATAGCCTCACCCCCTGCACCTTCTATCCAACAGAAGTAGGTCGACAAGGTTGCAACAAAGTGCAAAGATTCCTTCTGCACACCTTCCTCTCATGCAACTCAATTTCTTGAATAGCCTCAGTTTCAACAGGTTCATAAAAAACTTCCACATACTAAGCAATGCGACGACTCTAGCAATACAAGCAACTCACCAAGACGCAGATCCAACAAATGTTTTTCCCCCTTCCCTTGGAAATCAACACAATGGATACCATTGCTTCCTAAGGAGGGAGGATTATTCTAGGTGGATATCGGTGGCCACCCACCTTTTCCAACTGGCTCAAAATAGTTTTTTGGCAATTTTGGCAATTTACTATTTTTAGCATGTTTTAACTTCCGGGGGCATTTTGAGGGCCTAAATGAGGGTTTTTATAGATTGAGTTTCTCAATGATATTTTAAGGAATAATTGAGCCCCCAAAATGAATCTCCTCAATGATAACTTTCCAACGAGCTATCATACGCCTAAAATAGAGATCGTATCCAAATGTTATGACCCCGAGAAGTTGATGTACTGATTTGGTGTTTCATATCCCAGGGTTAGGTTTTTGTATGTCTAGGGTTTTTGGCATTTGAGTTTATTGTAAAAATTCCTTCATAGACTCATTGTAATCATCTTCTTGTGAATGCAAGTAGTCGTCACATCTCTTCTCAGAGATAAGTTGCCACCATTCTAGCGAGTCTTTCACTCTGTATTTTTACAGTCTTTGTACATTTCTTCGATTGATAGAAATCGTGTATTACTTTATATTTTTGTTTATGGTTGCATCTCTGATACATTTATGTTATATTTCTAAATATCTGTGATATATATGTGCATTTCTTTATTATATCTCCGATCTCATTTTGTGCCAAAAATAATCCAGATCACTTGATCTACTTCAACATTTATCTCATACAATTCTATTAAATTTCTATTCTTCTAACCTCTAATTTTGTTTCTTAATGAATCTAAAGTATAATTTGATTCATCACTAACCTATGATCCTACTTTTTGTCCACCATGACTTCATGGTAGACCACCCTCATCTATTCCGGGCACTCTTAGTTGTGAAGGGATGACTATTGGCGATCACATTACAAGGGTTATTGTTGTAGGTTTATGTGACTATGGAATTAATTGTCCAACATGTACAACCTTCTCATCTCCATCATCATCTTCATGGGATATTTCATCTCCCCCTCAAATAATTTTATCAGTACTACCAGCCAAATATTCTTCCTCTTTGAACTCAACATCTTTGTTGATAACATACTTCTTGGTGATGGAATTATAGAGTTTATGTTCCTTAGATTCGTGATTGTATCCAAAAAAGAAACATTTCTCATTTCTGTCATGCAACTTTCTCCTCTTCTCTTCAGGTACATATAGATAAGCTACACAGCCGAATATTCTCAAATGGGATACAATGCTACTCTTACCACTCCAATATTCCCAAAGAACCTTCTTATTTACACTCTTATTTGGACTTCTGTTCATAATATATACTGAAGAAACAAATGGAACTCCCCAATATTTGTTTGGAGGATGCTTCTCCTTCAACATACTTCGAGCCATATTCATAATGGTTAAATTCTTCCTTTTAGCTACTCCATTCTACTGTGGAGTATAACGAGTAATAAACTCTCTCTTGATTCCATGAGACTGAAAAATATCCAAGAAATCTGTTAGAATTTTAGGGTAAAATGCAGAATGTTAGTCTCTTTTAATTTCTCTAATAAACAAGAAAAATTAGATCTGTAAGTCAATCACAAGTAAAGCAAACTGCAACTATTTAATAGAGGAGCTCTGATCACATATTAAACTCATATCTAAGAGACAGATCTAAACATTGTAACTATAGAACTTGAACATTCAACTCAGGTCTGCAACAACATATAGTAGGATAGATATAGAGTAGTTAGTGGCAGCTTAAAGATACAACACAGAATTCATATGTAAGTTAGCTCAGATCTAAGACAACATCTATCTGAATACAACAGGTCTATATAACTCAGATCTTTAACACACAGATGCATATGACTTCAAAAGAATTCAGATCTGAAACTTATCATAAACAAATTACAATGAGCACATCTCATAGATCCATACAAAGCTAAATCCATGATTATATAATCAGATCAGATATAAACCAAAGTAGAAGCAAGTAGGAATCATACCTGGTACAATAACCTACCCCTGAAGATAGCTCAACAACCACAGTAGAAATAGGTCCTGAAAGTTATGCTCAGTTAAAGGTTCAGTTCATGGATCTACACAAGATCCTTTAAGCCAATGATAGAAGGAGTTTTCTTTGCCACCAAGTCAATAGGTTAAGGGGATAGTCATCACAGTTTCAAACCCTCAAAAGTCAAACCTTATCCAAGTAGACTTTCAGATTTGGTTTAACTAGACTGAGTGTAACCCTTTTGCCACAACAGTGAGCTCCAAGGCTCCACACCCAATAGCTGAAAAGGTAGCAGCTGGAAGAGGTAAGATGTGACAACTATAGAGGAGTCACAACAGCCTTCCATAAATAATATTACATCCAATACTCAGTAGAAATGAGGCCGCGACATTCCCCCAGCAATCACACAAGGGTTACAACAAAGCATAGTAGTCACAAGGAACAAACAACAACCACAAATGAGGACAACAGCTACAGGAAACACCCCTACAACAAGCAGCGACACCTCTCAACAAGAAGCAACACCCTACAACAAGCAGCGACACCCCTACCACAAGCAGCAACACCTCTATCAAGTGGAAGATCACGACACAACAGGTATACGACCAGTACGTGACACCTCAGTCAAGTGGAAGAACACGACAGCTTGTAAAGGAGACACACCATCCATCATACAAAGGGACTGTAGCAAAACATCAACAGTAAAACCCCACAGGAATAGGCTGCACAACTCCACAGATCACAACTGTAATATACGCAGACTGAGGCTGCAAGCTCAAGCACACTCCACGCTATCACAATAGAATGTGTGAATGTCTTGTGGAGAGAGGGGAGGGTGTAATATATAGTCATAGGTTAGGGCAAGGTTAGGGTTTAGGGTTAGTTTAAGTTGTATCAATAAGTCACATGTTTAAATTGTAAATTTAAACATGTGACAAATATCAATATTAAACTTTAGAAACATAACCCCTAAAAAACCACGAAAAAACCCTAAACCAAATAAACAAAGCCCACAACAAGGGTAAGGGGTTTTACAAAAGCCCACAACCAATTAAACAAACCCCAATAAACCAACAAGGACCTCAAAAAAATCAACCAAGGGCAAGAGAGGGTTAACAAGGTGGCATTACTCATTCCTTCAAATCATATGGTGAACCTAGTACTTTATCATCACTGCATATGGGAATTTATCCCTCTTGTGGTTATGTCCTTCTTCAAGGAAGGTCATGTACCATCAAGTTTTACACCAAGGTCAGAGACCAAGGATCAACCCATGCCCCAAGCATGAGCACCCTGGACCCAGTCCAGGGGCCCTAAATATATATAGGGTCTTTATCATCTTGGTCCCAGACCAAGAAACCCAATGCCCCAGGCATGGGTACCCTGGATCCAGTCCAGGGGCCCTAGACATATCTAGGGACTTCAAATGCTTGGTCCCAGACCAAGACTCCCATACCCCAGGCATGGTTACCCTGGACCGAGTCCAGGGGCCCTAGACATATCTAGGGTCTTCAATCTCTTGGTCCCAGACCAAGAACCCAATGCCCCAGGCATGGGTACCGTAGATCCAGTCCAGGGGCCCTAGACATATCTAGGGACTTCAAATGATTGGTCCTAGACAAAGATTCCCATGCCCCAAGCATGGATACCTTGGACCCAGTCCAGGGGCCCTAGACATATCTAGGGTCTTCAATCTCTTGGTCCCATACCAAGAACCCAATGCCCCAGGCATGGGTACCCTAGATCCAGTCCAAGGGCCCTAGACATATCTAGGGACTTCAAATGCTTGGTCCCAGACCAAGACTCCCATGCCCCAAGCATGGTTACCTTGGACCCAGTCTAGGGGCCCTATACATTTGTCTAGGGTCTTTATCTCTTGGTCCCAGACCAAGAACCCAATGCCCCAGGCATGGGTACCCTGGATCCAGTCCAGGGGCCCTAGACATATCTAGGGACTTCAAATGCTTGGTCCCAGACCAAGACTCCCATGCGCTAGGCACGGTTACCCTGGACCCAGTCCAGGGGCCCTAGACATTTGTCTAGGGTCTTTATCAATTTGGTCCCAGACCACATACCCCAGGAGTGCACTGGGGGCCCTAGATCTTGTCTAGGGTCTTAGCCATCTTCCAGGAGAATGGCTCGCGCTGCTGCATGTAAATTTAACAAAATCAATTATCATATATTCACCTCCTCTGTCTGATATCAATACATTAATATATTTTCCACTCTCCTTCTCAACTAGAACTTTAAACATCTTAAACATATCAAAATCTTTAGACTTCTACTTCAGCAAGTGAACCCAAGTTTTTCGAGTTAAATCATCAATAAAAGTCATAAAATAGACATTACCTGTAAATTGATGTGTTTACATCGGTCGACATAAGTTTGTTTTAACAAGTTCCAAAGGAGTTTTATCCCTATATGAAACTCCAAAAATAAATTTATCCCTTTGATCTTTTGCAAGTATGAAACTCTCACATGAGATTGTTGGTTGTTGAATACTAGCTAACCCCTTCGCCATTTTCTTCTTCTATAGAAAATCTAAACCTCGAAAATGTAAATGGAAATAAAACAAATGCCATAACCATGAATTATCCAAACCTTTAGCTTTATAATCCTGCAAAGAGTCAATCAGATCATTTCTCATAATGAGTGGAAACAATCTATTATTTGTTATCTCTACTCTAGAAATCAACTCCTTACTTCGATACTTATCATAAATTGTACATACCTTGTTCTTGAACAAAACTATGTAATTTTTCTCTATCAATTGTGCAACACTTAACATATTTCATTTCATAGAAGGTACATAATAAACATCATCTATTTGTGTTCTTTCACCATTCATAGTATAAACAAGAATCGCACCTTTACCGTTAAATCTTACTTTACAATCATTACCCAACTTTAACTCAGATTGAATACGGGTATCTAAACATGAAAACAAATCTTTATTTCCAGTCATGTGATTGCTAGATCTTTTTTCCAAAAACCAAACATCATTTGAACATTCATGGGTGACATTACAAGTCAAAAATAAAGGTTTATGGTCATCCTTTTACTCCTTTTTCATGTGTGCAAAATGGTTTCCAACATCTTCTTTCTTCTTCCAACATTGGTTAGCATAATATCCAAATTTCTAACAATAATAACATTATACCTTTGATTTATCATACCTTTGATTTTCTTGCTACAAGGACCTGTTGCAACTCCCCCTTAAAGTAGGAGGATTCTGGTGAGCTTTCTCCCTAGATTTGAAATCATTTTTTTTGTTTCTTTGACAAGCAAATCAACCTCCTCTTCATCTCTTAATGCAATTTCCTTTGCCTCCACCACTACTAACATGGAGCTAGGATTTGAAATTATTCTCTAATGGATTATCATATCTAGACATCCTAGATTTATGAGAAATCATAGAACCAATTAATTCATCAATATGAATTAAACTAATATCTTTAAATTATTCTATGGGTAGAACTACAGATTCAAATTTATTTGGAAAAGATTGGAGAACTTTGTCAATTAATCTCTTATCTAAGAGGTCTCCACCATACTCCCTTAGTTGATTCACAAAATCCATGACTTGAGTCATGAAACTATCAACTCACTCAGTGTCTTTTATCTTAATATTTTCAAAGTCTCTTCTCGAATTTTGAACCTTGAAAGTCTTCACCTTCGATATACACCTTGATAGCTAGTTTCAAGAGTGTACCAATCTTTCTTTGAAGAAACTAAACTTCACACCTTTAGAAATATGGCTTCAATTAGGCCTTGTTGAATAATACCAAGGGCTTTGTTGTCTTTCCTTCTTTTCTTCTTCAACAAAATTTGTTCAACATTTTTTAGAGCCATTTTTGTTGCTTGGTTGGTAGGATCTGGATAACGAATAGTAACAAAATCCCAAAGATATTGAGAACAAAAAATTATTCTCATTCTGATAAACCAAGATTCATAATTTCTTTCAGCTAAAGCAAGAATATGTGGCTGAGCCAAATTACTATTTGTATCCATTTCAAATCATATTCCAAATCACTATATTCAGTTACAAGGAGGAAATATAAATATTACTAGCTCTCATACCACAATGAAGAATGCATGGGAGTGCTTCAGAAAACAATGAACAATTACTACACGAGTTTCAACATTGTGTAATAGTGCCTGTAAGCTATAGCCAAGTGTCTCAACAATTGTTTCAACAGTTTCTTCAACAGATGTTTTAGAAAATAATAAAGAGCTATTACAACAAAATCTTAAGTGAACCACTCGTGCATCATACACAAAGGTCAATACTCTTTACTACAACAACCTTTTCAACATGTGTTTCAACAGAGGGTAAAATGTTATTATAGTAAAACAAAGTTATAGTTGGAACAGGGGAATTATAATAGTAGATGAAAAACTCATATTACATTAGAAAAATAAATTCATTGAATCATTCCCTGCAATAGTAAATCAACTCAGTACTTATGTACTAAATATAAATAGCATTCTACAGCAAAAAAATGCACAACATAAAGATTTAACTAGATCTGTCAATTTCTATTTGTATATTTCTCCATACATCATGAAATCAAAACTATATAGATGTATATATATTGATACAATTAGTTGTTTAGATTGCCTCTTCATTGTATCTAAGTCGAATTTGGATTTTCTAGAATATTAATGGTTCATTTCCCCTTTGATATTTCATGAGTAAAAAATCAAACTATGTGGCGGTGATAACTCTTCCATCATTAAATGAAAAATTTGGTTAAGGAGGTGGAAACTAATTTATGGGTGGTGGTTACTCTTCAAAATTTGATCGACTGAAATAAAACATCTTTTTGGCAGTAGAATGATTAATTTTCTAACAAAATTGACAACACCCATGGTAGAGAAGAAAGTCCCATGGGGTGGCCATTGGATCTTGGAGTACCAAAATTTTTTCCCCATTGGATCACCTTCTTGTCTTCCCCTGCATCCTAAAATAATATGAACACCTTTGTTGGGGGATGCTCACTTTCTTCCTGCATATACAATCTTACACTATTGAGGAAACAAATAAATAAATATATATATATATATATATATATATATATATATATATATATATATATAAATTGGTCTTGAAGTAAATTATTCACGTGTATACACCTGGATTGATAACAATTATGATGCAAAGCAAGTTTGTTCTTCGTTGTCTCGAATGTGGAATGCTACAGGATCCCCATTTGTCTCACCCACTTCATGAATGCCTACTCTATCATATGGGCTTCGTTGTCTCGAATGTGGAATGCTACAGGATCCCCATTTGTCTCACCCACTTCATGAATGCCTACTCTATCATATGGGCTCCATTGGAATTCATGGGAAACGATATTGCAGGGCTAGTCTTCCTAGTATGATCCTCTTCTATATCCATCATATTCATCACGCTTGCTATCATGACTAGAGTGCAAAAAATATGAATTATGATAGATGTTAAGGTCAAGGTAATAAAAGGTTTACTTTAAGTTCAATCGATTACATCAAAGCTCAAAAACCCCCAAGCCATGAACATAATCACATCTATGCGAAATTAAAAGATGCAGACAAAAATAATAAATAGAAACTACAAACCCCCTGCATCATCACCACAGAGGCATTCATAAATAGATAAATGAAATCCACTTAAAATTGCATAGAACTATCATTCAACACAGGACGTAGGCCCTGCGAGTGACTTGAGCTGTAAGAAAAGAAAAACTTTATGATTTCACTATATACTTACAAAACCCTTGGAATGTTGCCTGTAACACATGGCGCTAGAACCTGCAATAAATCCAGTGTAAAGGCGGCGGAAGCGACCCTTCCATGGAGACAAATACTGTAGTAGATGGCCACCATGGTATAATGAATCACTTTGGGCAAAGTTGTTCAATCCTTTTGACGGTGTGGAGTATTTATGTGGCCATGGACTCAAATATGTCCATTTTAATATTTCCCCGCTTTGGCAGAAACCTATCCATCCTTCCTTGTGCACTCCCATCATAATAATCTTTGGATTTTTTATCCGGCATTATCCTGATTCAAAGCGTTCTCAGAATTTTTATGTTGCACATTTATTAATAATTAATATATATAGTATTCATTGTTTTATATTTATAAATAAGTAATATATACAAAGAAAAATATATGGAACACTTTATGTAAGTGAAAACAAATCATAGATGTATCATAAAATAGTTTTTATACTCGAAGCATGAACACTTGGCACATTGATCGATTAGTCATGGCAAGTAATCTCCCCAGTTACCCGTCATGTTGTCCATCTGTCTACATGTCTATCCACCTTTTGAAATGCACCTTGCATCTCTTTGTTTTCATCGATTCTAGGGTTTCCACCACCTCTTGAGCATGCATCACTAGGTTAAGGGGTCACATCAAGGTTCGGTCAGTTTTATTATAATCCATGTGTCGATTGAAGATGAAACGTTTCTGGACTATTGAGTATTGTTAGAGGATGTGCTCATAGAGAAGAAGAAATGTGAGGATTAAGGACTAAAGAAGAAGTAAATGACAAAGATAAAATAGGAGGGGATAAATGCATGATTCATCGGTCAAAAGAATTCATTAGGACAAAAAAGGATATAGAGAATGGTATTGCAGTGCAGGTTTATTTAATTTTTTAAAACCTTATCATCTTCTATAGTGCAGTTTTATTAGTTTATAGGCAGTGTGAATGATGTGAAACATTTTGATATTATTACATAATACCTCTCATGTTTCATGAAAAGAAACAACATTTTAGCTATTTGAATCTTGATGCTTCTCAAAAGTATTAAAGAGCGGGTCAACTGCTGCAGCTCCAACCTAGGGGAAAGGTAAATGTTGATTTATTAATGCATATTTTGAACTATCTCTGCAATGTATACCAATTTTTCAACTCAATATATACTATTAGAATACACATTTGAAATCCGATATGAAAATGGTTGATAGAAGAGATTTGTACTTGCTTTTTTATTACGGTAGACCTACTTTTCAAGGAAAACATGTTATACTAGTTTCCTTATCTGGTGAATGATGAATATCAATCAACCAATCCATTAGTTCTTAGTTCCTTGTTCCTACAGGTTTGATTAGGTGGTAAATTGTTTTTTATGTTGTTTGTCCTAGCACAATGGGATTTGGATATATAAAAATATTTAATGGGATTTGGATATATAAAAGGATTGGGCTCTAGTGCTAGGACTTAAATTGATGCTATGTGGATATTTGATTGAAACGAGTTATCAAATAAATGCATCGTGAAATAATATTCTATTCATACCGTTTATATATTCTATCTTTATTCTCTTTAGGTTTATACGTTGAAACCTTGTATCTATCTGTCATTTCTTCTATTGAGACACCCCTCGTTGTTGCTTCTACTAACTCATTATTTCCACTGCTTCTACTCTCAAAGACGTGGTGGACTTTCCCAATCATAAGGGGTTGTGTAGCATCCCCATCTGGTACAACTCCTACGATGTACAACCGGTAAAAGCACCCCTAATTTTTTTTTTTTTTTTTTGTGTGTGGAAAGGTAATAATGACATTATACTCAACATCGCAAAACGACAACGAACACAACGCATGCAACTCGCGCAAAAACAACATAACGACCTAACATAAAAGCACATCAAGCACCTGGAAGCAAGGTACAACACTCAACCGACGAAGAATAAGAATCACTACCTGCCCATCCTACCCTGCAATGGTTAGGACCTCCAAGACACATAAGCAAGTCTCAAGCCCAAGTTCCCATCAATTTTGACCATTTAAGGTTTCAAGGTGAGCAAATGTTCTGAGGAACAAGGAGGTGTCTACATCCCACCCGACACAAGCAGACCAAGCCTACTAAGCTGAGGACAATCATCCTAACAACCCCATGCACCCAAATTAATTACACAAGTAACTAGAATCCTTACAATGAGCAAACCAAGCACATTAAATGTTTACAAACCAAGTACAGACGTTCATTAAAATGAACAATAACACCCTCAATGGGAAGTGCAAGCTAAAAACAATTTCGTCAACAACCTAACCATTAATCAAGGCTAAATGGTCAATATCTATGATTTAAATTGGCATTAATTACAAATCAATTAACGAGTTTAAATTCCATTAGTCAACGAGTTATCGACCAAACTTAACATAAATTACAACTCAAATTTATTCAACTAACATCAATTACATATCTGATTTATCAAGTCTAAAATTTGCAATCTAGTCTTTACTCACCATACTAATTTTAATATTTATTACAACCTAAATGGACAATTCTATATTAATCCGAATCCCCATCCAACTAGCCATAAACTGGAATAACAACATTAACATTCTTAAAGTGGAATGATACCCTTAGCACTTATGAACAGTTAAACCTCAACATTAGTCTAGCTATAATGACCGAACTAACAACACTAGTTGTTTATTATCATTGAGGAGGAAACTACTAGCTAATAACATTGTTGTAGCAAATCAACAAGGTAATTACATATATGTTACATAACAATTTATTACAGTAGCTAACAAGGCATTTAACATAAATATTAACATAACAATTAATTTAGCAATAACAAGGTGGTTTGCATGACTATTTTCATAACAAGTAATATAGCACTAACAAGGCAATTATCATGTTAGTTAGTATAACAATAGCAAGGCAATTTATATAACTGTTAACCATTTAACTTGCTACAACATTTAATGAATAAGAATGAGTCTGTTGACCATTAACATTGTTGTAGCAATTGTTCTGACTATTAGTAAGGCAAGTAATATAGCATTTAGCATTGCAATTAACATGGAGATAAACAAAAAGGAAACGGTCGACCATTAACATTGCACTAACAATTGTTTTGGCGTTTAAAATGACTAACACATAACAATGAATCTAGCAAAAACAAGGCAATTAATGGACCCAAGACATCGTTGTAGGGCCATTATTGTCATTTACAGGTTAAAGGGGCAGTCAACAATTGAGGCAAACTCGAGACCTTTCAACAACAAACATAGCCCAAAATTGGTGGTGAATTCGAGGTGGATAACATGAAAAATAGTCATCTAAATCATGGCAAATTCGTGGTCAATTAAGACGACAACACAATCAATTTCTAATTATCAAAAATGTGGTCACTCCAACATGTAAAGTTATGATTCAAATGGATAAAATCATGGGAGATTTCTACAACAACACAATCAACTTCTCATTATCAAAAACGTGGTCAGTCTGATAAGTAAAGTTGTGATTTAAATAGATAAAATCGTGGGTGATTTCTACAACAACACAATCAACTTCTGATTATCAAAACGTGGTCATTCTGGCAAGTAAAGTTGTGATTTAAATGGCTAAAATCGTAGATGATTTCTACAGCAACATAGTCAACTTCTGATCATCAAAAATGTGGTCATTCCGACAAGTAAATTTGTGATTTAAATGGATAAAATTGTGCAGATTTCTTCAACACATTCAAGTTCTCATTATCAAAAATGTGGTCATTCCGGCAAGTAAAGTTGTGATTTAAATGGATAAAATTGTGGGTGATTTCTATAGAAACACATTCAACTTCTCATTATCAAAAATGTGGTCATTCTGGCAAGTAAATTTGTGATTTAAATGGCTAAAATTGTGGGTGATTCCTACAGCAACACAATCAACTTCTCATTATAAAAAATGTGGTCATTTAGGGCAACAAACAATCATCAATTTTGAAGGCAACTTTGTGGGCATTTAAACAACACTCTAGTAGCAAGATGTTTTTAAGCATATCTCAGTCTTCAACATGGGTGAAAATCGCCTCAAGTAAAAACAAAATGCAGACATGAAATCATTTCTCTTTTCCATTGCGAGAATACAAATAAAAATGTAGACATGAAACCATGGCATTTCCATTGCCAAAATACCCAATATAAAAGTTGTAGACAAGAATAATTCCTCTTTTCCATTGCCAAAATGTCAATTATAAAAGTTTGCAAACATGAAATCATTTCTCTTTTCCATTGCCAAAATATAAAACAAAAAAAAATGCAGACATGAAACCATTGCGCTTTTCCATTGCCAGAATACCCAAAAGTTTACAAATAGGGAATCAATCTGTGCTTCCATTGCAAACGTTAGTAAGAAAACACAAAGATCCAATGGGAAAGGTCATGGAATGATTGCAGGGGTTCTATCAGTCAAGTCATAGAGAAAACCAACCAGGACACAAGATAATCCACACGCAGAGGTCATTTCTAGATGGCGGAATCAACAATCAGCCAAAGACAAGCATCAAGAGTAGTCGTCTAACAAGTTCATCCTTCTCTCATCATCCTCGCATAGAAAAGTAGGGAATTGAGATCCATAGGTATTTTAACGCTAAGGAAATGACCATAGGTCAGGCTCCTGGCCAACTACACAGGTGAGGACTCGTGAGCTAGGGACGAAGGCTAAACAAATCAAAGGTCACAATCAACATAGCAAGGTGGTCAAGACATGCGGGGAAATCAAACCATGGGAGTCAATCTATCATCGAGCTAGGCTAAGAAAATTTTATAAAACCATCTAAACAAACAGTTCACTTAGCCAAGTAAAAATGTAGATTCAAGCATGAGTTCTAAAACATTTTACCATACAAAACAAAGAAAGCATACAGTTTCGTGTTCGAAGTGGATGTCTTGCATGCTCCTTGCAACTCCGACATGCCGACTGATGAGACTTCACTGGTACCTCCCAACCAATGCTAGGGGTACTCTTTTTCCTGCTTAGCCCCCTGAGCCGCAAAGGGGCCACACACTCACTATCTAGAGATTTCGACTAGCTCTAAGCTTGCCTCGCAAGGCCAAGCTACCACTCCTCACCAAGATGGGTATCCCAACTCCCACAAGTTAAGTCAATCAAGTAGATATTTCTGCAATGTAACTTTATGAAAACAGAAGAGATCCAACCTCCATCTCCTCCCTTCATTATATAGAGTTTCATGGTTCCTTACTTTCCTAAAATCTCGTTTAATTAAGTTTTTAAAATTTAATTCCTAAACATTCCTCCCCATAAAAGTGTCACCCATCCCCTTCATTCATCGATAAATTAATTAATTTATTTAATTAATTATATTTATTTCCCTCATCCACTTAGAGTTATTCCTAGAATCACTCCTAGGTGTCCATAAATTCTCTTACATGTTTTAATGGCTTTCCCCATTATTAAATTGCTAGTTCAGTTGAAATTAGAAATCTCTTAAATGGTAGATACTTTACTAAGTTTGACATTCCGCTTTTTCCCTTATGTTCCCTTTTTCCTTTTTTATGTTTACCTCTTTTCCTAGTTTCCTAATATTTTAGATTTTCCCTCTTTCCCCTTTTTAATTAGAACTCAAAAAGGCAGGTGTGGAAATTAACCATTTTTCCCTTTTCTCATTTAATTAGTATATTTTAAATTCTCAAAAATAATAAAACAATTAATTCCCCCTTTTTTTTAAATTTTATTCCAATAATTTTTTTTTTCTTGAATAAATTAAATTTCTTACTACCTCCGTGTTACAAGATTTAACGAAGATCATATTGTAATGTACCTCAAAATTCTCATAATTTTTTTTTTCTGTGGTACAGTATTTGCTACTCAATTTCATTTGATCCACTCATGAGCCAAGTACTTACACTTTGATTTACTTTCATAACCTTATAACATTGTATCTTAACACACCTCGCTTAATATTAATACCCTTGGCTTAATATCTTACACAAAATTCGAAAAGCAAGTATAGTCTAAATCTTACTTTATTATAAGGTTTTAATATAGTGCATGCCCTACCTATACTCAAGGATGGGGATTTCAGTTCCTTTGTGTTTAATAGAATCAGACTATGTGCATGGAACTATGTCTCGGATTATTAAAGCTCATTCGCTACCTAACTGTGTCAACATCAGTCTTTAGGTCATGACAGGTAAGGTATTTAAGGTGGTTAATAACTGTTCTCAGGAAGGTTTCCAAGTGTTTCCTTTGATGGTCCTACTTTCGTTATGTTACAACTTGTCCCACTCATAACGAACCTAACAAAATCTTGTCGACGCCACTCTCCACACAACTGAATCTAACTAACCCTCCTTCGCTAGCCAAAGTAACGAAACGATAACTCCATGGTTTGGTATCTGACTAGTTCATTGGACAGTCATACTTTACAACTTGGTTTAGTTCATATCACCTGCATTTAGGGTGGCAGATGTTCCTATTAGGAGGAGTTTAAGACTCTGCCAGGGAATTAATTAAGGTTCCTACAATCCAAAACCTCGATGTCTCTTCCTCCTACTGTTCCCAATCTGGATACGCCAGCTTGCCCTAGAGTAAGGTCTTGTACATTACAATCTGTAAAGAGTAATAATCATGCCTCTTAGGTCTCATTTCTCCCTTGTGCCTTTGAAGGTAAGGGCTCTATATCATGCAACTTCCACAGGGAGCATCTACTGCCTCTGTGAGCAACCCTTGGTGCAGTCGACAGTAATGCCTTGTAATTTTTTCTTAAGGGACTGTTGTATTTTCAATTCAAACAGAGTTTAATGTTTTTGGTTGAAGCCGGAAAGGAAAAAGAATTGTTTCCTGTAAACTTTACTATGGGTTACATACTTTCCTTTCTCCCATAGAGTCTACGTGATTCTTTTTAGTTTTCGTAGTGACAGTAAAAGGTTTTCTTACTATAATCCATGGGTCGCAGACCCTCTACTATTGCGGACTAGACTAAAGGTTTATTGTGTGTGTGTCATGTGGGTCTACCTCTGGTTTAATCCTTTGTCTACCCTATACTTAGAAAATGTAACTGGGATGTCTCAGAGTAATATCCCTCGATGAATTTAGGTTATTATTCAATATTAATATGATTTTGTTCCTTGCATTCTTTGCTTTGTTCGTTGAGGGTTTTATCAAATGATTTCTTGCTTGAATTCGCACTGCTATTTTTATTTTGTCAAGGAAAAATAATTGACATTCGGTTTTCTATGTATTAATGGTGGGGCTCTTACTATTGCGAGATTACCCACCGGGAGCTTCCAGACTCTTCTCCCCTCTGTCTGGGTTGATTATGAAACATGGAAATAGGAGGATGTGGCGTTTCATCCCTGAGTTAAGTAATCCCTTAGCTATGGTCTACATTGTTCCTTTTTGAGTTTATAGAACAAGATTTTACTTTGTAAATTTTCTAATGTATTATCATGTTGGTTGAATGCATGTGTGCCCCTTTCACAATGCGGGTTCTAGCCTCTACTCAATCTGGCAAAGGTGCTCGGGTTCCAAAAATATGCCCTTGAATCTTGTTAAGATCGGGTGGTCTCAAATTATGTTCGTAATTTTTCTTTTGGATGTTAAGAGGACCTCTGTTCAAGCACTAATTCTTTGTATCGAATCACTAAGGGTTTAAACATGTTTTTGTTTATCAAAGTTCTGATTTATATGTAAACATGAAGTGAAAATTCTTCTTTTCTTTTGTTAAAAGGACTCTTTACCCCAACTGATTCGTTACTAGAGGTCTCGCAACTTCCAACTCTGTGTGTTCGTATGTGTTTGTTTTCGATTGGTTATATCTTTAGAAAGGATTTGCAACACTCTGTGATTTCTGAGAATGCGAAGAAAAATAAAAATAAAAGAGTGCCTTGTTCCTTTTTGCGCACAGTATGAATAAGATATGTATTGAGAAGTTGTTTATCTATTCTCTTGCATAATTATCTCTTCCAAGAATTAAAGTTCATACTCATATGCTTCATTGTTCTCGTCTGTATAATGAATCCTGTTTACAAATTTGAAACAATCATATACCCATAATCATCCTATTCATGCATTTATATATATAGATGCATATAGTAGTTATGTCCATTCATTCAACTCTGTTAAAGTTTAAACATTCATACATACATAATCGTTTTGTTCGTGCATTGATACATACATATATTTGACTCTATTGAAATATATACATACGCATATACTTAGCCCTATTTTGTTCATTCGAACTCTGTTCAC
>ML788276.1:0-45406 GCA_009831015.1 Picea engelmannii | reverse complement strand
TATATATATATATATATATATAATGACTCTGTTCGCTCATTGATACCTAAAAATTGATTATGGAAAATAAATTCGTGTTTAAATCCTATAGTCTACTCACTGAATTTTGAACAGCCTTTGTCTAGGTTCTTGCATGTATACCAACATTAAGAACCCTCATTAACATTAACCAATTTCATTCCACAACGGTAGAATACTAAATATTTAAGTACAAGAAAGATTTACAACAGTTACATGATCATTAAAACATCTACTAGAACTCTTTCGTATAATGATAAAACCAACAGTAATTTCAATACAAAAAGAATCATTCAGACAGATAGAGTTTAGGGTACATATTTGAACTAGACTTGCAGAGGAAACAAAGGGAACAACCACATTCCTCCCAACCATAGAATCGAGCAGCCACGATTACTTTCCCGATTCATCCCCTAGCCTGACCATGAGTCCATAAGAGAAAACTTGGAAAATCCTTCTACAACATTTTCCTTCAATTCAGTCCCCTACTTCCTTTCTTCACACCCTTCTAGTGTTCATAACAGCCAGTGAAAGAGGAAAATATCCCCAAATAGACTTATTCCCCAGCATACTTAGCAGCGTCATGCCTCCTCACATATGCTTATTTGTAACTTTCTTAGCTCTTTTCCCTTCCTTAGGAATTTTCATAGCTTCCTAAATCCCTGATTTTCAGGGGCTGCCAATGGCCAAATCACTGATTTTCCACTTGTAAAAATCAGCCCAGGGGTAGTTCCAACATGTTTCTCACTCATGGAGTCATGATCAACTACTTGTAACATGGCTATTTCATTTGTCTTCCTACAATCAATATAAAATATTATTTTTTTTAACAAGTTTCATTGTCCAATATCTAGTTGGGACAAATCAGATCTCTACGCAATAGTCAAAATCATTTATTACAATTATAAAATTTGAAATTCGGAATTTCCATAAATGGCAAAAATTTTCCAATTTCGAATTTTCTAAAAATAGAAATAAATTTCTAGCGATTTAAATTCTAAAAATGTTTTTATTTTCTTTATTTTTTTGGGGGGGGGTGCCACACATACTCTTTATTTAATTTGTTTTTAATTTTATCATATATATATATACATACAATTTTTTTTTATAAAAGGGATAAAATTTTACCACTAGCATGATTTAGACCTAGACCTTAATTTTCGTGATGGGCAACATTTTATTAGGAAAAATGTTTTTTTTAAATTATTATCACATTGTTCATCCTAAGGCCATCTAGGTTCATTCATTATCAAAACAACACGACGTGCCCTTCAGGACACACTAGGTGCTCCAAGGGTGCCACTTGCCTCATTTGTTACCTTGCACGACATGCCCTTCAGGATGCACTATGTGCTCCAAGGGTGCCACTCGCCTCTTTCCATTTTTCTTGCACGACATGCCCTTCAGGATGCACCATGTGCTCCAAGGATGTCATTTGCCTATTGACTGACTTAGTAGACATAAAAAACTCCTAGAGTCAATACTCCGATAGGTGAACTTGTGGGATACTAAGGGCCTCTAAGGAATAATGCCCCCGCCTTATTGTGCACCCCTTAGAGTCATCATGAGTGACCGTAGCAGTCTTCCCTCATGACATCGTGGGTCCTCTCGAACTAGGTAAATGCTAACCTATAGCTTGAGCCATGGTGGGAGTGCTAGTAGGTTGTGGCAGGGTTGTTGTCCACATCTCTCCCTCAACATCTCTGGTAGTTGTGCGTGACCCCTTTAATCCACATGTGAGTCTATTCGACAAGCTATCGTCAGCCTGCATCATCAAAAATTCATGTAAGAACATATCCATATCATATCATCTAATCATATGCACTAATATCACAGTAAACCAATCAAACCCCAATGGTACACTCTCTGACTTGATCCAGAGTCCAAGGGGTTCCATCTATGCCTATGCATCGTCGAGGTCCAAAATCCTGCACACTTAGTAAACCGAGTCAATAGCACCTGTCTATGTCAATGTAGTAAAAAAACATGTCATCAACCCATAATGCCTCATAATCAAAATCAAATGTTTTAATAGCATAATAATCGGGATCACTTGCGAGCAAGTGTCCTCAAAGAATAAGTTCGCTCAATGTGCTAGAGCGAGATGTTACATACACCCCCTCTTGGTCTAAACTTCATCCTAAAGTTTCACAGTATAAGTGTCAAAATAAAGTGTATCACAGTATAATAAGCCTATCTATCAAACAAAAATGGAAACTGTTGGCACATATCATATGTGTCCTCCCAGGTTGCTGAGTGTGGACTATAGTTGTCCCACTGGACCTTGACCTACTCTACCGTTCGACGTCGTAGCTGTCGAAAGTAATGATCCAAGATGTGGATTGGATCAGTCGTGAGTGCCCCCTCATTCGACACCTGCAAGGAACTCATGTCAATTACATGTGTAGGATCACTAATCTAATGTCTCAAAACATATACATGAAAAACATTGTGTATGCGCCTCAAAGAATCAGGAAAGGCTAGTCGATAGGCCACGGGCCCCTTTCTCTCCACAATCTCAAAAGGTCCCATGAACCTTGGAGAGAGTTTATCTCCCTTCCCAAACTTGATCAAACTCTTATGCAGTTTAACCCACAAGAAGACTCGATCGTTAACCTCGTAACTATAGTCGACACAGTGCGCATGGACATAACTCTTCTATCGATCCTGCGCTTCTTTAATCCTTTGTATTATTGTTTTCATTTTCTCTTCCATTTATTGGATCGCTTCTGGTCCCACCATGACCCTATCCTCAAGTCGATCCCAACTCAAAGGCGTCTGACACGATTGCCTGTAAAGAAACTCGAAAGGCAGCATCTTAATGGTGCTCTAGTAACTATTGTTGTAAGCGAACTCCACTAATGGCAAGAATTCTTCCCAACGCTTTTGTTTTTCCATCACATACATGCGCAACATGTCCTACAAGGTCTGGTTCGTTTGGTCGGTCTGACTGTTAGTCTTCGGGTGATATGCAATACTAAAGTTAAGTTGGGTTCCCAAGGCCTCTTGGAAACTTGTCCAAAATCATCCAATAAACAATGATCCTCGATCAGATATAATCCTCTTAGGCATGCCATGTAGCCTCAGAATATCACTGATGAAAAATCTAGCTATGAAAGGTGCCTGATACGTCGTATGCATAGGAATAAAGTGAGCACTCTTCATCAGAGTGTCTACTACTACGAAAATCGAGTCATCTTGCCTTGCCATTGGTGGAAATCCAACAATAAAATCCATCGAAAGAACCTCCCATTTCAATTCCAGAATAGCATGTGATTGTAGTAATCTCGTTGGGTGTCTATGTTCCACCTTTACCTGCTAACATTCTAGACATATGGCCACATAGTTGACTATGTCTGCCTTCATTCCGTTCCAAAAGAATAAGGGTTTAAGGTCTTCCCTCATCTTCGTGACTCCCAGGTGAGACATGTAAACTTCTCTATGAGCCTTGCTTAGGGTCAACATCCTCAACTCGTCATTCGGTGGTACATAGATTCAATTTTTAAACCTTAATAAGCCATCGCTATCAAACCAAAATCCTTCGAATCGTGGTACCATCATTGTGTTTTGTCCGATAAAACCCTCAACCTATTTGTACCAGTCATCATCATGCTGTAAAGTTAGAATCTTTTCATGCAGATTCGTCTAAAGAGGAAGCAGATAAAAGATGTGTGGTCTCCAAATTAATACATTCGCCACTTGGTTCACTGTTCCTTTTATGTAAGTAATCTCTAAGTATTACTTGCTAATAAATTCCGACCAACGGTATTTCCGCGCGTTCAGGTCGCATTGCATAAATATGCATTTTAGTCCATAGTGGTCAGTCTTTAGTTCAAATTTTCGTCCAACAAGGTAGTGTCTCCAAACCTTCAAGGCATATACGATGGCTAACAACTTCAAATATTGTGTTGCGTAGTTCTCCTCATGCTTTCTCGGTTTCCTTGAAATGTAAGAAATCACTCATCTCTCTTGCATCAAGACCCCACCTAAGCCTTCCTGTGATGTGTCAGTGCATATCAAGAAGTCAACGTCCATGTTAGGGACCTTTAGTATTGGTGTTGTTGTCAACAACTACTTGAGCCTCCGAAATGATTCTGCACATTTCTCGGTTCAAACTAACTTCTTTTTCTTCTTCGGCAACTCTGTGATTGGATTTTCTATCCTCAAAATTCCCTCGATGAACCGCCAATAGTATCCTGCTAAACCCATGAAGCTATGCACTTTTGGGACATTCGTTGGCACAAGCCATTCCATAATAGCCTCGATCTTGGCTGAATCCATGGCGATGCCTTCGCTGGAGATGACATGCCCTAAGTAGTGAATCTTTGATTGATAAAAAGAGAATTTGGACAACTTCTTATACAGTTTGTGCTCTCGCAGACACTGTAGTACCAAGAAAAAGTGCTCATCATGCTCCTCCATCATTTGAGAGTAGATCAAAATATCGTCATTGAATACTTGGATGAACTTGTCCAAGTACTCGTGGAACACCCTGTTCATCAAACTCATAAATACGCTGGGGGCGTTTTTTAGTCCAAATAGTAAAATAGTAAACTCATAATGTCCATACCTCATCTTAAAGGAAATCTTAGGGATGTCATCTTCCTTAATCCATAACTGGTGATACCCTAATCGCAAATTGATCTTTGAGAACACCGTTGCACCCTTCATTTGATCAAACAAATCATCAATCCTTGGCAATGGATATTGATTCTTGATCGTGGCCTTGTTCAATTGACGGTAGTCAATGCAGAGCCTCCACAACCCATCCTTCTTTCGTATGAAAATAACTGGCACACCCCATGGTGACACACTTAGATGTATCAGTCCAAGGTCCAACAATTTTTTCAGTTGCATTCTTAACTCTTGTAATTCTGGGGTTGACATCTGATAAGGCGTTCTTGCTATTGGTTCAGTTCCTAGTTGTAGGTCGATAGTAAACTCCAATTCCCTCTCCGTTGGAATCCCAGGTAACTCCTTTGGAAATACTTCCACAAAATCTCTCACCACTGGAAGGTGTTCTAAACCTTCTACTAATCCCTTCTCATTTAACACAAGGATCATGTAAAGCTTGCACCCCTTGCGCATGCTCTTCCATAGCTGTAAGTAAGAGATGAACCTCAGAGAAACTCCCCGTTTCCTTCCTACAATCACATGTCTCTATCCCCCCTCATCATCAACCAAGATCAACCATTTCATATTACAGTTGAGTATCGCCTCATGCGATTCCAACCAGTCCATATCAATTACGACATCATATGATCCTATGATTGTGACATACAGGTTGGCCCTTGTGACAAACTCTCCCAGGTTAAGAATACAGCCTGTAACCTTTCCTCCAACCTTTTATTTGGCTCTCGAGGACATCTCTATGAATCTAAACTCATCCTGTTTGACTGCCTTTACCTTGATCCTTTTTAGCATTGCACCCGAAATGAAACTCTTGGTAGCACCAGTATCTATCAAATTAGTAAGGGTTTGGTCAGCGATAGTACCTATCATCTCAAGCATAGTCGATTCATTCTCTACTTGGCAGTTATGAACCTCTGCATGAATCCGATGGGCCTTGCCCATATCTCCCACGGTAGTGGGTCCAGCTGATCTGAATGCTCTAGTCCTCTCCATCGAGCAGTCACACCGGTAGTGTGGCTTCCCACATGTCCAAGAACCCTTATTCGGCCCAGTAGTCCTGGTACCCAAAGTACAAGGTGACGACCCACGGGCCTGGAATCCTGGTCTTTTCTATTGAACAGGCCTAAACTGTTGCTGCTGTGATCGACGCTACTGTTGATACTGTGGTCCCCGATAAGGTGTCAACTACTGAGGCGTCAGTTTCCAAGGTGTAGTGAAAGTGGATCCCCTCTGGAAACCACGATATCCTGACATATGTCTGGTTGGTGTCTAATGCTGCTATGCTCCAGATGAAACCTACCCTGTTGGTCTTGCTAGAGTCCTACTTTGATTCCCGCTAATAATCTCCTCCTTTGCTATGAGGGCCTTCTGGACAGTATCATGCAAGGTTTGAGGCCTCAAAATCCTGACCTTTCCACGTATACTTCCATTAAGGCCAAACATGAACCTATTGACCTTAAGTTTCTCATTGTTAAGGTGCAAATCATACCAGAGTAGCTCCATAAAATGGGCCTCGTACTCAGGCACCGTATGACCGCCTTTTCGTTAGGAGTTGAACTCATTAAGTTGATGCTCAATGAATTCTTCTGGAAGGTACCTCTCTTGGAACCATTCCTCGAATAGTTCCCATGACATGTCTTTGACGACCACGTTTAGGTATGGTAGGAGCATCTTCCACCATAGAAGTGTGTTGCCCCTTAGTTGAAATACCTCCATGCGGACCTTCATGTTGAAGGTATAATCGCGAAGTGAAAATCACATTGCCATATTCTCCAACCATTCCTCGGCAGCTATGTCGTCCGGGGAACCAAAGAACTCGAGAAATTTGACCTTGTCGAGTTAACGGTCAATGCTACCAGTACCGACTGGAGTGTGTGGAGAAACCTCAGGAGGTGCCAGTGACCTGGCCTCATATCTATTCAAATGGTTGATCAGTGCCTCAGACATGCACTAAAAATATCTCATCATTCTGACCACATCACCAACTGCTATATGCTCCTACTCGACAACCTATTCATCTCCTTGGGGGTTAGACCCCTCAGGCATGGATGCTACTAGAGGCATCATACCTCCTCCCCTAGCACCCCTTCGTCTTCCTCCACGACGTCCTCTAACGATGATTACTTGCACGAATACAAGTCAACTCAATTATAAACACTATAATCAAACCATATCAACAAAATTCGTAGTTATCCCAAGTCGCAGGTTGAACCTGCTCTGATACCACATGTAACATCCCCATTTAGTAGAAATCCTATGATGTATAACTGGTAAAATCACCCCTAAACTTTTTTTTTTATGTGTGTAGGAAGGTAATAATTACATTATACTCAACATCGCAAAACAATGATGAACACAATGCATGCAACTCATGCAACAACAACATAACAACCTAACATAAAAGAACAACGAACACCTAGAAGCAAGGTGCGACACTGAACCGATGAAGAATAAGAATGACTACCCACCCATCCTACCCTACAATGGTTAGGACCTCCAGGATACATAAAAAATGCTCAAGCCCAGGTTCCCATCGATTTTGACCATTTAAGGTCTCAAGGCTAGCGATTGTTCTGAGGAACAAGGAGGTCTCTACATCCCATCCAACACAAGAAGACCAAGCCTACTAAGCTAAGGACAATCATCCTAGCAACCCCATAGACCCAAATTAATTACACAAGTAAATAGAACCCTTACAATGAGAAAACCAAGCACATTAAATGTTTACAAACCAAGTATAGACATTAATTAAAATGAACAACAACACCCTCAATGGGAAGGGAAAGATAAAAATGACTTCGTCAACAACCCAACCATCAATCAAGGATAAATGGTCAATATCTATGATTTAAATTGGCTTTAATTACAGATCAATTAACCAGAATAAATTCCATTAGTCAACGAGTTACCAACCGAACTTAACATGAATTACGACTCAAATTTAACGAGTCTAAGTTACCAATTAGGTGATATCTATAGATCCAACTAACATCAAATACATATCTAATTTAGCAAGTCTAAAATTTTCAATCTAGCCTTTACTCGCCATGCTAATTTTAATATTTATTACAACCTAAATGGACAATTCTATATTAATCTGAATCTCCATCCATCTAGCCATAAACTAGAATAACAACATTAAGATTCTTAAAGTGGAAATCTACCATTAGCACTTATGAATAGTTAAACCTCAACATTAGTCTAGCTATAATGACCGAACTAACCACACTAGTTGTTTATTATCATTGAGGAGGAAACTGGTAGCTAATAACATTGTTATAGCAAATCAACAAGGTAATTACATATCTGTTACATAACAATTTATTATAGCAGTTAAGAAGGCATTTAACATAATGATTAACATAACAATTAATTTAACAATAACAGGGTAATTTGCATGACTATTTTCATAATAAGTAATATAGAACTAAAAAGGCAATTATCATGTTAGTTAGTATAAAAATAGCAAGGAAATTTATATAACTGTTAACCATTTAACTCACTGCGGAGTTTAATGAATAAGAATGAGTCTGTTGACCATTAACATTGTTGTAGCAATTGTTCTGACTATTAATAAGGCAAGTAATATTTAGTATTGCAATTAACATGGTGATAAACAAAAAGGAAACGGTCGACCATTAACGTTGCACTAACAATTATTCTGGCGTTTAAAATGACTAACACATAACAATGAATCTAGCAAAAACAAGGAAATTAATGGACCCAAGACATCGTTGTAGCCATTATTGTCGTTTTCAGGTTAAAGGGGCAGTCAACAATTGAGGACAACTCGAGGCCCTTCAAATACAAACGTAACCCAAAATTGGTGGAGAATTAGGGGTGGATAATAGGAAAAACAATCATCTAAATCATGGTAAATTCGTGGTCAATTAAGATGGCAACACAGTCAATTTTTAATTATCAAAAATGTGGTCAATCTAGCAAGTAAAGTTATTATTTAAATGGCTAAAATCGTGGGTTATTTCTACAGCAACACAATCAACTTCTCATTATAAAAAACGTGGTCAGTCCGGCAAGTAAAGTTATGATTTGAATAGACAAAATTGTGGGTGATTTCTACAGCAACATAGTCAACTTTTGATTATCAAAACGTGGTCATTCTGACAAGTAAAGTTGTGATTTAAATGGATAAAATTGTGGGTGATTTCTACAGCGACACAATCAACTTCTGATTATAAAAAACGTGGTCATTTCGACAAGTAAAGTTGTGATTTAAATGGCTAAAATCGTGGGTGATTTCTATAGGAACACAATCAACTTCTCATTATAAAAAACGTGGTCATTCCAGAAATTAATGTTGTGATTTAAATCGCTAAAATCATGGGTGATTTCTACAGCAACACAGTCAACTTCTCATTATAAAAAACATGGTCATTCTGACAAGTAAAGTTGTGATTTAAATGGCTAAAATCATGGATGATTCCTACAACAACACAGTCAACTTCTCATTATAAAAAATGTGGTCATTTAGGGCAACAAACAATCATCATTTTTGAAGGCAACTTCATGGGAATTTAAATAGCACTCTGGTAGAAGGATGTTGTTAAGCATATCTAAGTCTTCAACATGGTTCAAAATCGCCTCAAGTAAAAATAAAATGCATACATGAAATCATTTCTCTTTTCCATTGCCATAATACAAATAAAAATGCAGACATGAAACCATGGCATTTTTCCATTCCCGGAATACCCAATATAAAAGTTGCAAACAAGAACAATTCCTCTTTTCCATCGCTAGAATGCCAATTATAAAAGTTTGTAGAAATGAAATCATTTCTCTTTTCCATTGCCAGAATATAAAATAAATGAAAATGCAGACATGAAACCATTGTGTTTTTCCATTGCCAAAATACCCAAAAATTTATAGACAGGGAATCAATCTGTGCTTCCATTGCTATAACCCCAATATAGTGCAGAAAATAGTAAGAGAACACAAGGATCCAATGGGAAAGGTCATGGAATGATTCCATGGGTTCTATCAGTCAAGGCATAGAGAAGACCAACCAGGACACATGATAATCCACATGCAGAGGTTGTTTCCATATGGAGAAATCGAAAATTAGCCATGGACAAACATCAAGGGTATCCGGATAATAGGCTCATCCTTCGCTCATCATCTTCGCATAGAAAAGCAGAGCGTTGAGATACATAGGTCTTTTAATGCTAAGGTGACGACCATAGATCAGGCTCCTAGTTGACTGCTCAGGCAAGGATTGGTGAGCTAGAGACAAAGGCTAAACAACTTGAAGGTCACAATCAACACAACAAGGTGGTCAAGATGTGCACGGAAATTAAGCCATGGGAGTCAATCTATCATCGAGCTAGGCTAAGAAAATTTAAGAAAACCATATAGACAATCCGTTCAGTTACCCAAGTAAAAATGCAAATTCAAGCATGATTTCTAAAACAATTTACCATACAAAACGAAGAAAGCATATCGTTACCTTCTCGGAGTGGACGTCCCATGTTATCCTTGCAACTCTTACATGCTAACTGATGAGACTTCAACGGTACCTCCTAGCCAATGCTAGGGGTACTCTTATTCCCCCTTAGCCCCCCAAGCCGCAAAGGGGCCACACACTCACTATCCATAGATTTGGACTAGCTCCCAGCTCGCCTCGCAAGGCCGAGCTACCACTCCTCACTGAGATGGGAATCTTAACTCCCACAAGTTAAGTCTCTCAAGTAGATATTTCTAGATCATAACGTTATGCAAACAAAAGAGATCTAACCTCAATATCCTCCCTTCATTATATAGAGTTTCGTGGTTCCTTGCTTTCCTAAAATATCGTTTAATTAAGTTTTTAAAATTTAATTCCTAAAAATTCATCCCTGTACAAGTGTCATGCATCCCCTTCATTCCTCCATAAATTAATTTCTTTAATTAATTAATTATGTTTATTTCCCTCATACACCTAGAGTTACTGCTAGAATCACTCCTAGGTGTCCCCAAATTCTCTTACAGGTTTTAATGGATTTCCGCATTATCAAATTGCTAGTTCAGTTTAAATTAGAAAGCTCTTAAATGGTAGATACTTTACTAAGTTTGACTTTCCGCTTTTTCCCTTTTTATGTTTACCTCTTTTCCTAGTTTCATAATATTTTAGATTTTCCCTCTTTCCCCTTTTTAATTATAACTCAAAAAGGAAGGTGTGGAAATTAACCCTTTTTCCCCTTTCTCATTTAATTAGTATATTTTAAATTATAAAAAAAAATAACAATTAATTAACCCTTTTTTAAAATTTTTATTCCAACAGATTTTTTTTCTTGAATAAATTAAATTTCTTACTCCCTCCGTGTTACAAGATTTAACGAAGATCATACTCTTTATTTAATTTGTTTATATATATATATATATCAATTTTTTTATATAAAAAGGAGAAAATTTTACCACTGGCATGATTTAAACCTAGACCTTAATTTTTGTGATGGGCTACATTTTATTAGGGAATTTTTTTAAATTCTTATCACATTGTTCATCCTAAGGACATATAGATTCATTCATTTATCAAAACAACGCAACGTGCCCTTCAAGACGCATTATTTGCTCCAAGGGTGCCACTTGCCTCATTTGTTCCCTTGTGCGCCATGCCCTTTAGGATGCACTACATTCTCCAAGGGTGCCACTCTTCTCTTTTCAGTTTTCTTGTGCGATGTTGCCTTCAGGATGCACCACGTGCTCCAAGGGTGTCACTCACCTCTTAACCGACTTGGTAGACATAAAAAACCTTTGGAGTCAATACTCCGCCAGCTGAACTTGTGGGAGACTAAGGGCTTCCAAGGAATAAGGCCCCCACCTTATTGCACACCCCTTAGAGTCACCATGAGCGATTGTCACAGTCTTCCCTCACGACATCGTGGGTCATCTTGAACTAGGTAAATGTTAACCTATAGTTTGAGCCACGACGGGAGGGCTAGTAGGCTGTGGCAGGGATGTTGTCCACACCTCTCCCTCAACATCTCTGGTAGTCATACATGACCCCTTTACTCCACATGTGAGTCTGGTCAGCAAGCTATTGTTAGCCTGCATCATCAACAAATCATGTCAGAACATATCCATATCATATCATCTAATCAGATGCACTAATATCAAAGTAAAAAAATCAAACCCCAATGGTACACTCCCTGACTCAATCCGGTGTCCAAGGGGTTCCATCAATGCCTCTACATCCTCGAGGTCCAAAATCTTGCACACTCAGTAAACTGAGTCAATAACACTTGTCTATGTGAATGCAGTAAAACAACATGTCATCAACCCATAACGCCTCATAATCAAAATAAAATGTTTTAATAGCATAATAATATGGATCACTTGCGAGCAAGTGTCCTCAAAGAATAAGTTTGCTTAGTGTGCCAGAGTGGGATGTTGTCAACTCATCATGTATTTAGTCATTTGTGTCACTGATTTCCATCCATTAGTAATATATTTTTTCATTTGTGTCACTTATTTTCATTGATTTTCATCCATTATTCATATATTTAGTCATTTGTTTCACTGATTTATGTCCATTAGTCATATAATTAGTCATTTTCATCAACTAGTAGTGCATTTAGTCATTGTTTTAGTAAAATAATTAGTGATTTGTATCACTAATTTCCATCCATTAGTAATATGTTTAGTCATGTGTGTCACTGATTTTTGTCCATTCGTAATATATTTTGCTGTTTGTGTCACTGATTTATGTCCATTAGTCATACATCTAGTCATTTGTTTCACTAACTTATCTCCTTTAGTCATATAATTAGTCATTTTAATTATCATTTTATGTCAACTAGTAGTATATTTAGTCATTGTTTTAGTCATTTGTTGTTATTAACTCATCATTTATTTAGTCATGGTAGTCATTTATTACCATTAACAGGTAATAAATTTAGTCATTTGTATTCAATGATTTATGTCATTTGTCGTAAATTTAGTTATTGTAATTAGTAATTGTTGTCATTTGGTAATATATTAGTCATTGTAATTATTAATTGATGTCGTTTAGTAATATATTTAGTCATTTGTATTCTCATTTATAGTTTAGTATTAATGTCCATTTATATGATATGAATGATTTATTGAATAACATAAATTGTGTAATGTGTAACGATCCTCGTTGTTACGACAACAAGAAAGCATAATGAGCACATTTTTTTTTTCTTTTATGTAGGAAAGTAATAATGATAATACCATCAATCATCACAAATTGATGACAAACATAACACATGCAATTCAAGAAACAAACAAACATAATGACCTAGCATACTAGATCATCATGCCACTAGATGCAACATACGACAATCAATTAGACGAAAAATAAAAAAAAACTACCTGCCCATCCTACCCTGCAAGGTTAGAACCTCCAAGACAGATACAAAATCCTTAAGCCTAGGTTGCCATTGATTTTTACCATTTAAGGTCTCAAGGCTGGAGATTGTTCTGAGGAACAAGGAGGTTTTTACATCCTGTCCGACACAGGAAATACCATGCATGCTAAGCTAAAAGTCAACATGAATCAATCCAAATTGAATAGCCTCAAGGGACCCAAGTAGCTAGAACCTTCTCGACGAGTGAGAGAAAATCACATTAAATGTTACAATAAATGTACAAACTTCAATTAGAAAAACAACATCATCTACATTGATAGGTACATCACCCTAAGCAAAGTTATCATATGAGCTTCTTGATCAATGCACACAAAGATCCAATATTAAGGAACCATGCCGCCACAGTGCAACAAGCGCACTAGGAACCCATATGCAAACATGAATAATTATAAACCTTTGACCAAAATAAATTCCAACGTGTTTGAAATCTAACTGGGACTGTCATACGTTACACGCTGTCAGTAGACAAATGCACTCTAAACAATAAAGAAAAAGGATACATGCTGACTATTCAATACAATTTAATTGGTGCAACTGTTAAGCCTGGTTAATTTTCAAGACTCAAAATAAATAGAAGTTTTTTAAAATCTTCTCCTGAATTTAGTTTATAACTTATTTCATTTTTTTCCTTATATAAGAAATAAATAACAACAACATATTGATGATAACAACATAATGAGAACAATGACAATAACATAACAACAACAACATAGCAGCATATTAATGATAACAACATAATGAGAACAATGACAATAACATAATAACAAAAACATAGCAGCATATTAATGATAACAACATAATAATATCAACAATATAATGAAAACGACATTATAATACATACCTCCACCTTTAGGTTGGTTATCTAGTTCCTTTTTCTATATGATCCTATTCTTGTTCTTGAGGAGACTAAATATTAGCCTCCCAACCAACTAGGAGCAACCTATCCTGCTCCCTAGCCCCAGGATTCCTTGCGATTTCCTGGCCCCTGAGCCAAAAATTCCCAGCAACACCAGTGCCCTGTGAGAGCTTCCCCAAAACAATTCTTCCAATTTCCTCCTCCTCCTCCTTCAGAAATTCTCAAACCAAAATAAAAATGATATGCTCTTCCAAGTGCTCCCCTCCTCTCTTATCCTCCTCTCTCAATTCCCTCTCATTAATCCCCCAACAACCTTATCCTCCCATTAATTCCCAAACAACCTTATCCCTGCATTAATTACTTCACCCACTTTTAATAATAAAATAATAAAACACTCATTTACTATATTAATTAAATTCAAATTAAAAAAATTACGATAAAAATTAATCAATTTGAGTTGCTACATACACCAACGCTTCAAGAAACTTCGTCCCGAAGTTAGAGTAATTTATAATACAAGGGTAAAGGCACATGATTCATACATCCACATCAAATAAGCAACATCGTCAATTTAAAACACTTACACATACTAGTGTACATGTGCAAGGCATAAATGTGTAGCTAGCACATAAAGGACTCGTACATGCACTAATGAAAATAATTATCACACCTAAAGTAATTCTTGTATGTGTTCAATCCAATCAACAAGACCATTCATTTCATAAAAGATAGTAAACTATTTAAATGTTCATGAAATTCCTCATTGACAATAATTTAGCACAAGCTACTTTCACTTAGATAACTTCAGTTTAGTTAAAAAAATATAAATATACATACATACATACATATATATATATATATATATATATATTTCAAAAATAAAGAGGAAATCCATAAATTATTCTATACGGAGAAATCCCCACACACTCTCAACTACTTCTATTCATCCTTCCTCCCTTACTTCCATCTTCCATCCCTATCTTTCCTCTACTGAACTATCTTGGATCGTCAACTATATTGACCTACCTCCAAATAAAACCTGTAAGAGGAAGTGTCAACTCTCTTGACCAATCTTCCCCAGCAGGCAACTGACAGTCATCATCACACATCTAGGGGAGCTTGAGCTAACACCATCCTCCCATGAATCCAAGTTTCAGAGGATACACGGTGGGAAATGCCTCCACCCCTCTTAATAGGACTAGGGTCCACACCCTACCAAGGAATATACAGTGGCACTTTGTTGCTGGGAATGTTTTCATCGTATATTCAGTTTTAGGTAGTCTCACCACCTGAAAAAAAATTAAAAAAAAAACCCCACACTGGTCCATATATCATAGCAATGCATTTGAACCAACATAATTTCACATATAAATATTCATACCATATGGTTTCTCGGTTGATGTACATGACATCAACTTTTATTATCATTATCCTTTGGCTTATTCATAGCCCATTGACCTGTAGATTAGTCCATAACACAAACTCTTAAGTATCCATGCATTATCATCATGTAAATGCATTCAACCATAATCTCAATTCAATATCCATGTACCAACAACTTTAAATTTCAAAATTTTCAAGTTAGAAATAGATCGCAAAATATCCCCAAAATTCAATAACGTTAAACATTCATAGAATTCAGATTCACATAATAGATTGCATAATATTCATCATCATTCAAATAGCATTAAACATTCATAGAATTTTCATTCACATAGGTCCATACGTCTTAAAAGTTCAAGTGTATCATTAATAGTTTCACAGTGAATAGAAAATAAAGATGATTAGGCCTTAAGTAATTCTAGTTGTCTAAGTCAAAAGGTGGCATTACATACACCCACCCTTCAAGACAAAACTTCTTTCCGAAGTTATGGTCATTCTCAATATAAGAAAAAATTCATGACACAACTTATGTGTGTCTTCTAGGATAGCAAACCCTATTCTATATTTGTCCCATTATACCTTCATCGATTAAAACATGTTGAGGCTATTAATATATTAATTACAACTACCCCTATTTAGTAAACACCTTATCGTGTCTTGACTCTATTTTATTGTCACTTTTAATTTAATTAATGATAAGACACACTTTCTCTATAGATTTATTCTTCTTAAGTTCCATATATGACCCCCATATATAAATTATAGTCTATTTGTTTGTTCACTAGCTAGAACATTAGCTCATCATCAGTTCTCTAGTTAAGTGAATCTTATATTGAATTAGATATAAAATTCCATAAGTCATAAATACAATCCCACCCAGGGTAAATTGATAATGATAAGTAATTGTTGTTGACTTTGATCATCTCTCTAATGTAATTAACTCCCTTATTATAGCATTGTCCTTAGACTATAATTCGCGTTCATGATCTCACTTACTTTTATGTTCTAACCTACTTATTATTATTATTATTATTATTATTTTATTTATTTATTTTACACATTATCTCAATTGTCTACTACCCTTTGTAACATCGTATCATGTTCCATTTCTTACATTCACACACCTTGTATTACATTGATAACCTTTGTATTATACAATTATTTATTTATTACCTTCATGTTATATCTATTTTTCTCTAGCCATCATTTAGTCCATGTTATGCTCTTAGTACACTTCGTTCATATCCTCTCACTATCTTCAACTACCCTTCACGTCAACACCTTAATTCTATATATACCACATTGCATAAAACATGTACTTTTCCATATTACCTACTTCTATGTCACTTCACATTGTAACAATACTAATTATTTTGTACTCTCTATAGATTTGAATGAATCAATGAACTTTCCTGAGTTGAAATGTATGATTCATGCCTCCTCTTCATTCCCCTAATAGGGTCATTTGGTAAGGAGACTAGTTGTAGATGTAATACTCTTGTTTTGATCCCTCGATTACTAATGTATATGTATATATCTGGTAAGGAGACTAGTTGTAGATGTAATACTCTTGTTTTGATCCCTCGATTACTATTGTATATGTATATGATTGAATAGTTATAAACCAACATATATGACTTGAAAGTTGTACATTGATAAATAATATAAACACACTAATGGATACAGGTGAAGAAGGACAAAGAATAGAGGGATATGAGTCTTCGAGTGAGGAAATAAATGGGGATTATGGTGGCTAAGTGAGAATAATATTATTTTATTGTTACTCTAAGTTCTCTAACCTTAGGTTAACTAAATATTTGTTTTATGATCATCCTTAGTCTTTTTACCTTGGGATTAGTTGCCAAAATAAAATACATGGCCTTCCTATGAAGGCACATGGTGTCTCTTAAATGCTAATATATTAGATATGATTTTTGGCATCCAAAGGGGTTGTTGTCCATCATTCTTCATTTTTTTTCCTTGAGTTTTCAGATTTGAGCTTAAGATACCATAGAGGAGAAGTAGAATTATGGTTTTTTATTGATTAGAAAGTTGATGCAGTAGAATCTCTCCATGTCAGCCAACCATCCAACCATCCACGTCAGCGAATTCAAATCATGTGATGAAGAGAGGCTCAGTCCTCGTTTGAAATCTGAATTCAGTGTGATTAAATGCTTAAGCTGGTGAGCTGTGAAGCCGTGCCTTTGCGCATGCTATAGATAAGATAGTACTTTAATGTTTTGTAAGGCAGAGATCTAGATATGGATAGTGGACTAGACAACCCATTCAATGTAATTCAATAGGGTAGGTGGATTGGAGGGAAGAGCTCAAAGAACCCCCTCGAGTAAAAAGAGATGTTAGTATCTCATTGTGGGTCTATGAGAAGTCAAGAGAGGATAGAGGATATGTGAGTAGAGAGCAGAAGGGAGAAGAGCCAAGACCTTGTTATAGGTCGTGCTCAGGAACACCTTGTAAATACAGGCATTTTCCATTTAATATAAACAAAAGAAGTTTTTCCTGCATGGATTCTGTGTTGAATGAATGTCTGTGAGTGTTCTTATATGTTGTAAGTGTATACTGTAGGTTTTAATTTGCAGTTGTGTGTATGATTTTAGGTGAAGGTCTTTGAGGCTTCATACTAGCATGGTCTGACAGAACACTCTGGGTTCTGATAGCCGTGCACAGAGGTTGCACTTCTGAATTCTGCGGGTTCAGACAAAGTCGTGTTGCAAAACAAGAAATGAAATCAACAACTCAGGGAAGACCTCAAGGTTGTTGAAAACCTTGGAGGCAAGGCTGTGGGAGGAAACAGAGTTGTAGACAGAATCTCTAAGGATTTCTATGAAGCTCTGCCAAGTGGGCATTGAGCTAGTGCAGGGAGTGCACAAAGATAGAACTCTATTGTGAGTCCAAGAAGAAATAGAATCACTGAGGATTCTGAAGATCTTTGCCGATTTGGAATTGAGCAGGTGCAAGGAGTGCACAGAGGGAAGAAATTTTGAACGTTATGAGAAAAGATACTCTGCTAGGTGGGAATTTGAGTCAGTGTGTAGACAGGCACAGGGAGAAGAGAACTCTTTGAGTTCTGAAATTTAAAGGAAGAGTCCACTGAAGTATATTCACAGGGTTACTAAACACCCTGCAGACTCAGCAAGAGGTTGCTTGAGTAAAAGGATAGCTAGGAGGGAATTACATTCTCCATATGTGGGAGAAGAACGAAGGATAAAATCCCTTAGGGGTCTGAGTGTTGCGAATCTCAGGAGAGACAACACTGTGTGTGTGAAGACTCTACAGAGGAGAAAAAGTCAAAGAATCCCTTACGGATTCAAGGATAATCTCAGGAGGAGTAGTGATTTGAGTGCACAGAGCTATAGCTGCAAGGAATGCAGACATCGAAGAACTCGTTGGAGAGTTCAGAGTTCTCCAAGCTCAGGAGGAATAACGTCGTGGAGAATGCAGGCGAGGCTTAACGCCGAGATCTCGCAGGAGGAACCATAAAAAAGGTCAAGGCCTTTAAGAACTGGAAATTCTTCCAAGTTCCATAAGAAAGTGCATAAGATCAGGAGGGAGCATAGTAGTCATTGAATCTCATTCGAAAATCCCATCAGCCATCAGATCTAGTGAAAGAATGAGGAGGTTACGACCAATTTTCCAAGGTGCAAGCCCAGGAGATTTGGGGACCGTCGGATGTTCCCATAGATACCCATCACCCTTCAGATGTGTACAGAGTTACATAGAGTTTTAAAAATTTGTGTAAATTTGAGGTGAATGTCCCGATGAGACCAGCTAATCGATATATCGACATTCATGAAATCGGGAGTTACGATGAAAAGAGATCTGAAATCTCCATGGTAAAAGTCCCAGGAAAGATCTGAGCCGTCTATTTGTGGAGACACGTGGTGGAGATCGAGCGACCCATTGGTATATCGGCTATCGGGATTTTGAGTTGATAGTGGATTTTTTTCATCAGGGTACCAAAAACTCCGAAATCACGAGATCGGATCAGGGTCATCCATCAGTCGGGACGCGTGGCGAAGATCCAGATTTTTGGGGAATGTCCCGATAGAAAGTCAAATCGGTGCATCAAAGTTTGGCATTTCGCAAGTCCTGAGGACAAGACTTCTAGAGCATTAGAAGTCGCGAAATCACAAGAGGTGATTGGGACCATCCATCATATGGGGACGCATGGTAGAAATTGGAGCATTTAGGATATTTCCCGAAAGGAAAACCATCTATCGGCATTATGGGCATCGAGATATCGGGAATCCTATGGACAAGAGGTATATGCATTTTGGCATTGCAATGTCCGAAACCCCGAAAGGAGGTAAGGCTGCGGTCTTATGAGGACTAGTCACATGGACTAGGAACATAGCCAAGAGGGGCTAAGGAAAAAAGAGCACATCGACAAATCGATGATTGGGAGATCGCGGGGACAAATATTCGTGACATTGGGGATCACGAAACCCTGAAACCCAAAATTAAGATTGAGGATGTTCACGGTTGATTGCAAAAGACCATGGGGAAAATTAAGGACCTGTGGATCAGGTTTTCATCGGAGATTCCAGAAGGGAATGGGAAGATCCGCTTCATCTCGAGGAAGAAACTCAACGATCCTTAATACTGGGAGGTTAGCACAGAGGCCTTTGTTGAGGCAGAGGGTGCGGTCTACATCAGTTTGGTATCAAAGCCTGATTCTTATCTGTATATTTTAGGCGAGGGAGGCATAAGAGGTGAATAACACTCTGATACATGTCAGTTTGGTATCAGATCCTGATTCTTGTCTATATACTTCAGGCGAGGGAGGCATAAGAGGTGAAGAGAAATCTGATACACGTCAATTGGTATCAGATCTTGATTTCATCTGTATATTTTAGGTGAAGTGAGAAGGTAAAGGAAGATAGAGCGTTGGACACTCTGTGGTAATTGTTTACAGGTAGGAAGAAATCGAGAAGATAGTCAAGATGACTGTAGGATGAAGCTAGAAACACTCAAGATGTAGAGTGACAGCAGGAGGTTTTCTAGGATAGAAGACAGGGATAACAACATGGCTACTGAAGGCTGTAGATTTGCTGGAAGAAAGGACCTAGAGCTGATGAGTGATGCAAAATGGGATGAAGAACTCGCTGAGATGAATGTGATATTGGATGAAATTGCAATTGAGATGTGGTAGGATAAGAGGTCAAGATGGATGTATGAATGGCCCATGAAGAAGTCGAAGGTAAAATGGCCAGTCAAGGAGTTGATGGCTAGAAGACAGCATAGGATGTTGAAAAGATGGTTGAGGCATGCAAAAAACCTCAATGGACCAGAAGAAGAAATGGTTCATATGTGTGAGACAGAAACTGGGAGAGGTCTCAATGATGAAGAGAATGAATTAGGTTCGGCTGAGGATATCAAGAACTGCCAGGAGGGCAGAGAGGAAATTCCATTTTTCCAGGTGGGAAATAAGATGAGATCATTGCGGGATCTCATGGACTATTAGGAGGATAGCCAAGGAATTTCACATTGCCAGTTGGGCAATGAAATGAGATCGTTGCGGGATCTTGAAGACTGCCAGGAGGGCAGTGAAAGGTTTCCAGTTTTCCAGGTTGGAAAGGAAACAGAGATGGAATTAGTTGATTCCATGGACTGCCAGGAGGGAAGTAGAGACACCCCATATTGCCAAGTGGGCAGGGAAGAGCAGATGAGACTATCAGAGGGTCTCATAAACTCAGGGATGTATTTAGATCATCAGATGTAGCTGACAAAAGAGGAGGATATGAGGATCCTTATAATGATTGGGGGAATTGAGATATTCCTACCACTTTCCCAGGAGGAGACAAAAATCTGGGTTGCAGATACAACAACAGCGGAAGAACAGTCAGTTGTGACTGTCAGGAAAGAAGAATTGGAGAATACTTTGGAAGCTGCCCAAGAAGACTAAAAAGAGAATGAGAATTCTGATGAATGGCTCAACATATTCATCCAGGAAGATGGGGAAGTTGTAGCACTGAAGCTGACAACAAAGAAAGTAGAAGAGGATGATGAGCATTCTGAGGAATGGCTCAATATTTTCAGCTAGGAGACTGAAAAGACTGCAACCTGGGAGTTTGCAGTAGCAGAAGAAGAAGAAGCAGACAACATTTACTTTGCTGATCTGTGGGAACAAATTGAATCCATGGAAGAGAGGGTGAAAGTGCAGAGCATGCACATCCAATAGGTAAAGTTGGAAACTGATGAAGAAGGCATGGGAGATTTAAGTGATCTACCCATGTGCAAAAAAAATTTGCAGCTGAGGAGACTGCATGAAGAAATCCACCCATTGGAACAGCTAGATGATGTGATTGAGGAGATCAGAAGGCTAATATTAGGGTCAGCACAAACTTCCAGCAAGGAAAGGCTTGGCTGAAAGGCAACAACAACAACAAGGAGATGGAGCAGATGAACAACTCCAGAGGATGATTTGGGATCTAGGAGGATTTCAACCTCAAATATGGGAAGCTCATGAGAAGGAGCTCATGAATTTTGCAGCTGAGCAGTATGATGTAGGAGAATCTCTCCACGTCATCCAACTGGCCAGCCAACCACGTCAGCGAATTTGAATCATGTGATGAAGAGAGGCTCAGTCCTTGTTTGAAATCTAAATTCAATGTAATTAAATGGTTAAGCTAGTAAGCTGTGAAGATGTGCCTTTGCGTAGGATGTAGATAAGATAGGCCTTTAATGTTTTGTAAGCTTGAGATCTAGATCTGGATAGTGGACTAGACAACCCATTCAATGTAATTGAATAGGGTAGGTAGATTGGAGGGAAGAGCTTAATGAGCCCCCTAAGGTAAAAAGAGATGTTAGTATCTCATTGTGGGTGTGTGAGAAGTCGAGAGAGGATAGAGGATCTACGAGTAGAGAGAAGAAAGGAGAAGATACGAGAACTTGTTACAAGCTGTGCTCAGAAACACCTTGTAAATACAAGCATTTTCCATTTAATATAAACAGAAGCAGTTTTTTCTGCATGGATTTTGTGTTGAATGAATGTCTGTGAGTGTTCTTATATGCTGTAGATGTATACTGTAGGTTTGCATTTGCAGGAGTGTGTATGATTTTAGGTGAAGGTATTTGAGGCTTCATACCAGGAGGGTGTGACAGAATTTTGTGGGTTCTGATAGCCATGCATAAAGGTTGCACTTCTAAATTATGCGGGTTAATACAAAGATGTACTGCGGCACAAGAACTGAAATCAACAACTCAGGGAAGAACTCAAGGTTGTTGAATACCTTGGAGGAAAGGCTGTGGGAGGAAACACAGTTGTAGATAGAAGCTCTGAGGAGTTCTGTGAAGCTCTACCAAGTGGGCATCGAGCAAGTGCAAGGAGTGCACAAAGATAGAACTCTGTTGTGAGTCCAAGAAGAAACAGAATCACTGAGGATTCTGAAGAGATGTGCCAAGTGGGCATTGAGCAGGTGCAAGGAGTGCACAGAGGGAAGAACTGCTAAACGTTCCAGGAAAAGATACTCTTCCAAGTGGGCATTTGAGTTAGTGTGCAGATAGGCACAGGGAGAAGAGAACTCTTTGAGTTCTGGAATTTAAAGGAAGAGTCCACTGAAGGATCTTCACAGGGTTACTGAACACCCTGCAAACTCAGTAAGAGGTTGCTTGAGTAAAAGGATAGCCAGGAGGGCATTACATTCTCCATCTGTGGGAGAAGAAAGAAGGATAAAATCCCTTAGGGGTTTGAGTGTTGAGAAGCTTAGGAGAGACAACACTCTGTGTGTGTGAGGACCCTGCATAGGTGCAGAAGTCAAAGAATCCCTTGGGGATTCAAGGATAAGCTCAGGAGGAGTAGTGGTTTCAACGCATGAAGATATAGCTGCAAGGAACGCAGAGCTTGAATAACTCTTTGCAGAGTTCAAAGATCTCCAAGCTCAGGAGGAATAGCGTTGTGGAGCACGCAGGTGAGGCTTAAAGCCAAGAGCTCGCAGGGGGAACCATAATAAAGGTCGAGCCCTTTGAGAACTGGAAATTCTTCCATGTTCCGGAAGAAAGTGCAGAAGCTAAGGAGGGAGCATAGTAGCCATTGGATCTCATTCGAAAATCCTGTCAGACATCATATCTAGCGAAAGAATGAGGAGGTTATGACTGGGCTTCCAAGGTGCAAGCCCAGGAGATTTGGGGACCGTCGGATGTTCCCATTGATACCCGTCAGCCGTCGGATCTGTAGAGAGTTACATAGGGTTTTAAAACTTCATGGAAAGTCGAGGTGAAAGTCCCGACAAGAGAAATTAATCAAGATATCTGTGTTCATGAAATGGGGAGTTACGATGACAGGAGATCGAAAATTTGAGTCATTTGTTTGTGGAGACACGTGGCGGAGATCGAGCGACCCGTCGATATATCGGCTACCAGGGTTTTGAGTTGACAGAGGATTTCTGTCATCGGGGTATCAAAAACTTTGAAATCACGAGATCGGATCAGGGCCATCCATCGGTTGGGACACATGGCAAAGATCCAAATTTTTAGGGAAAGTCTCGATAGAAAGTCAAATTGGCGCATCGGAGTTCGGCGTTTTGCGAGTCCCGAGGACAAGAATTCCGAAGCATTAGAAGTCACAAAATTGCAAGAGGTGATCGGGAGAATCCATCATAGGAGGATGTGTGGCATCAATCTAGGCATTTGGGAGATTTCCTGAAAGGAAAGCTATCTATCGGCGTTACGGGCATCAGGATATCGAGAATCCCATGGACAAAAGTTTTCTGCATTTCAACATTGCAATGTCTGAAACCCCGAAAGGACGTAAGGCTGTGGTCTTATGAGGACTAGTCACATGGACTAGGAACATAGCCAGGAGGGGCTAAGGCAGAAAGAGCGCATCGACAAATCAGTGATTGGGAGATCGCGGGGACAAAGATTCATGACATTGGGGATCACGAAACCCTGAAACCCGAAATTAAGATCGGGAAAGTTCACAGTTGAGTGCAAAAGACCGTGGGGAAAATTAAGGACCTGTGGATTGGGTTTTCATTGGAGATTCCAGAAGGGAATCAAAAGAGCCGCTTCGGCTCGAGGAAGAAATTAAACAATCCTTAAGACCGAGAGGTCAGCGTAGAGGCCTTTGCTAAGGTAGATGGTGTGGTCAGCGTCAAAATTTCATTTAGAAAGCATTCATATCCCTTTATAAGCGAAATTGTAAGAAAATAGAATAAGATAATTAAAAAGTCACAAGATATTGACATGAGCCTCTCAATTCATGTTGAGAATAAGTGCTTAAAATACACAAAGTTATTGCGGCATGAATAAATGACACACATTAAAAACCCAAGAAAGTGTTTGTGACTAAATTTTTTTTTGTAAATAAACTATATCCAATATAAATACAAAAAATTAGGTTCAATTCTCCTTGAAACACATTTATATACTCAAAATGTTCTTTATCACCTCACCACACATGCAAAAACGAATGAAAAATAAAAATCCTCACTAAAACCCCAATTTAAATAAAAGTGTTTACAAGATGTTTCCCCAAACTTAAATGTATTGAGCATCCACCACTTCTCAAGATATGTATGTCAAACTATACCTCAAATGACATATTCATCCAATTTATCACATTATACATTTAATATTACACTCATCCTAATTCAATGAAAATGACAAACTTACCATTTTATAAGATGAGACATATTTTTAAGTTAAACATTAATGAAAAAAAAAATCACCATTTCTTTTAAAAAAAAGAAATAAAAATCAATTTATTATTAATAAAATCTCTAAAACAAAATTTAGTTTATTATTAAAACATATTATTAAAACAAAAGGGACAAGCTAGCTAGACTCTTACTTAAATCCAGGTCTATATATCTTATTTTTATTTGAATGAATCTTCTTTTACCAAAACCAATTATGATGAAATACAAGCATACCAGAACCAATTATGGTGAAATACAAGCATACTAGTGCAAGGTGATATTGTAAGGATCAATCAAGTCCAACAAGTAATGGGTATGTAAATCCAACCAACCTGTAGATATGGGTTTGAATCTAAAGTAGAGTTAAGTGAGGAGGGACTGTGGTTGAGTAAAGTAGCTCATTAAGTGGCCTGAATCCATTTTTGGCAAAGGAGAGCAGACAGTAAAGAGGGATTTTAATTGCATATGTGATGAGTTGAATTTGGGCAGAAAAACGGGTATCCCAAGAACACATTATGACATGTAGATTAGATTTTTACAGAGGATAAGAGAGAGGGGTCATTTATTAGCTCCACTGCACTAGGGTGGAAACATTTATGAGGTTATTTGTGTGGAGAGCAAGTTTCCTCTTTCAATGACTGTGTGTTGTTGGTTGCACTGTTAGATGCGACTCGCTCCAGACTCCACACTGCAATCCATTCTAGATTTTTAATCCTTTCATCTTTCCATGCGGCGTTCATAGTCTGTGAAGGGTCGTCATCCATTAAAAGAACCATTTGTCCTTCCTTCAACTTATTAAATAGACCATGGATTCTAAAACTAATATTTTTTGGGTTAACCATGCCCCAAGAGTGGCTTCATACGTGAGAAATGATTTTTGGCTTCTCCATCTGAGATTCTATGTTGTCACATACAATTTCATTTTTCTTCAAAATTAAATTTTAGCATCCATTTATAATCAAATCTGATATGTGATCTATTATCGATTCAAAATAGGCATAAACAATGGCAGAAATAATCCATAGGTCCATTCTCTGCAAAACCCATCTTTTGTATACTTGTTGGATGCCTTTTTCCTTTCGGTTATTGTTCATATTACCTAGTCTTGTGGATAGAAGAGGTATATGTACAGGTAAGAACAATTTCATGCCAAATTGTTCTTATTTTATCAGTGAAGTTTGCAGCATCGTTGCTCAATATTATCATCGAGGTAGTTCAACGCTGCCTCTGGAGAGTTTATCCCCTAAGTTGAGTGGCCAACAAGATGTTTTAGTAGTACATCAGTTTCATATTGACGACTAGAGGCTAGCCATGAGTTTCTTCTATTAGGCAGTGAAACAATCAAAGCACCATCTCCATATTGAGCTTTATCAGACCACGCTTACTTCACTAGTCAATGTAGGGATTATTGAGGAAGCTTATGGTGTTTTGAAGTTCATGATCAGGACTTTTGGACAAGCAGGTAATATCAAAGAAGCCATGAAACTTGTTTTTGATTTGAGTAATGGAGAGATGGCTTTGAGTATTCATACTTTCAAATCTATCCTCAGAGTGGTGTGTTAGATGAGCATTTCTGGATTAGCAGAGGAATTCTACACATAAATGATTGCAAATGACATTTCTCCTGATTCTTGCACTTATAAGACAATGATTAGCAGTTTTTGTAGGGAGGGGAGGCTGAGAGAAGCGGATTGATTTTTGAAAAAAATGTTGTATAAGGTGTTTGAGGAAAATGTCGTTACATATACTGTTATAATTAATTCTTATTGCAGGAGAGGTCATATGGGTAGAGCATTTGGATTGTTTGAGAAGATGTTGCAGACAGGGTGCCCACCTAATGTTATTACATATACAACTCTGATCAATGGTTTGTGAAAGATGGGTTAGGTGAAGAAGGAATTCTAGCTCTTGGAGCAGATTGTTTAAAAAGGCTTCAGGACGAATGTTTATACCCACAATACATTGATTGACGAAGTTTGCAAGAAGGGCTAGATTGACAAGGCATTCCGACTGTTGTTGAAGCTGGTGAGCAGTACTAATTCTAAGCCTAATGTTCATACTTACACTACATTGATAGAAGGATATTGCAAGATAAAGAAGTCGAGGCAAGTTGAAATTCTCTTTTGATGAATTCAGGAGCACGGTATGGTTCCCAATTCGGTAACCTATACTATCTTGATAGGTGGGCATTGTAAAGAGGGTAATTTTTCTCAGGCTTTTAAGCTGTTGGATAGAATGATTGGAGAAGGTTGTAGTCCAAGTATTTGTACATATAATGCAATTATTAATGGATTTTGCAAAAAGGGTAGGGTTCAAGAGGCTCAAAGATTGTTGAATGAGTGTGCTCGACAAGGTTTATGCCCTGATAAGGTAACTTACACAACTTTAATTAGTGGAAACTACAAGCAGGGCAAGATTGAGAAGGCCTGGAAATTATTTAATGAAATGATTAAGAGTGGTTGTGAACCTAACCTTCATACTTCCACAACATTGATAAGTGGATTTTGTAAAGAGGGTCATGTTGAGGAGGCAGAGAAACTATTCTTTGAATTTCTCAATAAGGGCATGGTACCGAACAAGGTAACTTATACAACAATGATTTGTGGAAAGGATGATAGAAAATGGTTGTGTACCTAATTCTATAACTTATGGTGCTCTGATAGATATATTTTGCAAAGAGAAGAAGGTAGAGGAGGCACACACATTGTTTGACAAAATGTTGAAAAGAGAATTGGTTCCATGTGAAGTGACTTTTGTCACACTTATCAATGAATATAGAAAAAGAGACAAGTTTGATTCTATTCTGGAGGTGCTTGACAGACTTGATAAGAAACCAAGAGTCTGAACCTTTAACAATGTAATCAGAAAACGCTACAATGAAGGTAAGCTAGATTATGGAAAAATTGTTTTTATATAAAATGTTAGAAAGAGATATCCTTCCCCACTATACAACTCGTTGTGCGATTATTGACTTGTGTCACAATACTAGGAATATTGATCTTGCTTCTACACTAATGGAAAAAAAAATGGTCAAGAAAGGTTATCAACCTATTGAAATGAAAAATCAGGAAAAGAAATTCACAATGGCTACTAAATCTGTAATATTAAATGCAACATACAGTATGAGAGACATAATTCTTCGAAGTTGGAATTAGTTTTGCATTTACAGGGTTGGTGCCTAATACACAATTTATGAGGTAGTCACGGAACTTGTTTATGCTATTACGGTGATTTGAAGGATCCTTTTCTAGATTCTTCCAAGGAATCCACACCAATTTGTGCAACCTTCAAGCAAAGTCATCACATTGGAAAGGAATAGAGGTAAAAATATCAATTTATTTTTCAAACTTAATTACAATTTTCAAAGTTGCAAGCATTAGTATTCCTTAAATGACATAATGGTGGATAGCCATCAATATAATTCATTGAAGCAATTAATCATCAATCTATTAAAAGTGAAAGAGGCATTACTATATTGAATATATAATGGAAGGAGAGCCACAATTATCACCTATAGGGAAAACATGACTCATTCAAATATTTTTGAAGTAGTTCGTGCAGGATCATTGGGTACAAATACCACAGGAGGCGGATCCTTAAAATGATGATATTCATCATAAGTGGCATTTCGTTATAAGACATGTTATATACCATACTAGAATTTGGGATGAGATCTGCTTCATTTCACTATGAAATTTGACATAATATCCCTCAACATTCTGCAGTGGAAATGGCTTCCCATGCTTTCCTTATATTCTTGCACCATGGGAGGATGATGAAATAAGCAAGAACTTTCTCCATAGTTTATATTGTTTGAACACAACTTTTTTAACAACACAAATTGGATTGTATATGAAAAGGTTGCCTCTGTTTGTTTAGGATTGCTTAGATTTCTCTTAACGGCTAGTGGTTTGGAAATGTATTATAGGGTTTAAATGTAGTAATCTTATACTGGAACAACAAATTATGTATTTTCAATTTTTGGGTAGGCCCAATAGAGAAACATAACTGTCTTTGAGTTTTTGTGTTTGTGTTTAAATCCCATGTTGTGTTGATTCCTATGCAGTATTGATCATTTTTTGGGGGGCATATTTACAAAAGCGATTTTATAAGATAACATTTCCAAACAGAGGGTAGGGCGGAGAAGCCTTGTAACTTACCACTTTTGCAGATATATAGAATAGATTAAGGAAGGAAAGTTGTCTAATAGAAAGTATAGTGAGAGCAACTCAGTTGGATCACAGATGAAGGGGTTGCTAACCTTGCATACCATGTTGGAACAAAGACAAAATCACAGTGTTGTGGGTGGTGAAGCCCATGTTTCAGTTTTGAAACTGGGCTCTGATACCATATGTAACGACTGGTTAATTTTTAGGACTCAAAATAAATAAAAGTTTTTTAAAATCTTCTACTAAATTTAGTTTATAACTGCTTTCATTTTTTTTCCTTATATCATAAATAAATAACAACAACATATTGATGATAACGACATAATGAGAACAACGACAATAGTATAATAACAACATAGAAACATATTAATGATAACAACATCATAATATCAACAATATAATCAAAACGACATTATAATACATACCTCCACCTTCAGGTTGGTTATCTAGTCCCTTTTTCTGTATGATCCTATTCTTGTTCTTGCCAAGACTGAATATTAACCTCCTAAACAACTAGGAACAACCTATCTGGCTCCCTAGCCCCAGGATTCGTTGCGGTTTTCTGGCCCCCGAGCCCAAAATTCCTAGCAACACCAGTGTCCTGTGAGAGCTTCCCAAAAAAAATTCTTCCAATTTCCTCCTCCTCCTCCTTCAGAAATTCTCAAACCAAAATAAAAATGATATTCTCTTCCAATTGCTCCCCTCCTCTCTTATCCTCCTCTCTCAAGTACCCGTCATTAATTCCCCAACAAGCGTATCCTCCCATTAATTCCCAAACAACCTTATCCCCCCATTAATTACTTCACCCACTTTTAATAATAAAATAATAAAACACTCATTTACTATATTAATTAAATTCAAATTAAAAAAATTAGGATAAAAATGAATCAATTTGGGTTGTTACAGCAACGACTAAATTTAATTCATTAGCATTTTTCAAACATAAGACTATTCAACGCAATGTATCTAACCTCAATCTAATATTAAAAGAATAAACAACACTCCCTAAAAACACCCCTTTAAAACAGTACAAAAGAAAGATCTTATAATTAAACAAATTAGTGTCTAACATGAATAATCATTATTTAACATTAATATTTATTATTAACATGTAACAAGGCTTCCCTTAAACACAACCCTTTAAACAGCATAAGGAAGGAAACATCTTATAATTAAATAAAACATTTATAAAAGAATTTTGAATGGAATACTTTAACTACCTCTAATAAGTTCAAGGTGATTCTTAACTTACTTCCTATCATAAACAATTATAACATCTAAAAATCAAACAAATCAACTATCATTCACTTGTTCGAGGGTTAGTGTCATGTCTTGAATTACATAAATAACTAACATGTCATTTAACCTAAGCTTAAGTAAAGTAAAGGCATTAGATTGTTTTAAATAGAATCTAAAATGGATTCCACATTTTAAATAGAATCTTCCCTTCCACATGTCATTTAACCTAAGCTCAAGTAAAGTAAAGGCATTAAATTGTTTTAAATAGAATCTAAAAGGGATTCCACGTTTTAAATGGAATCTAAATAGAATCTAAAAGGAATTAAACTATGTTAAATTTAGAGAATTGCAACTGAGAGGGAACAAAGAGCGCTCAAGGAATACTGCCTATCCTAGATGCAATTCTTGGTTCCAACGAAAATGAAATTGCTAAAAATCAAATTAAATTAAACTCCCTTGGAAACCCACACTTTCTTTAACACAATTTTTGTATTAACATGGATTTGACTATGATGAGAAAAAATAAATAAAATAAAAACCCCGCCACTTTCCATTCACATGATCCGTGGTGCGAGGCTCCATTCCAAAACAATTTAAAATTGGGATAAAGAAATGAGTTTCCTAACACAAACATTCACTACCCAAGGTAACTATCGCCTTTATGTTTTTTGTCAAGAACATAAATACCATTAATGAAATCACTGCCAGAATCGCTACATTCTTGGAATAATAATTTGCAATAAAAATTATGCCAATTACAGGTGGAACGCTAGGTCATGCCCCAATGTATTACAACCCCAATGCCTCATAGGTGGAAATTTTTTGGTATTGTCCTAGTTCTGTCCACGAGAATATTAAGACAATAACTCTAGGAATAAAAATGATACAGAGTCCAACAATGAATCAAAATACTTAAAAAGAGATTATGAAAACATAGGAAAAGGTTTGGGTCATGTGCTCATTTCCTCTTTAATAAAATCCAAGTGTCCAATTCAAGCATGATCCTCCCATTGTCCAATGTATCCATACAACTACCCATGTGCAAGGCTCCAAGAGAGATTCCACGAGGGAACACAGGTAAAGGTGCAACACCTGAATGGCCCCTCCACACCCCACTACTCATGAAGTGAATCTAGAGTTAGGAAAGAACACAAATGACAATGGTTCTACATCAAATCCCTGCGATACAAGTGATAGGATCCACCTTAGAAGAGGAACATTGTCATCAAGCATGTAGAGGTACATGGACGGTCTGGCTGCAAGATGGACAAAACTCGACACTCCGGGCATGAACAGAAGGAAAGGTCTGACTCGGGTTTGGGGAAGCTAATGTCCATGGGTGAATAATTTCACAGTGGGTAACTTGATGCATTTCATAAAAAGGAAATATTTTATAAGAAATTAAAACTATAAGGCAACAAGGAATGCGCAACAATAAATAAGATCACAAGAAAATTTAAAACCACATTTGACAGATATAACATGCAATAATCTAACACGTGCAACTATCATTGTGCTACAAGAATAAGAGAAAGCACGTAGACAAAAATGAAATGTGTAATGGTTGTTACACTACCAGAGTGGACTACAAATAATTAAACAAAGGGGCCCTCTTTATGCAATAGAGACCATAAAATGAATATGGATGCGGTCTCTTTTGGATGAATCATAATGCCATATACTAACAATAAAAGTAGAGTGAGGAACCCAAAATTCATACCATCTAGATGTAGATCAACATGCATTCAACTAAATAAAATTGTGAAATCTAGACGAGTGTACCTTGAGCGAAGGAGAAGGTTTTGTTGTTGTTGTCTCATTCTCGTTGTCCATCATGCTCCTCCCATCCAACTATTGAGACCTCACCAGTACCTACCAGCCAATGATAGGATTACTCTTCTTCCCCCTGAGCCCCCAAGCTGCAAAGGAGTGACACACACAATACGAGATAATGTTATCTCCTAAATCACCTTACAAGGATGAGCTACCACTTGTTATCCCAACTAGCTATCCCAACTCCCACAAGAAAAATTTAGGGAAGATAAATTATGGAAGTGTAACCTTACAAATAACAGGCGTGATCCATACTCCTCCTCCATTATCCTTTTTATAGAGTTTTCTTAGTGATTACTTTCCCAAACCCTGATTAGATTCTTTTTATTAAATTTTATTAGGATAAACCTCCCCCATACAAATGTCACCTGATCCCTTAGTTGCACCAGAAAATCAATTTATTAATTAATTAAATTTTCCTATTTCCGTCACCCACCTAAAAGAGTTCCTAAAAACGTTCATCGGTATGCCTTTATTCCCTTAAAATTCTTAAATGAATGACATATTTCTTAAAACCTACTTGAGTTCATAATTAGAAGGTTCCAAAGAATAGATTCCCTACTATGTTAGAAATTCCCCTTTTTCTTAAGTTTCCCCTTTTCTTCTTAGTTCAGATTTAGCAATTTTAGATATAAACAACAATTTACCCTTTTAATAATTTAATCATACATTAAAATTTTACTTTAATTATTAATGTTTGAATTTTTTTTACCCCCCTTTTTTGTTAGATGTCCACTTTTATGGTTTTTTTCACATGTTCTACTTAGACCTAGGTTTAAATTCACTAAGCTTGATGACAGTTTTTAAGGGGAAAAATAGTGATTTAAACTTTACTCATACCATCATTCATTTTAAGGCCGACCAAGTCCTAAGGGGCACAATTTTCTGGGTACTAAGTCTATTAACTTACCAGAGTAAAAAAAAATTCGTGACGTGCCCTTCAAGATGCACTACGTGCTAAAGGGTGCCACTCACTTTCATTCTTGTTTTATTTGCGCGACATGCCCTTCAATATGCACTATGTTCTCCAAGGGCTCCACTCGCCCTTTGACTGAATTTGGTAGATGTCATACCCCCAGAGTCAATTCTCCATCAGGTGACCTTGTGGGAGACTAAGGGCCTCTAAGGAATAAGGACCCTGCCTTATTTTGCTCCCCTTAGAATCATCAAGAGAGACTTTCACAGTCTTCCCTCACAACATCATGGGTCTTCTCGAACTAGGTAATCGTTAACCTACAGATCAAGCCATGATAGGAGTGCTAGTAGGTTGTGCTAGGGTTGTTTCCCAACCTCTCCCTCAATGTATCTAGTTGTCATGCGTGGCCCCTTTACTCCAAATGTGATTTTGGTCATCAAGCTATCATCAACTTGCATCCATCAACGAATCATGTCAGCGATAACTATCAACATCATAATATCTAGTCATATGTCACATATGTAATATAAAAAGCATTAAAACCATAACAATCCACTCCCTGACTCGATCCAGAGTCCAAAGAGATCCCTTGATGCCAGCGACATCCTCAAACATCGAGAGTCCTGAACACTCATGAAAACCAGTCAATAGCAGCTGTCAATATAAATATAACAAGATAACTTATCATCAGATCCTCAACATATCATAATCATAATCAAAACAATCAATTATATAATTAACCAGATCACTTACACGCAAGTGTCCTCAAAGAATAATTCCAATCATCTGTGCACAAGAGAGTGATGATACATACATCCCTTCTTGTTTTAAACTTTGTCCCAAATTTTCACAGTATATAAGTGCAGAATTAAAGTATCTAACAATATCAATATGTTTAGATATCAAACACAAATGGAAATTGTTGATGAACATCATATGCATTCTCCTAGGTCGTTAAATGCGGACTATAGTCATCCCAGTAGAACCTAACCTGATCTACTGTTTGACACCATAGTTGTCTAATGCGATGGTCCAGGATGCATATTGGCTCCGCTATGAGCGAACCCTCATCCGATACCTGTAAGGAAATCATGTCAATCACATCTGTAGGATAACTAACATAATCTCTCAAAACATATACATGAAAAACATCGTGCATACGCCTCAAAGAATCAGGTAAGCCTAGTTGATAGGACATGACCCCTTTCCTTTACACAACCTTGAAAATTCCCAGGAACCTAGGAGATATTTTATCTCCCTTTCCAAACCTGATCCAACTCTTATGTGGTTTCACCTATAAGAAAACTTGTAAGGTAGCTAGAGAGGTAGTGGGGAGCTGGGAGGGATAGAGGGCCCCTACCTCTCTAGCTACGTTACAATTTTGTGACATCCCCTACCATCAACCTCTGTCTGGGTAACACCACCTAACGAATGTACCTTTGATACTCTAATCTGATACCAATTTGTAACATCCCCAAGCACCACCAAGCCGAGGAATGCTACCTCTAAAAACTAACATGTTCGAGCACACACACACACACACACACAAATATATATCTAATGCTATTTTAACCAGACATAAACATTCTATACATACACATATTCTTGTGGAAGTGAAAATAACACATACATTCAACAAATGATTTACGTTATAGTATCACACAACATAATGCATAAATAATAGTAAAAGCATACATGCAGTAATCATAGACATAACCCATAAATATATAAACATATATAAATACACAACATGTAACCAAAATTGGAAATGGTACTTAGATTTTAATTGATGTACAACAACTGTGTGCATACCTTCCACGAACCTCCTAGCCTTAGACCACGCTGCTCATAACTCTCAACATTGGGTCACCCCTGAGCTGGGACAAAATTCCACTGGGAAAGTGATGCCTAGGCTAGGCAAGGCCAATAATAAGTTGCATGGTACAACATGAAGGATTTCCTCCAAGGATTCACTTACTCCCAAAAATCATAGACTCTCATTCTCCACATGCCTCTTCCACTGTAGGAGTGTACACCTTCGTTGTCTCACACTCCATCGGCTGCTATACCTCCCTTTTTAGGGCTTCAACAATAGGTTGGATAAAGTATTCTCAGATTTTTGTAAATTCTACTGGAATTCCTCCAAGAGAGCTCACTTCCTCAACACACTCTCTCACCTGGACAGAGTTTCTCACAGGCCTGACAAACTTCTTCTTCACTCTAACTTATCAACACATGGGAATGGTGATGGAAACAACATAACTGGACATGGGGAACGATATTGATAGGACCATATGTAGGCAACTCAGAGGTGTAGGTTCAATGAGAGTATTAATTTCAGGTTGTAGGAGAGGTTTAGTTGGTTGAGGAATTCAACAATGGCAGACGAAATGATTAACTGTTTGTTTACTCAATGTCTGCGTGAATGGGGATAAACCATGGCTAGCCCAAAGAGAATGGTGAGTATTGTCCCAATGGTGAGAATCCCCCCCCCCTCTGCCCCCCGCCAAAGACTGGTGAGAGCACACCCATAAAACTAGATGCAATTTGGATGACACTTGGCTCTCTAGGAGCATGTTTCCCTGCCACTTTGAACTCGTTCCCCTCTAGAAAGGAACATAGGATAATTAATATCCTATTTACAACTTTTTAGAATAATATTTATATATTATTCTCTCGGGTTTAAGCTCTTAATCTTAGCCCCTTTTTCCTATACTCTCAGCCCCATTCCTTTCCCTACCCAATGGAGCTCATTCCCCCATAACTCTTTCTTCATGGTTGGTCTACACACAATGATGTTTTTATATTAACAGTATGAATATTTAAATGTACAAAAGAGGCTACTAGACTAATCAACACATAAGCCTACCAGCTTATAAAAACTTGGCTCACCAACCTACAAAACATAATTACATTCATAATTACAATCCGGGCTCGACCTTGGGGTATTATAGGACGTTTTTCTTATATGAGTCTCATTTTGAGTTTTATCATGAGTTGCAACTTTCCTCCTCAAGCCTTTTAAGGACATCTGGCCAATCTGGTCCTGAGGCATAAAATACAAACCGAGAAGAATAACGAAGCTTTGCAAGCTCCCACAAGTATGTTTGGACAATGGCCATGCAACTACACTACCTAGAAGTGCCCAACAAAGTGTTCTTGAAAATTGAACTCCTCTTCATAAATTTCACTATGCCTCATTGAGAAAAAACCTAGTGCTGGAGATACTCCAAAAAACATTTTTCCAATCAACAGAATGATAGTGGAGTTGCCCCACTAGTTTAATCATAGTTCTTCAGATCCAATGTACATGACGGTTCATCTGTCTGAGTCCCTGTTTGAGTTTTATCGCGAGTTGCAGTTCACCTCCTCAAGTCGTTTAGGGACATGTGGCCAATTTGGTCTGGGGCCATAAAATACAAACATAGCACCACAATAGAGTTTCATAATCTCTCACAATTTTGTTCGGCCAAACCGCGCACAACTAAACTACCCACAAATTCCCCACATAGTGTTCCTTAAAATCAACCTCCTCTTCAAAAATTTCACTATGCCTCACTGAGAAAAACCCTAATGTTGGAGATAATCTAACAAAGGGTTTTTCGGTCAACTAAATAATAGCGGAGGGGACCCACTAGGTCAAACCAAGTGCTTTGGATCCAATAAAACTCAAGGCTCATATTTCTGAGTCTCTCTTTGAGTTTTATTTCTAGTTGCAACTCATCTCCTCAGGCCATTTAGGAACATGTGGCCAATTTGGTCTAGGGGCATAAAATCCAAAGGGAGAAGCATAACATATTTTTCTAGTCTCCTGCAAGTCTTCTTAGCTAATGACCAAATGATGACATTACCCAAATATTCCCCACATAGTGTTCTTGAAAATCAACCTCTTCTCCAGAAAATGCACTATGCCTCATTCAGAAAAACGCTAGAGTCGAAGTTACTCCGATAAACATTTTTGTGGTCGACGAACTGAAAGCAGAGGGGACCCACTAGCTGAATCCTAGTGCTCCAGAACAAATGCAACTAATGATTTGTCCATCCCAGTCCTGGTTTTAATTTTATTGTAAGATTCAAATCACCTTCTCAAGCCACTTAGGAACATGTGGCCAATTTGGTTTGAGGGTATAAAATACAAACAGATTAACATAACAAAGTTACATAACCTCCCATAATTCTATTTGGAGAAGGACCACATGAATATACTACCCACAATCACCCCAGACAATGTTCTTTAAAATCGACCTCCTCTTAATAAATTGCACTATGCCTCATTGAGAAAAACCCTATTGTTGGAGATACTGCAACAAATGTTTTTTTTGTCGATGAAATGACATCAGAGAGGCCTCACTAGTTGAAACGTGGTGCTCCGGATCCAATGCAATTGATGATTCATCCATCTGATTCTCATTTTGAGTTTTATAAAGAGTTTCAACTCGCCTCCTTAAGTCATTCAGGGACATGTGGCCAATTTGGTTCCAGGGCATAAAATACAAATCAAGCAGCATAATGAAGTTTTGTAATCTCCCACAAGTTTGCTTAGCGAAGGCCCACACAAATACACTACCCTAAAATTCCCCACACAATGTTATTTAAAATCAACCTCCTCTTTAGAAATTTCACTATGCCTCATTGACCAAAACCCTAGTGCTCTAGATACACTAACAAAGGGTTTTCCATTCGTCACATTAACAACAAATGGGCCCCACTCATTGAAACCTGATGCTCTGGATCGAATGTAACCAATGGTTCACCCATCTAAATCCAAATTTCAGTTTTATCGTGAATTTCAACATGACTGATCAATCCTTTTAGGGACATGTTGGTATGAAATCCAAGGAAAGGAAAGGAAAGGAAATTGAAGACAAGACATGACAAGGCTAGGCATGGAATTACATTGGAAGGAAAGGCAAGGTCTAGATCTAGGTCTAGGTGTACGTGTAAGTCTAGGTCTAGGTAAATCCTATTAATTATGATAATTCATGTTTGAAAAATATGAATATATCTTACATATATCAATAAAGAAAGATTATGTTATGACATTGAAATTCTCATGCAAGTGTTTTTATCTAATTTATATATGGGATAATGAGTTGTAGAATTCCATTCTAAATTAATCCTTTCATTGTAATTTTTATGTATTGAACTTGTTCATTTAGTACAAGAATTATTTACATATTAAACTTGTTCATTTACGTATTAGCCTTGTTCATTTAGGTATTAATCTTTTTCATTTATGCAAGGAATGGCATGGCATGGAAAGGGATGGCATGGAAAGGAAAGGCATGGCAAGGAAACAAAAGGCAAGGTATGTCATGGAAATGAAATGAAATGAATGATATGGAAAGGGAGGGCATGGCATGGCATGGCATGGAAAGGAAAGGCATGGCATGGAATGGAAAGGAATGTCATGGAATGGGAAGGAATGGCATGGAAAGTGAAGGCAAGGAAATGAATGGCATGTCATGGAAAGAAAATGCATGGAAATGAATGGCATGTCATGGAAATGAAATGCATGGAAATTGAAGGAAAATAAAGGAATGGAATGGAAAGGAAAGGCATGGCATGGCATGGCATTGCATGACAAGGCAAGGAATGACATGGAATGGCACAAAATTCGAAGGAAAGGCATGGCATGGAATGACAAGTCATGGAATGATAAGTGAAGGCATTGCAAGGCATGGAACAGAAAGGAAAGACATGGAATGGCATGGAAAGGAAAGGAATGCATATAAAGGGAAGGAAAGGAAAGGAATGGCATTCAAAGGCAAGGCATGGTATGGCATCACAAGGCATGTAAAGGCAAGGCATGATATACATTTCCTTCACTTTCCTTGCCTTCACTTGCCTTTCCTTCACGTTCCTTGCATTTCCTTGCATACCTTGCCTTTAGTTTCCTTTCCTTCAATTGTCTTTCATTTCCTTGCATACCTTTCCTTCACTTGAATTTCCTTACCTTACATACCTTTCCTTCACTTTCTTTGTCTTGCAAGATATACCATACCATATTGTACCATGGAAAGGCAAGGGATACAATGCCATAGCATACGATACCATACCATGGAAAGGAAATGAATACTATACCATACCATACCATACCATAGAATGGCAAGGCAAGGCATACAATACCATACCATACCATACCATAGCATGAAAAATAAAGGAGCACAATAGCATATTGTACCATACCATGCCAAGGATACCATAACATACCATAACTTACCATACCATGCCAAGGATACCATACCATACCAAGGAAAGGCATGCCATACCACACCAAACCATGGCAAGACAAGGCATACCATACCATGGATCAGAAAGGAAAGGAAAGGCAAGGCATACCATACCATACCATGGAAAGGAAAGGAAATGGATACCATACCATACAATGGAAAGTAAAGGAAAGGCATACCATACCTTGTAAATAAAAGTAAAGGAAAGGCAAGCCATGACAAGGAATGACATGGCATGGCATGGCTTGAAAAGACATAGCATTGGCATGGAAATATCATGGCATGTAAATGCATGGAAAGGCATGACATGGAAATGAATCACATGGAAATACAAGGCATGTCATGGAAAGTGAAGGAAATGAAAGTCATGGCATGGAATGGAAAGGTGAGGAAAGACATGGGAAGGCATGGCATGAGATGTGAAGGTAAGTAAATTCATGGCATGGCAGGGAAAGGAAAGGCATGACATGACAAGGCATGGAAAGTGAAGGAAAAGAAATGAAAGGAATGGCATGGAAAGGTAAGGCATGACATGGCATGGAAAGGAAAGGAATGTCATACCTTTCCTTTACTTGCATTTCCTTCACTTGCATACCTTGCATACCTTTTCTTCACTTTCCTTGCAAGGAATACCATACCATACCATACCATACCATGGAAAGGATAGTAAAGGCAATGCATACCATACCATACCATGGAAAGGAAATGAAAAGTAAGGCATACCATACCTTAGAATGTAAAGGCAATGCATACCATACCATACCATACCATACTTGTGCAAGGCATACCATACCATACCATACCATACCAAGCAAATGCAAGGAAAGGAAAGGCAACGAAAGGCATGAAAAGGCAAGGAATACAAAATAAAGGCATGGCATGGTATGGCATGGAATGGCATGGAATGGCATAGCATTGGAATTGACATGGAAATGGCATCGTATTGCAAGGCATGGCATGAAATGGAAAAGAAAGGAAATGTAAGGCATTAAATGGAATGGCATGGCGTGGCAAGGTAAGGAAATGAATGACATGTAAACACAAGGTAATGGAAGGCATGGCATGGTAATGCATGCAAATCCAAGCCATGGCATGGAAATAAAATGAAAGGAAGGGAAATGAAAGGAAGAGAAAATAAATACTTTTATCATGTAGCTCTCGGAAGAGAAGATGTTTGGGTTTTGTGGAATTTGAAAACCCCACTAATACCTAATGTTCTTCTTATCGACAATATAAAGGGAGTTGATCTTGTACAAATATGGGATACAAATTTAGGTTCCAAAAAGGACTTACCATTGTGTATGATACCATTTTTATGATATCTAATGGAGTGAGACATTGGATAATGTTGTCTTATGGTTTCCATCGCTAGGGTTTGAAGAGTTCAACTTCTAACAATCCCTGATAAGATATTGGTAGGTGTGTGTACTTCATATTCTAAATATATATGAATTGTTTGGGTTGTCCAAATGTTGTGTACTTGCATAATTGAATTTTATCTTATGTCATATTCGTAACTGAGTAATTCTATTACTAGTTATGGAGATTAATTTGACATAACATTGCACTAAGATCATTAAGTGATTTACAATTATGTAGAAGATAAATAATAAAATTTATTTCTATAATAAATTATTGCAATATGCCATTTTTTAGGTCACAATATTTTCAATTGACCACTATTTGAGTGTGGATTGTCACTGGATTTAGATGGATATAATTCAAGAGGTAGTTCCTATTGTCAGTTGTGAGTTAGAATATGGATATCCACAACATTCACAGAAATAATTCAAAAGAAACTATCTATCAATGATCTAGAGATACATGGTTGATTAGCAAGCAATGCTACTTGAGAAGCATTAATTGATTATGGATTTAGCACTTAGCAATATTTTCCACCACAAGATATTCCTTAATGTGTGATGGAAGTATTTATAAACACTTTAGAAAAAAATCAAGGTATTAATAAACATAAAATTCATGAACTTTGGAATTGCAGCACTTTGAAATTCATATATTCAACAACATAAAATGCAGAGAAAATGAGATTCATAAAAAAACTGCCATGAAATGTGTGTGTGTGTATTCAACATCGTCTAAATTGTACATTTTTTACAGAATGGAAATTCGTGCCCAGTATGAAAAGCAATAACAAGTGCCCTACCATAAAAAAACATCCCTATAGTGGCCTAGATAAAGAATGCAAGTGATTGGTCAATCATTGAAAACTACCAGCGTCACCATGCTTAGTAGCATCCTAGAAATACATACTTCTTCTCTTGCTCAAGGAATCACCTCGAGAGGTTCTAGGCATGTTCGTGCTTCGACGCTCGAGAGAATGCACAAAGAATAATCAGTTTTATAAGTTTTTTTCCTCAATGAATTAATAGACATACAAAAATGATACTTTTTAATTTAATTGGAAAAAACTCACCACATATGTTGATGTCATTCATGAGGGTTTTTACACTCCTCCGCAACCCCAATCTCTCTGCAATGCCACCCCTCATTAGTTACAAGCATCAAGTCAATAATATTAAACAACATCTGTAAAATCAAATTCTTAAAACATAAAAATTATCATCAATGCATTATCTCACTGCGAATATCTGAGGCCTCGATGAAGATTCATTGAAAGATGGAGCACTATGTTTTACAACCTGTTGCAAGAAAAACTCTATTATGGTAGTCTTGGTTGGTGGGGATGATGGAAATGGCGGTCGAGGTGGGTGGAATATAGGCGTTGGATATGGTTTCCATGTCTATTAACACACTAAGGATGTGTGCAATAAGATTTATCTTGAGGGTGGATTGTGATGGACCCTCATAGGCTATACAAGTGATTGCAACTCCCTAGGTCTAGAGAAAGGTAACCCAAAAGAAATTTCTAGGTGCCTAGGTAGTGAAATAGTACTATAGCTAGCAAATATATCTGCAACGTGCATACATATTAATAAAATTGAACTATTAGTACCAAATAGTAAAATTAAAAAATGTAAAAAAAAATAAAATTGAGAATTATACGATATTTAACTCTATAATGACACTTGTGACGTAGGTAACTTTTCCATCCTAGATGGGCATTCCTTGACATTTCCTAGTCCCAAATCATGTATAAACATGAGAACATTAAAAATTTGAGGATACCATAAAATAAAGAAATGACTATGGTGAATCTATCAAATGTGATACATACCTGTGTGTGGGATGCACCCAATGAAGAAGTTGCCTCTATTGCTGCAATAATTATGGGGATATGAATTGATGCATCCATTGATGTAGAGGGTCTATTGCTTGGATGTAACAGTTCTAAAAAACATACATTAAAATATCGATATAAATACAAAAAATGAAAAATAAATATAAAACAACGAAGAATATAGAGAGGGTTAAGATACTAACCTCCTCCATGAATCTATGTTGTCCACTAGGCTCTATAGGCCCATAACATGTCTTCACATAGATTTTCCATCTATCATGTTTACATGGATAGTTTCTATGTCCATGTGCCCTCTCGTCATTGTACTCTCATGTGCATGTTGAAGCTCCAACCCCTCTATCAATGTCACTGACAGACACGTCTTCCAGAGATAGTGCAACAAAGGTAATGTGTTGTACTAGGATACGATTCAATGATGACATGGCTAACTATACCTATTGCAATCTCTCTACAATAGAAGGATGTTGGTTATGGGGATCAACCCTTTCCTTGGGGGGATGATGAACTAACATACGATCATGCCTAGAATGTTCTTGGTACTACGCAGATCCTCAACCCACCCCCTAAAATTCACCAATGTCATAGTAGTTGACATGCTTACCCAAAAAAAACATATCCCATAATTTTCTCATAAAATATAAGGGCATCTCCTTGTTATTTCAGGCAGGTTTATCAAAAACCATATACCACCTATCCATCCAGTTTTGACTAGTGTAGGGATGTATGCACCAGTCAATGGAGATGTGTTTCTTGGTCAATGGTAGTTCTTGTTCATTTCTAGGATCCATAAAAATGGACAACATTTTTTGTTTTGAAATGCCTAGTTCTTTGGCTTGGTTTTGGTCCAAACCAATGTTATAGTACTCATACATTCTTTCCCTTGGGAACTTGCAATGGACTTCAGAATGATGTCCAAAAAAGTTTCCAAAGAGACTGTGCTAGGCTCTCTATTGTTTCTTAATTTTTCCACAAGGGCTCTTAATATAAACAACCCCTCATCAATTTCAGTGTTTACAATGGGTGGTTCCAGTGGGTTGGGGTTTTGATCTTCTTGGTTTCATTTTGAGCACTTTAGATTGTCTTGGGGTTCCATTATATTATATATGTTGCAATTTAAAAGCCATGGCATGTAAATTAGGGTTGTTTTTTAATTAAAATACAAAATCATTTTTTTTAATTTAAATTCTTGGGAGAAAAAGACTAAAATGGAAATAACTAATTTTGGTTAAAAATAAGATAAATCAAACATATCTGGACATGGTGGAAATATCCTCCCTTCATTTCTCCTATCTAGCTCCTCTCTCTTTTCTCAATGAGAATCAGAGAACAGGTCGCTCCCACGACCCTTTAACAAATTATAACAGAAGGAATGTGCATGCATTCTTAGAAAAACGCACAAGTTCTTAGGAACACAAGTTTGTTCCTATTACTAAAACTAAATGACAAGCCTCATGGAGGTTCGACCATTTCCAAACCTATAGGTTTAGGAATGAATGGTCGTTCCTAAGAACACTTACGTAGAGTGTGCATTCTTGCTAACTATATAGTAATATATTAAACTTTGTAACAATTAAGGTTAATAATTGTGTGTGATGATATTTGGCATAAGAAAAACCAACGTCCTCATGAATTTTTAAGATGTTAACATTTAAAATTAATTAATTTAATCTTTCTTATACATAATTTTTATAAATAATTTAACATACATCATTCTAATTTCATAGGTAAATGTTAATATCCCACCTATATAAACATATTTCTTATTTAACACATCTACTTTCAATTTTGTTCATGATATATTTTATTGAATAAATAATAATTGGTTGACTATTTATTTCAGAAAATTCTATTTCCTTACATTATAACAAGGGGTTGACATTATTTATTGATTTTATTATATTTTTATTGGTATTATGAATATATTTTAAGTAATTTTGATAAGTAATGCCCCACCACTTCACCTACAATTACTGTAACACTTGTTATTTTTGACATTATCTATATATTTTCCCTAGTAATATTATTGTGTATCACTTTTCAACTATTTAATTATGTTAACCATTATTTTCTTTATACCTAACTTTAAAACTATTTTTTACACCATTTTTTATGCCTTTTCCTCTCTCCATTAAAATCATATCATTATACATTATATTAAATAAATAATAAAAATTTAAATTAAGAAGAGTGATGATACTATATCTATTCAAGTACTACACAAACATTTCTTGCAATAATATTGTAACAAGGGTTGTATGGCAGCTTACTCCGTGCTAAGTAAATTTGGAAATGAAGATGATAGTTAACACCCTATAATTATTCATAATGATTACTTTGGAACATGAATCATATGATAACAAAAGAGCTAGTTTCATAATATTAAAAGAAATAAGCTTCTTAAAAGAATTCGACATAGACTCACAAGGGATGGAGAAAACCTTATTGCTCCATGATGACACATAGTTTATAGATTTTTCATAACGGATATTGGACAAAAATAACTTGCCATGATTTAACTTTAATGTAGATACCATATAGTTTTGGGATTAACATGAATTTCCTTTTAGTTAGGCTAAGCAAGCCAAATGCAAATCTTATTTAAAAAATAAAAAATAAAATAAACATTTCACATTTTATAAGGGTGGAATCACGAAGGTGGGTTACACTTTCGTGACAATCTGGTCTCCAAAATTTCGGAAAACCAACTTTCGGCCAAACTACATATATTTTTCGGCCGAAACATATATTTTTCGGCCGAACTATTGCTCGGCCGAAAACATAAACGTCAAATCGAACGGACCCATAACCGGGCCCTCGATTTGCGTGAAGAAATTTGGTCGGCCGGATAATTTTTTTCC
>ML788275.1:234478-252218 GCA_009831015.1 Picea engelmannii | reverse complement strand
GATAAAGGTGAATGTTCAAGGTATAATTCTGCTTATCATTCAGTTGCATTTGATTATGTTAAGCATGATAAATTTGGAAGAAAGAATCCTTGTACATATTGTGGTTTGTATAAACATCATGTTTCAAAGTGTTGGAAAAGATTGGCCAATTTCAAGAAACTTTATAAGCAAAGACAACGTGAAAAGAGGATGCAAAAGATTTGAACTTATTGTCAGAAGCGGGGTCATCTCATTGACCAATGTTGGACGTTGCATCCAACCACTCATCCACAACACAAGAAGAAGATGGATAAAGAGATTGGCAAGAATGGAAGAGGAGATTCCATCATCGATGTGAGTCAAGATGATTCACAAGAAGACGATGTTCAGCAGAAAAAGTCACCGTTGAGTTGGCTTGGTAAGAAATGGTTGGATTTCTTGAGCAAGTAACACTTGTATTTTTCTGTTGTAAATGCACTTTTTAGCGTTATGTGTGCATTTATGGGAAGCATGATAAGTTGCAGCAATTTATCACAACTTGCATGATGCAAGTTGTATGTGAATGCAATTCATTTTGAAGGTATTCTTGTTTGTTGCACAATGTTGCCAGGAGGATGTAAAAGATGGATATGATGTTCACTTGTTGCAGCCATTTATCTTTTTCATTTCAACTCTTATGTACCCACATGTGTTTTGGGTTATGTACTTATGTTTGTACTGGAAGGAGAGTTGAAAAGTCATGCATATGCATTTGTTTTTGTGTATGTGTAAGCAGTGAGCCTGGTGATGGTTCATCATGAGTGATTCATGATTGTTACATGATTATGTATCATGTTTGTCGACTTGTCAGTTTGAGAGGGTCGATATGTTTCAAATGAGTCTTGACTGGTGTTGATGATTTTCTGATGACTATGTTGTGTCGATCATGCTTTTCGACTTGTGTTTAGTCGATGGTGTTTGTTGGCTTGTAAGTCAATTTTGTGTACACCGAGATGCAGGAAAATGCCATGTGCTTTGATGAAGTACAAGATGTGACAGTTTGTTTGAAGAGAAAAATATTTTGTTGGCATCATTTTTCAGTCTTGTATAATTGGTTTTCAAGATTGATGTTTTTCTTGGCTTGTGGAAAGATGTCACAGGAAGGTTTTTGAAGCCATTGGAGAGCTGATTTTGTTGACGCCAAAGAGTTCGAAAGAGGGACTTGATTCTCAGTGGGAAGGTTGGCAGTCTTCCAAGCACAGAGAGAGCAGTGGGTCAGCAGCAGCCAAAGAACAATGGTTGAGGGACATAGCCCGTTGCAGTGCAAGGCATGTCAAAGTATTCAGGTGATTGTCGAAAAGATTTTGATATAACTTGAAAGCAGACAGATAAGATTTTGTGGGTCCAAAATCCTTTCAGTGGGAAGGTGTGATCAAAATCTGGACCAGGGGTCAAATTTTAGCTCAAAAATCAATGTTCTCATAATTGCCTCAAAACGAACGTAAGCATAGCCCTCGTTGTCACGAATCCAACGCAAATCATTTCATCTCAAATGGACGTTGGGAGAGAGATATATCACGATCTTTTCATAAAGTCAAACAGGTAAAAAAAAGGATGTTGACTGGGTAGTCCGTACAGTCTGTACGGTCTGACGTGGCAGGACCGTACGACCGTACCAAAGTGATGTGGCAAGTGTTGGTTGATTGACAGTTGGCAAATGGAGAGCTGACACATGTCCGGTTATGGGTGAATGTTGTGAGGACACGTGGCCCAATCCGGAGGTGCCACGTGTCACTCATTTTTGGTTCACATGGTTGTTGTATAAAAATATTGGGAGTCCGCGGGGTTCGACCCTCGGACCTCCCCCCTCTATACAAAGCCTTCGCCAACCTCCAATAACCATTATGCCGCCAATTGTTTCTTGTTCTATTGTCTGCGCATATATATTTAATTTGGTGCATTGTATTAATTGGAAAGGGGGGCGGGCCGGGGCTTAGCCCCGACCCATGGTTCTATTCATACCATATAACCATATGTTATATACATACACACGGATGTCACTACAGCATGGTTTTTGTTATATAACATGTAACCGGTGGTTAAAATATATGTGCGTGGTTTGGTGTGTGGGATTTGATATAGCCACGGTTATATGCCTTTAGCATATGACCCTAATCCGGAGCGTGGGGGTTATACAGTTCTATAACAGTTATAACCACCTTTTTTCCATGCACGTGGTCACATGACCATTCACATGCCCAGGTGCTAGGCGGTTAGGGGCTGGAGGCACCCTAACCGTTCTATGGTTTGCACTGTTGGCGCAGTTGCACCCGGTGCCAAGTTTTTACGCTATTTATTGCGTGTGTTCTTGGTTCATTGAAGGTGTGTGCGTTTTGTAGAACCAGTGACAACAAGGTTGAAGGAGGAAAATGGAGGAGGCCTATCTTCTTCATTATTTGGCTGATTGAGGTGTCGTAAAAGCCCAGCTAGGGGTTTTTGGATGTCCTGGATCCATTGTTGTTGTTATAAAGGCCATTTGAAGACTTCTTATGCAAGTTTTTCACCATTGAAGTTTCAGCAAGCTCCAGGAAGCTTGAAGTCCTCATTGATCAAGGACATGGTTTGGTGAGCCTATGTTTGTTTTCTGTGATTGAATAATCGTTTTTGGCTAATTGATATGCTATAAACACATTGGGACAGGTTTTAGAGGCTGTTGAGGACTTTTACAGGTGTTTTTTCCAAAGAGAAGCTCAGGGAAGCTTATGGCCACATGTAGAAGAGGTCATGCCCGGATGAGCCATGATCCGTTTTCAGAGTTCTATTAGTCATTTTTGGGGTTTTTATGTGTTCTGATCTCAATGGTATGGTTTTTTTTCCGATTGGAGTTGAGCAACAGATTTTAAAAGAACTTTTGAATAATTAATCCCAGAGAGCCAAGTCCATTGATGGAGGCTCAAGGAGATGTAGCCCGGAGGGGGGTGAACTCCTTTATCATCTTGTTCTTGTTGTGACTTTGATGGTTTATTTGCTGCAAGTATTATTGTTGTGTATTTGTTTAAAGTACATATTTAACCATATAAAGGAACAATTCCTCACACATAAACATTTACAAGAAGATACATGAACTTAACACATAAGTTTATCTTGCATATTTTAACACATGAAGTAAGGTCCTGTAAAGTTTATTTTTATGAAGTAGAGGGTGCTTGCATAGAATAACAAGTCATCCTTCTATTTTCAGATCAGTAAATGAGAATACATACTATTTTGGGTCTTCTCTTGACCAATTTTTCACTAGCGCACCCAACAAGCACGAGTACCCTGGTACACCTTGTTGAATTCCTGAACCACATCAAACCTCTGGAATAACCTGAATTGATGCCCTTGCTACACATGTACCCTGCGGTTGCATGTGTATTATTCCATCATTATCGTCCCCAAGTCCAGTTTTTGTTGCTTCCATCACCATGCCCATGTGTGGAGGAGCAGGAGTGAAGAAGCGAGTTGTTAGGCCCATGGATAGAAGAAGCAGGTTGTCAAGCTTGTGAGAAAATCTCTCCAGGTGAGAGAGTGTGTCGAGGAAGTGAGTTCTCCTGGAGGGAGTCGAGTAGCAGCCACAAAGCTATGAGAATTCCTTATCCGACGTGTTTTTGAACCCCAAGGAAAGGGAGGTGTAGCAACCAATGGACTATTGGATAGTGAAGGTGTACACTCCTAGGGTGGGACAAACATTTGGGGAATGTGGGCGTAAGTGGCTCCTTGGAGAAAATACTACCTTTTGTATTGTGCAACTTCATGTTGTCCCTTCCTAGCCTAGGAATCCCTTTCCCAGTGGATTTTAGTTTGAGCTCGGGGGTGACCCACTGCTGAGAGTGATGACCAGCGTGGTCTAAGGATGGGACATTTGTGGAAGGTATGCACACAGTTGGTGTACTTCAATTAAAATATAAGTACCAAATAGTTTTTTCATTGTATGTTGTGTATTTGTACATGTGTTATAATTGATTAGTAATGCCTATATATATGTTGCATGTATGTGTTAATGTTGTATCCGCATGAATATGTGTATGAGTAGAGTATTGATGTTTGTTTAATTCCATTATATATATGTGTGTGTGTGTGTGTGTGTGTGTGTGTGTGTGTGTGAATATCATGTGTTATCTCTATTTATTTCCTGTTAAGTTTTATATGTGAATATTTCCACAAAAGAAGTCTGTCTCAGTGGTGTTGCCCAACTGGTTGGTGGCTGGGGATGTCACAGAATGGTATCAGAGCAGAGAATTAAAATATACAGTCGTGAGGTAACGTTTCCGGACCTGTTGGTGGTTGGGGATGTCACAAATTGGTATCAGAGCGAAAAGTATGTTTACAGAGTGATGTTGCCCGACCTGTTGGTGGTTGGGGATGTTACAAATTGGTATCAGAGCCATGGTTTCAACACTGAGCCTAGATGGGTCATGTAGGTGGTTAATGAAACATAGGTTTCAGAGTGAATTGTTGTCAAAATAGACAAAATATGAGTTAAGAATTCCCCTGGGTGCCAAGAGAATACCTCGGTTGTGTTATGAAGCTCAAGAGGTATAATGGTTTATGTAATGGAAATAGAGAAAGAATCTGAAACAAGCATTGTGTTGGGCCACAAGGTTTGAATTTGAGGTGTAAGATATGTGCAGGGGAAAGGCCAACCTTTATATCTGTCAGATCTAGAGGAAGGTGCATGAGAATTTAACCTCCAAGTCCTTTGGACTTCACGACTTCAACAAAGTTTATGTGTTATAAGAAAAAAAGGGGCCAAAGCCCGAAGTTCCAAAGTCCTGGAGAGGATCTACACTGTAGATCCGGGGAGAAGTGTTTACTATTGGATTTGAGAAATAATAGTTCAGAGCTGTTAGATCAAGCCAAGAGAAAGAGGTAAGGTGCATCAGTGAAAAACAGATCTCAACCGTTAGATCTGTGCACAAGTGATTGTGAGTCATATATCTCACAACAATTCGTGAGTTCAACATTCGAGAGAAACAAAGTATGCTAGTGTGAAAACTCTCGAAGCCTGAAGTCCTGAAGTCCGGAGTTAATATGGACTGTTCGTCGAAAGAAACATGTGTCGGAATATCAACTTGTTTGGAAGTTTAGCATTTGGGAGAATTGGAGTGTGCTAGTGTGAAAAGTCTTGAATCCCAATGTAATATCCCTAGGCTGATCCCAATTGATAATGTAAATGAAAATGTACTTAATTTGGTGAGTTGTTTGATATCATTTTTGTATGCACCTTTCATGGCATAGTGCACGCATGTAATTCAAGGTAAAATGAGGAAGTGTTCACATTCCAGGATACCGCGTGCAACATCTTGAGTGCACGCGATATTGAGGCCAGCGAGCCTTTGTGTATATGCTTTGTTTTATAGGCTGGTGAGCCAGTTAACATAATCTAGGATGCTTATGTTTTGAATTAGGCCAAAGATCTTAGATGCTAAAGGCCAGTGCACCTCTTTTTGTATATATCTCATGATTAATATAAAATACATCATTGTGCATAGACCGACCATGATAAAAGAGATGGGGGACCAAGCTCCACTAGTTAGGGAAAGGGTGGGGCTAAAAATTAAGGAAATGGGCTAAGCTAGGGAGCTTAAGCCAAAAATGAATATTATATTAATATTTATTTAATCATAAAGTATGGATAACTATTTTATCCTAAGTTATAAAGTTGGGGACAAGTGGGCCAAAGTAGCTCCCAACATGACAAGTGTCAAGTTGGGTACATGCATACATATTGTTGGGACTTAGTTCATTTACCATCATTCTTTCCATCATTCAGTGATAATTCCATCACCAGTCATACACTCATTGATCTATCCTACATACTTTATGTTAGCACTCTGTAAATTTTGTTTGGCTGAAAAGACAAATGACAGAGGTAACTGTTTCAACCAGATTTAGAGATGAGGCACTGGCTTGCTCAACTCAGAGAGGGCTCTCTCTTGTCACTTGATATTTATTTGGAAATCTATGGCTAGATTTGTTGAGTGTTGTAGCTTTTATGAAAGAATAGAGATGGTATTTGGGCTATGGAGTCGAAAATACACAATGCATTTACAAATCATGAGAACTATCAAGAGTAAAAGGCCAAATGAGGCACTAAGTCTGAGTTTAAACTGAAAAATTGCATGGAAACAGGGGAAAGGGAAAAAACACATAACTGTATTAGAGCATATTTGAATGAATTCTAACCTGGTTAGGAAAACAATCACATGAATTTAAATTGCTAAGTCTAGAGCATCAATAGACGAATTCCAGACTTCTAACTCTCCAATTTAAAAGAAGAAATTGTGAATGGGATTTCAGAGACACAAGAAATACATACTATGAAAGGAAACAAAACTCATATCACTGCCAATTAGAATCTTTTCATAAACAGTTCAAAAACCACTTCTGCATTATATATTCAGTTTGGCTCCATAATTTTACAAAAACCTTCCTGCTACGAGGGTAGGACCCTCTTTCCCTCATGCCTTCTATATCCTTGGGATGGTATATATATAGAGGATTTACAGTGAGATTCAAAATGATTAAACTTCCCCATAGTTCTAACAAATACAGGTCAGTTACAAAAAGGAGTAGTGTATATCGACAATTCTCCTACTTTAAAGGGATCGTTACAGATAGTTCTGACATATTTGAAGCTTTTGTTTGAACACCACATGTCCAAAATTTGCTGGAATGTACTCAATTTTACCTGAGAGTTTTATTCTAGCTTGGGGATTTCCTCCTTTAGAGTGTCCAACCAGACTGGTTGATTTTACCCAATGCTTTCAACCACTTCAACTTTGGTTTCAGTCTTCTCTCATTTTCTCCATTTCTTTTTCACATCTCGTCTGTAGGGTTCTTCCACATGCCCATTGATTATTATATCCCTCATGACAGGATTTACCCTGACCTATAATTTTGGTTCTGTCGCAGGTTCAGTATGGAATTTGGTTCCTAATATCTATGCAATCGACCTTTATTTCTTACTCATTGACAAACTTGTCGTGTTATTCGAAAAGCTTGTTACACTAGATATTGTTTGATTGACTCCTTTCATGTCTTTCAATTTTGTAGACACCAAGGTGTTCCTTAACTCTACAGAAATCAGAAAGTTGATCCAGTTGGATATTACTTCACTTATGAATGAGACAGTGATTTCCTGGAGCAGAATAACACCGCCCACACTTGAAGATCGGTAGTCATCTAGTTCCAATCATGAATCACTGAAAAGATTACTTGCAGGTACGTTGGTTTACCACACTTAGCCAATCCATTTCAAATGATTAGCCTTTGATTTTGTTATCCAATGGAGTTCACCTAACATAGCACAGACATGAAGTACCTGAATGAGTGGCGTGCGGTGATTTGACTAGCCGTCGATCTTCTCTGCACGAATTATTGATTTGACATATTAGAACACGTGACATCAGGGATTTTGGGAAAACAGTTTTAGGAAGACCACTTTTTGTCCTGATGTACCTTTGAGGGCGCCACGTATCCATGAATGAAACCATGGTGGTTTTCCCTAACCCACCCTTGATCAGTTAAGTCCTGAGTTGTTTCTTCGCCCGATATGGGTCTCGACCATTGATCTGGTCTGCCCCAAGATCTACGGTTCGTTGGGTCGTATCACTTCTGTGTCCCTGCCAATTTAACCCTGTTCACTAGATGTTCTCCCACCTGTCAGTCTAACCTCTCTCTAGATTTATCTAGCACTCTGTTAGGTCTCGAGACTCAGATTCTGGGAAATCATTATGGTGATAACATAGGCTCCAACTGGGGATGCTATCCTCCCTGTGAGGTAGAAAAAAACATGTAGACCGGGTGCCTTCTTTGTTGGGCCACTTTCAAAACATGCACATGTATCATGTTACATCTTGGAGACTAAACGTCAAATCTTAAAACTAGACTATCGAACTTCTCTCAACTGGATGTTGAACAAAATACCGCTAGAATCTAACTGTACATACTACTGAAATTCAAACTGAAAAATGCTTGATCAACAAGCTTATTTTTATACTCCTACCTACTCGGTTGAAATGAACACTCAATCAAGTGATGCTAAAGTACCAATGCAACCAATCAAGTAATTGGCTTCCCAATTTTTCTCTGATCACATCTTTTTTAAGCAGGTAGAAAAATGTAAACAATGGCAGCTGAAAACAAAAGTTGAATCCAAAACTTGAGCTTATGAATGAAATAATCTCCTCCTTCACTGAATACTGTAATAGAATGGCCACAAGATCTTGAAAACCTTGAAAAATCATTTCTTTTTGATGAGAAAAAATAGAAAGAAAAGTTGATTTCATAAGTGTTTGTGGCTCTTGCTCTATTTCTTCTGTTTTGAGAACATTCTCAAATGAAATGGAAGCAATAGGTTTGTCTACTCTTCCATGCATATCAACAAAAACATTCATACATTCTTGAACATCTTCAAATGTGACAGCCATATTATGTGCATCCTTTTGTTCATCAAACGATTCTGATTTGGTTTTATTAAACTTCTGGAAATTTGCTTGAGGACTATCATTTTGAATTTCAAATGATTGAATGGAAATAAATTCTCGTTCATAATCTTCTTGTAAATGTGAAAAGATAATGTCATGAACTATTTCACAGTCTAGAGTTCCCATAGATGTATTTTCAAAACCCTAATATGTGTCTAGGCTATTTTAAAATTGGACGACCACGTCATTCTCAGTGGAAGAAATACAACTTTGAAACACTTTGTTTTGTTGGAAACATTGTTGAAAATCCATATTAGTTTCAGGCGAAGGGAAATGACCTGAAACAACAATTTCTTTAGCATCTTCTTCTTCCTTTCCAGGCCGATAGCTGAGCATAGGCTGCAAATATGAGCTAAAATAACCTTTCATGTGAAAATCAACATGGTTATAAAATGTGTGAGAATGTTGTTGACCTTATTGATTGATGAAAATTTCCTCGTGGACATAATTAGATTTCCCTGCTTCCCCTGTCATCTCATGATTTTCTAAAAAGGATCATAATGGAAGATCATATTTACTTGCAAGTCCCCTTTTCTCTTTGTATTCACCATCATGCCTACAGTATTTCTGACTTAAGACATCACAAACATTTTTCTTCAGTAATTTGAAAGAAGCAAAACATAGTGGCAAGGTTGTCTCACCTAATTCAATACCTTCTTCATTTTCTTCACTGTGGGCACATTTTTCAATTTCTTTGGATTGTTGGACATGCTCATCTTCAACTAATGGCTGCATTTTTGAATTGATAGGATATTCTACATAACAAGTTATAGGGTCATCCAACACATGAGAAGAGAGCCGCAATATCTTGTCAATTTGTTTCGTTGGTTTAGTTTGTTTTTGCATCAACACAATTTCATTTTCCTCAATAATGATCTTAGAATTTTCTTTCAACAATTTAAATGCAGTAAAGCACAAAGGTAGAGAACTTTGTTCAGCTGATCCAATACTTTGTTCTTTGCAACTGTGATATGTAGGTTGATTTATCTCACTATACTTCTGAAAAATGACGTGTTCAACATCATAATCACCTTAATATTTGTCATATACAGGAAAATCACCAACATATGCAATGTCATCTAACAAGAACAAACTTGGAACATCAACTTGTTCTTTAACAAACTGATTTGTAAACTCATCTTCTTGGTTGTCTATAAATGAATACATAAAATAATCAACCCCTTGCTTACCATGGGATAGATCAGAAACTAAATCAGCACCTCCTCTTTCAACAAGTGGAATATAATTCTCTACAAAATCATTGGCATTGGGAATTTCAAGAGGACCTATGATATTGTCAATCCTATGCTCAACGTTCCAATCAACTATTTTCTGTTCATATTCACTTTCATTTTCTTTAGCATCTAACTCCTCATATCAAGTCCGTTCACATGCTTTGATATTGTGTTGAATGTATTGAGCATCATTAAACATTTGTTGTAAGGACTTAGGTCTTCTTTCCATTAGGAGGAAAGATAGATCTAGATGACAAGTAGTTGCATAATGGAGCATGGCAACAACTTCAGTGGGCTGAATTTCTTCGGACAAATTATAATAGATACTGGAAAACCTTCTACTAAATATAGAAATAGTTTTGTTTCTCTGTCTTTCCAAGGCATAGAACTCAATAAGTTGTAGATCCAAATATTTCTTCTTTCCCAAAAAATTAAAAAAAAAACATTCTTCAACTCCTCCCATGAGCTAATTGTCTCTGGATGAAAATGTTTAAACCAGTCTTTGGTGTCCCCTTTCAAGGATTGAGAGAAGTCTCTCATACAAACATCATCATGGTCAATCCCAAATAAATCTATAAAATGCTCAAACCCTTGAATGTGCTTTTCAGCTGAGATGGCATTAGGTTCCCCATCAAACACAGGTAGATACTCATAGTGATTTGGAGGGAAATCATGGAGGACTTGGCGTAGATTTAAGGGTATGTATCTATGTTGGGCCCTGGAGGACATTGGACCAAGTACAAGGGGAGAAACATCAGCCTTGGCTTCATGGGGCTCATGAACTTGGTCATGGTCATCACATGGCCCAGATGGAATTTTTTTAATCAAAATCAGTGATACAGTGAGGGTATGCATGTGTAGCTTCAAGAGGAGGATATATAATTGCAATTTTTTCATGATCGTCATTAAAATGCAACAGGTAAAGACAAATTTGTTTGGCATGTTCAAGGGAGGAACATAGGTAACTTATAAAAAATATAAAATGATTTGGAAGAGATTCCATTTTAAGTACATGTTTTCCTCCATGATATATTTTCACACCTCTATCAAGGGATGTCATATTCTAGTGGAGTCTCCATATTATATTTGGAGTCTGTGTGGAGTCACCAATAATGTTTCGGAGGCTGGATTCTGCATTGAGAGTGGAGTCACCTTTGAGAATTCTAGATTCTTTTACCAGTGGAATCACCTTAAAAAAAAAATTGATGTGTGGAGTTGCCAAAGCAGGAATATAGTTGATGTGTGCCTAAGTGTCTGCTGCTCTCAGACCTTAGAACTCAACGATGTCGTTCTTTCCCAGGGAAAAATTTTCAATTTCATCCTCGACAACGGCGCTAGAATGTTAGCACTCTGTAAATTTTGTTCGGCTAAAAAGACAAACGATAGAGGTAACTATTTCAACCAGCTTTAGAGCTGAGGCACTAGCCTACTCAAATCAGAGAGGGCTCTCTCATGTCACTTGATATTTCTTTGGAAATCTGCGGCTAGATTTGTTGAGTGTTGTAGATTTGCTGAAAGAATAGAGATGGTATTTGGGCTATGGAGTCGAAAATACACAATGTATTTACAAATCATGAAAACTATCAAGAGGAAAAGGCCAAATGAGGTACTAAGTCTGAGTTTAAACTGAAAATTTGCATGGCAACAGGGGAAAGGGAAAAAACACATAACTATATCAAATTATATTTAAATGAATTCTGACCTGGTTAGGAAGAAAATCACATGAATTTAAATTCCTAAGTCTAGAGGATCATTAGATGAATTCCAGACTTCTAACTCTCCAATTTAAAAGAAGAAATTGTGAATGGGATTTCAGAGACACAAGAAGTACGTACTATGAAAGGAAACAAAACTCATATCACTGCCAATTAGAATCTTTTCATAACCAATTCAAAAACCACTTCTGCATTATATATTCAATTTGGCTCCATAATTTTACAAAAACCTTCCTGCTACGAGGGCAGGACCCTCTTTCTCTCATGCCTTCTATATACTTGGGATGATATATATATAGAGGATTTACAGTCAGATTCAAAATGATTAAACTTCCCCATAGTTCTAAAAATAGAGGTCATTTATAAAAAGGAGTAGTGTATATTGACAGTTCTCCTACTTTAAAGGGATCGTTACGAACAATTTTGACATATCTGGAGCTTTTCTTTGAATGCCACATGTCCAAAATTTACTGGAACGTACTCAATTTTACCTGAGAGTTTTATTTTATCTTGTCGATTTCCTCCTTTAGAGTATCCAACCAGACTGGTTGATTTTCTCCAACGCTTTCAACGACTTCAGCTCTGGTTTCAGTCTTCTGTCGTTTGCTCCATTTCTTTTTCACAACTCGCCTGTAGGGTTCTTCGATGTTCCTGTTGATGATTAGATCCCTCATGATAGGATTTAACCTGAACTCTAATTATGTTTCTATCCCATGTTCAATATGGAATTTGGTTTCTAATATCTATTCAATCGACCTTTCTTTCTTACTCGTTGAAAAACTTGTCGTGTTATTCGAAAACCCTGTAACACTAGATATTGTTTAATCATCTCCTTTCATGTATTTCAATTTTGTAGACACCATGGTGTTCCCTAACTCTATATAAATTAGAAAGTCGGTCCAGTTGGATATTACTTCTCTTATGAATGAGACGGTGATTTCCTGGAGCAGAATAACGCCACCCATACTTGAAGATCGATAGTGATCTAGTTCTAATCATGAATCACTGACAAGATTACGTGCAGGTATGTTGGTTTACCACGCTCGACCAATCCATTTCAAATGATTAGACTTTGAGTTCATTATCCGACCATGTTCACTTGACATAACATGGACGTGAAGTACCTGAATGAGTGGCGTGTGGTGATTTGACCATTCGTCGATCTCCCCTGCACGAATTGTTGATTTGTGTATTAGAACACGTGACATCAGAGCTTTTGGGAAAATGGTTTTAGGCAGACCGCTTTTTTTCCCAATGTACCTTTGAGGGTGCCATGTACCCAAGAATGATACCACAGTGGTTTTCCCCAGCCCAACTTCGATTAGTTAAGTCTCGCGCTATTTCGTCTCCCGATATGGGTCTCGACCATTGATATGGTCTTCCCCAAGATCTATGGCCCGTTGGTTCATATCACTTCCGTGTCCCTGTCAATTTAACCCTTTCCACCAAATGTGCTCCCACTTTTCGGTTTAACCCCTCTCTAGATTTATCTAGCACTCTGCCAGGTCTCGAGACTCGGATTCTGGGAAATCATTATGGTGATAACATAGGCTCCAACTGGGGATGTTATCCTCCCTACTTGGTAGAAAAGAACGTGTAGACCGGGTGCCTTCTTCATTGGGCCACTTTCAAAACATGTGCGTGTATCATGTTACGTCTTGGATACTAAACGTCAAATCTTAAAACCAGACTGTTGAACTTCTCTCAACTGGATGTTGAACAAAATACTGCTAGAATCTAACTGTACATACTACTGAAATTCAAATTGAAAAATGCCTGATCAACAAGCTTATTTTCATACTCCCACCTACTCCGATGAAATGAACACTCAATCAAGTGATGCTAAAGTGACAATGCAACCAATCAAGCAATTGGCTTCCTGATTTTTATCTGATCACATATTTTTTAAGCAGGTAGACAAATGTAAACAATGGTGGCCGAAAACAAAATTTGAATCCAAAAGTTGAGCTTATGAATGAAACAAAATCCTCCTTCACTGAAGACTATAATAGGATGGTCACAGGATCTTGAAAAACATGAAAAATCATTTCTTCTTGATGAGAAAAAACATAAAGAAAATCTTCTTTCATAAGTTTTTGTGGCTCTTTCTCTATTTCTTCTTTTTTGAGAACATTCTTAAATGAAATGGCAGAAATAGGTTTGTCTACTCTTCCATGCATATCAACAAAAACATTCATACATTCTTGAACATCTTCAAATGTGACAGCCATATTATTTGCATCCTCTTATTCATCAAATGATTCTGATTTGGTTTTATTAAACTTCTGGAAATTTGCTTGAGGACTGTCATTTTGACTTTCAAATGACTGAATGGAAATAAATTCATGTTCATAATCTTCTTGTAAATGTGAAAAGCTAATGTCATGAACTATTTCACAGTCTAGAGTTCCCATAGATGTATTTTCAAAACCCTCATCTATGTCTAGGCTATTTAGAAATTTGACCACCACGTCATTCTTAGTGGAAGAAATACAACTTTGAAACACTTTGTCTTGATGGAAACATTGTTGAATATCCATATTAGTTTCAGGGGAAGGGAAATGACCTTGAACAACAATTTCTTTAGAAGCTAAAATAACCTTTCATGTGATTAGCAACATGGTTATCAAATGTATGAGAATGTTGTTGACCTTCTTGATTGATGAAACTTTCCTCGTGGACATAATCATATTTCCCTGCTTCCCCTGTCATCTCATGATTTGCTAAAAAGGAGAATAATGGAAGATAATATTTACTTGCAAGTCCCCTTTTCTCTTTGTATTCACCATCATGCCTAAAGGATTTCTGACTTGAGACATCACAAACATTTTTCTTTAGCAATTTGAAAGAAGAAAAACATAGTGGCAAAGTTGTCTCACCTAATTCAAGACCTTCTTCATTTTCTTCACTGTGAGCACATTTTTCAATTTCTTTGGATTGTTGGACATGATCATCTTTGACTAATGGCTACATTTTTTAATTAATAGCATCTTATACATAACAAGTAATAGGTTCATCCAACACATGAGAGGAGAGCCGCAATATATTGTCAATTTGTTTCATTTGTTTAGTGTGATTTTGCATCAACACAAATTCATTTGCCTCAATAATGATCTTAGAATTTTCTTTCAACAATTTAAATGCAACAAAGAACAAAGATAGATAACTCTCTTCAGCTGATCCAATACTTTGTTCTTTGCAACTGTGATATGTAGGTTGATTTATCTCACTATACTGTTGAAAAATGACGTCTTCAACATCATAATCATCTTCATATTTTTCATATATAGGCAAATCACCAACATATGCAATTTCATCTAACAATAACAAATTTGGAACATCAACCTGTTCTTTAACAAACTGATTTGTAAACCCATCTTCTTGGTTGTCTATAAATGAATACATAAAATAATCAGCCCCTTTCTTATCATGGGATAGATTAGAAACTAAATCAACACCTCCTTTTTCAACAAGTGGAATATAATTCTCTGCAAAATCATTAGCATTGGGAATTTCAAGAGGACCTATGATATTGTCAATCCTATTCTCAAGGTTCCAATCAAATATTTTCTGTTCATATTCACTTTCATTTTCTTTATCATATAACTCCTCATCTCAAGTCTATTCACATGCTTGGATATTGTGTTGAATGTATTCAGAATCATTAAACATTTGTTGTAAGGAATTAGGTCTTCTTTCCATTAGGAGGACAGACAGATTTGATGAAGAGTAGTTGCATGATGGAGCAAGGAAACAACTTTAGTGGGTTGAATTTATTCGGACAAATTATAATAGACACTGGAAAACATTCTACTGAATATCAAAATAGTTTCGTTGCTCTGCCTTTCCAAGGCATAGAACTCAGTAAGTTGTGGATCCAAAGATTTCTTCTTGCCAAAAAACTTAAAAAAAACATTCATCAACAACTCCCATGAGTTGATTGTCTCTGGATGAAAATGTTTAAACCACTCTTTGGTGTCCCCTTTCAAGGATTGAGAGAAGGCTCTCATTCAAACATCATCATGGTCAATCTCAAATAAATCTATAAAATGCTCAAACCCTTGAATGTGCTTTTCAACTGAGATGGCATTAGGTTCCCCATCAAACATAGGTAGATACTCATAGTGATTTGGAGGGAAATCATGGAGGACTTGGGGTAGCTTTAAGGGTATGTATCTATGTTGGGCCCTGGAGGACATTGGACCAAGTACAGGGGGAGAAACATCAACCTCAAGAGGGGGATATGCATGTGCATCTTCAAGAGGAGGATATATAATTGCAAGTTTTTCATGATCTTCATTAAAATGAAACAGGTAAAGAAAACTTTGTTTGGCATGTTCAAGGGAGGAACAAAGGTAACTTATAAAAAATAGTAAAATGATTTGGAAGAGATCTCATTTTAAGTACCTGTTTTCCTCCATGATATATTTTCACACCTCTATCAAGGGATGTCATCTTCTAGTGGAGTATCCGGATTATATTTGGAGTCTGTGTGGAATTGCCAATAATTTTTTGGAGGCTGGATTCTGCATTGAGAGTTGAGTCTCCTTTGAAAATTTTGAATTCTTTTACCAGAGGAATCACCTTCAAACATATTTTTGATGTGTGGAGTTTCCAAAGCTAGAATACAGTTGATATGTGCCTAAGCGTCTACTGCTTTCAGACCTTATAACTCAACGATGTCATTCTTTCCCAGGGAAAATTTTTCAATTTCATCCCCGACAACGGCACCAGAATGTTAACACTCTGTAAATTTTGTCCAGCTGAAAAGACAAATGACAGAGGTAACTGTTTCAACAAGCTTTAGAGCTAAGGCACTAGCCTGCTCAACTCAGAGAGGGCTCTCTCATTTCACTTGATATTTCTTTGTAAATCTGCGGCTAGATTTGTTGAGTGTTGTAGATTTTCTAAAAGATTAGAGATGGTATTTGGGGTATGGAGTCAAAAATACACAATGAATTTACAAATCATGAGAACTATAAGGAGTAAAAGGCAAAATGAGACATTGAGTTTGAGTTTAAATTGAAAATTTGCATGGCAATAGGGGAAAGGGAAAAAACACATAACTGTATCAGAGCATATTTGAAAAAATTCTAACCTGGTTGTTCGTGTTCAAATGGTCACCAGGTGAGCAAATAGAGAGCGCTTGCATACCCTGTTGGGTCCTGCAGGGTAGCACAGCTGTGGAGCAAAAGGGTTAACATAAACAAAACAAACTACAATCTAACATCAACTAACAACAAATAACACTGTGAAAATAAACAAAAACATCAAACATAAGACACAGGGGTCATCGATGGTTTCAGGCTGGTGTATTAATGAAACCAGAGCACGCTGAAGAAAGATACCAGGGGTTCCTTCTCCCTCCAGTGGAAGGATCTTCGGGGCCCTCAACACAATGCTTTCCTTACAAATGAAATGAACTGCACACAACAGTGAAAGAACTCTGGGTGATGCAGTTGATGGATTGTTGTCACAGGATGAGCCTTCAACCATCTGAACAACATAACAGTGCTTAGAATTCCTTGCCAAAACAGTGTACCCTCATGGCCTTTTATAGCAACTTCACGGGCGGTCACGTAACCTTCTCCAAGTGTGAATAGGGGTGCATTAGGGTTTATTTAGGTCATTAATCTGCCGATTTTGCAGATCCGACTCTGATTTGAGAGTCAAATCATCTTGGGGGACGGTCCGTAGGTGGTCGGGAAGCCGACCTATGTAATTAATGTGCCATATTAGCAGATGCGCGGGTTTTTGTGCTGACAGTCGCGCGTCGAGCGCGCATGCGCTAGTAACACGTTTTTATCCCGCGCATATGCGTGCACATCAAGCTGATGTAAAGCGCCCTTCAATTTTTGGTTACTTTGTATAGTTTTTTGCCCTTCTGGAGTGATGTGAAATTAATTTAGTGCCATGAGTGACTTCATTGCTGTTTTGATGATGTGGAGTTCTTGTCGCCATGTGCAGAAGAAATTTCAGTGATAACATATGCCCCCTGATGGATGAGGTTAGGAGCATATGTATAGACGAAATCCATCAATGTTTCTTCTACTGAGAATGTGGTTGTAAGGGAAAGCAAGAGTGGGACCATTCGGAGTGATCCGTTGGAGAGAGAAGGAACCGGTATCTCAACCTTCTGAGAGACGTGTAGAGAAAAAAATATACAATTGTGTACAAACGAGGCGGGCATGCCCCATGCTCGTGTGATGTAACTCTGAAAAAAGATGACGGAAGTGTTGGTGTAGACAACTGCAGCGCCCTCGGGGGCGATAATGATAAAGGCAGAAGACAATTCTGCAAA
>ML788275.1:201137-225868 GCA_009831015.1 Picea engelmannii | reverse complement strand
GAGGGGTCTAAGTGGTGCAGTATTTAGAGCATGCATAACATCATCTTTGAGAAGGAAACTGACTTTCCCCACATCAAAAACCTTACAATGAAAATTTTAGTTCCAATGCGCGGCTTTCACTGTAGACAGAGGCGCGTGCGCGCAGAAAAGATACGCTAATTCCAGGGCATGCGCGCGTATGTGGGGTGGAATACCCGCGCGCTTGTGATAAGTTGCCGAGAAAGACACCCTGAATGAATTTCTCTCGATTCTCCTGTGAATCGACTGGTTCGCAGGTCGGCGGAGGCCGGTTTGTGTCCCTGCAAGTTAATAACACAAAAAGGAAAGCGAATTAAACCCAATTGAGGGAGGATTTGATACCTAAGTCCCCAGCGGAGTCGCCAGTCTGTTCGCGTTCAAATGGTCACCAGGTGAGCAAATGGAGAGCGCTTTCATACCCTGTTGGGTCTGGCAGGGCAGAACAGCTGTGGAGCAAAAGGGTTAACAGAAACAAAACAAACTACAATCTAACATCAACTAACAACAAATAACACTGCGAAAATAAACAAAAACATCAAACATAAGACACAAGGGTCATCGATGGTTTTAGGCTGGTGTATTAATGAAACCAGAGCACGCTGAAGAAAGAGACCAGGGGTTCCTTCTCCCTCCAACGGAAGGCTCTTCGGGGCCCTCAACACAATGCTTTCCGTACAAATGAAATGAACTGCACACAGCAGTGAAAGAAATCTGGGTGATGAAACTGATGGATTGTTGTCACAGGATGAGCCTTCAACCATCTGAACAACATAACGGTGCTTAGAATTCCTTTCCAAAACAGTGTACCCTCATGGCCTTTTATAGCAACTTCACGGGCGGTCACGTAACCTTCTCCAAGTGTGAATAGGGGCGCATTAGGGTTTATTTAGGTCATTAATCCACCAATTTTGCAGAGCCGACTCTGATTTGAGAGTCAAATCATCTTGGGGGCCGGTCCGTAGGCGGTCGGGAATCCGACCTATGCAATTAATGCACCGTATTAGTAGATGCGCGGGTTTTTGTGCTGACAGTCACGCGTGCATGCACTAGTAACACGTTTTTATCCCGTGCATATGCACGCGCATCAAGCTGATGTAAAGCGCCCTTCAATTTTTGGTTACTTTGTATAGTTTTTTGCCCTTCTGGAGTGCTGTGAAATTAATTCAGTGCCATGCGTGACTTCATTGCTGTTTTGATGATGTGGAGTTCTTGTCGCCATGTACAGACGAAATTTCAGTGATAACACTAGTTAGGAAGAAAATCACATGAATTTAAATTGCTAAGTCTAGAGCATCATTAGACGAATTACATACTTCTAACTCTCCAATTTAAAAGAAGAAATTGTGAATGGGATTTCAGAGACACAATAAATACGTACTATGAAAGGAAACATAACTCATATCACTACCAATTAGAATCTTTTCATAAATAGTTCAAAAACCACTTCTGCATTATATATTCAGTTTGGCTCCATAATTTTACAAAAACCTTCCTGCTACGAGGGCAGAACCCTCTTTCCCTCATGCCTTCTATATCCTAGGGATGATATATATATAGAGGATTTACAGTGAGATTCAAAATGATTAAACTTCCACATATTTCTAAAAATAGAGGTCAGTTACAAAAAGGAGTAGTGTATATCGACAATTCTCTTACTTTAAAGGGATCATTACGAATAGGTCTGACATATTTGAATCTTTTCTTTGAATGCCACATGTCCAAAATTTATTGAAATGTACTCAATTTTACTTGAGAGTTTTATTCCAGCTTGGCGATTTCCTCCTTAAGAGTATCCAACCAGACTGGTTGATTTTCCCCAATGCTTTCAACCACTTCAACTCTAGTTTCAGTCTTCTATCGTTTGCTCTGTTTCTTTTTCATAGCTCGCCTGTAGGGTTATTCCATGTGCCCATTGATGATTAGATCCCTCATGACAGGATTTACCCTAACCTCTAATTTTGGTTGTCATAGGTTCAATATGGAATTTGGTTGCTAATATCTATGCAATCGACCTTTCTTTCTTACTCATTGACAAACTTGTTGTGTTATTCGAAAACCCTGTTACACTAGATATTGTTTGATCGACTCCTTTCATGTCTTTAAATTTTGTAGACACCAAGGTGTTCCTTTACTCTACAAAAACCATAAAGTCGATCCAGTTGGAGATTACTTCACTTATGAATGAGACGGTTATTTCCTGGAGCAGAATAATGCCACCCATACTTGAAGATCGATAGCCATCTAGTTCCAATCATGAATCACTGATAATATTACTTGCAGGTACATTGGTTTACCATGCTTGTCCAATCCATTTCAAATGATTAGCCTTTGATTTCATTATGCAATGATGTTCACCTGACATAGCACAGACGTGAAGCACCCGAACGACTGGTGTGCGGTGATTTGACCAGCCATCGACCTCCCCTACACGAATTGTTGATTTGATGTATTAGAACACGTGACATTGGGGCTTTTGGGAAAACGGTTTTAGGTAGACCGCGTTTTATCCTGATGTACCTCTGAGGGTGCCATGTATCCATGAATGACACCACGGTGGTTTTCCCCGTCCTTCCCTCGATCAGTTAAGTCTTGCGTTGTTTTGCCGCCCGATATGGGTCTCGACCATTAATCTGGGCTGCCCTAAAATCTACGGTTAGTTGGGTTGTATCACTTCTGTGTCCCTGCCAATTTAACCCTGTCCTCCAGATGTGATCCCTCCTGTCAGTCTAACCCCTCTCTATATTTATCTAGCACTCTGCCAGGTCTCGAGACTCAGATTCTGGGAAATCATTATGGTGATAACATAGGCTCCAACTGGGGATGCTATCCTCCTTGTGAGGTAGAAAAGAACGTGTATACTGGGTGCCTTCTTCGTTGTCAAAACATGTGCGTGTATCCTGTTACATCTTGGATACTAAATGTTAAATCTTAAAACCAGACTATCGAACTACTCTCAACTGGATGTTGAACAAAATATCGCTAGAATCTAACTGTACATACTACTGAAATTCAAACTGAAAAATGCTTGATCAACAAGATTATTTTCATACTCCTACCTACTCTGCTGAAATGAACACTCAATCAAGTGATGCTAAAGCGCCAATGCAACCAATCAAGCAATTGGCTTCCTAATTTTTCTCTGTCACATCTTTTTTAAGCAGGTAGATAAATGTAAACAATGGTGGCTGAAAACAAAACAAAAGTTGAATCCAAAACTTGAGCTTATGAATGAAACAAACTTCTCCTTCAATGAAGACTATAATAGGATGGCCACAGGATCTTGAAAACCATGAAAAATCATTTCTTCTTGATGAGCAAAAACATAAAGAAAAGATTCTTTCATAAGTGTTTGTGGCTCTTGCTCCATTTCTTCCATTTTGAGAACATTCTCAAATGAAATGATAACAATAGGTTTGTCTACTCTTCCATGCATATCAACAAAAACATTCATACATTATTGAACGACTTCAAATGTGACAACCATATTATGTGCGTCCCCTTGTTCATCAAACGATTCTGATTTGGTTTTATTAAACTTCTATAAATTTGCTTGAGGATTGTCATTTTGACTTTCAAATGACTGAATGGAAATAAATTCTTGTTCATAATATTCTTGTAAATGTGAAAAGATAATGTCATGAACTATTTCACGGTCTAGAGTTCCCATAGATGTATTTTCAAAACCCTCATTTGTGTCTAGGCTATTTAGAAATTGGACCACCATGTTATTCTCAGGGGAAGAAAGACAACTTTGAAACACTTTGTCTTGCTGGAAACATTGTTGAATATCCATATTAGTTTCAGGCGAAGGGAAATGACCTTGAACAAAAATTTATTTAGCAGCTTATTCTTCCTTTTCAGGCTGGTAGCTGAGCATAGGCTACAAATATGAGCTAAAATAACCTTTCATGTGATTAGCAACATGTTTATCAAATGTGTGAGAATGTTGTTGACCTTCTTGATTGATGAAACTTTCCTTGTGGACATAATCAAATTTCCCTGCTTCCCCTGTCATCTCATGATTTTCTAAAAAGGAGCATAATGGAAGATAATTTTTACTTGCAAGTCCCCCTTTCTCTTCGTATTCACCATCATGCCTGGAGGATTTCTGACTTGAGACATCAAAAAACATTTCTTTAGCAATTTGAAAGAATCAAAACATAGTGGCAAGGTTGTCTCACCTAATTCAAGACCTTCTTCATTTTCTTCACTGTGGGCACATTTTTCAATTTCTTTGGATTGTTGGACATGCTCATCTTTGACTAATGGTTGCATTTTTGAACTGATAGGATATTCTACATAACAAGTTATAGGGTCATCCAACACATGAGAAGAGAATCACAATATCTTGTCAATTTGTTTCGTTGGTTTAGTGTGATTTTGCATCAGCACAAATGTATTTTCCTCAATAATGATCTTAGAATTTTCTTTCAACAATTTAAATGTGGCAAAGCAAAAAGGTAGAGAACTTTGTTCAGCTGATCCAATACTTTTTTCTTTGCAACTGTGATATGTAGGTTGATTTATCTCACTATACTGCTGAAAAGGGATGTCTTCAACATCATAATAATCTTCATATTTCCCATATATAGGCAAATCACCAACATATGCAATGTCATCTAAAAAGAACAAACTTGGAACATCAACCTGTTCTTTAACAAACTGATTTGTAAACTCATCTTCTTGGATTTCTATAAATGAATACATAAAATAATCAGCCCCTTGCTTATCATGGGATAGATCAGAAACTAAATCAACACCTCCTCTTTCAACAAGTGGAATATAATTCTCTGCAAAATCATTGGCATTGAGAATTTCAAGAGGACCTATGATATTTCCAATCCTATGCTCAAGATTCCAATCAACTGTTTTCTATTCATATTGAATTTCATTTTCTTTAGCATCTAACTCCTCATCTCGAGTCTATTCACATGCTTGGATATTGCATTGAATGTCTTGAGCATCATTAAACATTTGTTGTAAGGACTTAGGTCTTATTTCCATTAGGAGGAAAGATAGATCTGGATGAATAGTAGTTGCATAATGGAGCATGGCAGCATCTTCAGTGGGTTGAATTTCTTCAGACAAATTATAATAGATACTGGAAAACTTTCTACTGAATATAGAAATAGTTTCGTTTCTCTGCCTTTCCAAGGCATAGAACTTAGTAAGTTGTAGATCCAAAGATTTCTTCTTGCCCCAAAACTTAAAAAAAAAATTCTTCAACTCCTCCCATGAGTTGATTGTCTCTGGATGAAAATGTTTAAACCAATCTTTGGTTTCCCCTTTCAAGGATTGAGAGAAGGCTCTCATACAAACATCATCATGGTCAATCTCAAATAAATCTATAAAATGCTCAAACCCTTGAATGTTCTTTTTAGTTGAGATGACATTAGGTTCCCCATCAAACACAGGTAGATACTCATAGTTTTTTGGAGGAAAACCATGGAGGACTTGGGGTATCTTTAAGGGTATGTATATATGTTGGGCCCTGGAGGACGTTGGACCAAGTACAGGGGGAGAAACATCAGCCTTGGCTTCATGGGTCTCATCAACTTGGTCATGGTCATCACATGGCCCAGATGGATTTTTTTTTATCAAAATCAATGATACAGTGAGGGTATGCATGTGTAGCTTCAAGAGGAGGATATATAATTGCAAGTTTTTCATGATCGTCATTAAAATGAAACAAGTAAAGAAAAATTTGTTTGGCATGTTCAAGGGAGGAACATGGGTAACTTATATCAAATAGTAGAATTCTTTGGAAGAGATCCCATTTTAAGTACCTATTTTCCTCCATGATATCTTTTCACACCTCTGTCAAGGGATGTCATATTCCAGTTGAGTCTTCGGATTATATTTGGAGTCTGTGTGGAGTCACCAATAATGTTTTGGAGGCTAGATTCTGCATTGAGAGTGGAGTCGCCTTTGAAAATTACGGATTATTTTACCAGTGGAATCACCTTCAAACATATTTTTGATGTGTGGAGTCACCAGAGCAGGAATACAGTCAATATGTGCCTAAGTGTGTACTTCTTTCAGACCTTAGAAATCAATGATGTCGTTCTTTCCCAGGGAAAATTTTTCAATTTCGTCCCTGTCATTGGCACCAGAATGTTAGCAATCTGTAAATTTTGTCCGGCTGAAAAGAAAAACGACAAAGGTAACTGTTTCAACCAGCTTTAGAGCTGAGGATATATCCTACTCAACTCATAGAGGGATATTTTCGTGTCACTTGATATTTCTTTGGAAATATGAGGCTACATTTGTTGAGTGTTGTAGATTTGCTGAAAGAATAGAGATGGTATTTGGGCTATGGAGTCGAAAATACACAATGCATTTACAAATCATGAGTACTATCAAGAGGAAAAGGCCAAATGAGGCACTAAGTCTAGGTTTAAACTGAAAATTTGCATGGAAAAAGGGGAAAGGGAAAAAACACATAACTGTATCAGAGCATATTTGAATGAATTCTAACCTGGTTAGAAAGAAAATCACATGAATTTAAATTGCTAAGTCTAGAGAATCATTAGACGAATTCTAGACTTCTAACTCTCCAATTTAAAACAATAAATTGTGAATGGTATTTCGGAGAGACAAAAAATACGTACTATGAAAGGAAACAAAACTCATATCACTTCCAATTAGAATCTTTTCATAAAAATTTCAAAAATCACTTCTGCGTTATATATTCAGTTTGGCTCCATAATTTTACAAAAACCTTCTTGCTACGAGGGCAGGACCCTCTTTCCCTCATGCCTTCTATATCCTTGAGATGATATATATTTAGAGGATTTATAGTGAGATTCAAATCAATTAAACTTCCCCAAAGTTATAAAAATAGAGGTCAGTTACAAAAAGGAGTAGTGTATATCGACAATTCTCCTACTTTAAAGGGATTGTTATGAACATGTATGACATATCTGAAGATTTTCTTTGAACTCCACATGTCCGAAATTTGCTAGAACGTACTCAATTTTACCTGAGAGTTTTATTCTAGCTTGATGATTTCCTCCTTTAGAGTATCCAACTAGACTGGTTGATTTTCCCCAATGCTTTCAACTGCTTCATCTCTAGTTTCAGTCTTTTGTCATTATCTCTGTTTCTTTTTCACAGCTCGCCTATAGGGTTCTTCCATGTGCCCGTTGATGATTAGATCCCTCATGATAGAATTTCCCCTAACCTCTAATTCTGGTTCTGTAACAGGTTCAGTGTGGAATTTGGTTGCTAATATCTGTGCAATCAAACTTTCTTTCTTACTCGTTGACAAATTTTCCATGTTATTCAAAAACCCTGTTACACTAGATATTGTTTGATCAACTCCTTTCATGTATTTCAATTTTGTAGACACCAAGGTGTTCCTTAACTCTACAGAAATCAGAAATTTGATCCAGTTGGAGATTACTTCACTTATGAATGAGACGATGTTTTCCTGGAGCATAATAACGCCACCCATACTTGAAAATTGGTAGTCATCTAGTTCCAATAATGAATCATTGACAACATTACTTGCAGGTACATTGGTTTACCACGCTCAGCTAATCCATTTCAAATGATTATCCTTTGAATTTTTTATCTGGCAGTGTTCACCTGACATAGCATGGACGTGAAGTAGCCAAACGAGTGGCATACAATGATTTGACCAGTCGTCGACCTCCCCTACATGAATTGTTGATTTGACATATTAGAACACGTGACATCGAGGATTTTGGGAAAACGGTTTTAGGTAGACCACTTTTTGTCCCAATGTACCTCTAAGGGCGCCACGTATCCACGAATGACACCACGGTGGTTTTCCTCGGCCCGCCCTCGATTAATTAAGTCCCGCGATGTTTCGTCGCCCGATATGGGTCTCGACCATTGATCTGGGCCGCTCGAAGTGACGTGGTGTGATAAGGTCACCAGGAGTGACGGGGAAGTATTCAGAGATTTGTGGTTTGGGATTTTTGGGGTGTGCATATGTGAAATCCTTCGAAGTCTCATAATCCCGAAGCTCTGAAGTCCCGGATCCCTGAAGCTCGAAGTTGAAAGGCTGGAGTAAATCTCGATCATTGATCAGGAAATGACACTTGGAAACAGATGCAGTAGCCCAGAGACTTGGCACTCTGGAAGGATTGAGAGTATGGATAGTCCAAAACTCCTGAAGCTCAAAGTTCCTTAGTAAATACAACCATTAGACGTTGGGAAGATGTGGATTGTTGATCCACCCCACTTCGCGAGTTCGCCAATGCGACACTCCATAAGTTTAGTTGTGATGTGCAGAAAGGGAAACCTCCAAAGCTCCAGAGCCTCAAATTTTCAAGGCTTTGGATAAGCTCCCAACTATTAGCACTTGGTTATAGCCGTGGTCACATGCGAATTAAGGGTGGAAGGAAAAAAGGGGCTAGTGCTCAAAAGTGAATTGGAGAACAAAATATGGCTCAGAGATAGAGCCGTGGAGATTCTTGATCAACTAAATACCAACATAAAATGAAGTCTGATATTTTTTGTTAAATCAGAATGTTTAAGCTATTCTGGAAAATTATTAAGTTTAATATCTTGACAAAAATTCATTTGACTGCACATTTTGCAGAGTTAGCAATTGTCATAACCAGAAAGGATTGTTACATTGTGAAGAGAAATGGAGGAGGAACATGATGCTTACAGTTCGGAGGATGAATTTAGAGGAATGGATTTCCATTTGGGAGTTGAAGGAACAAACTCCAATGGGAATGGAGAAGAAATAGATAAAGAAGTGAGCATGATGAACATCATTAAAAATTTGCAAAAAGATGTCCAAATTGACCAGGCAGATAACGAAAGTCTTAAGAGAGCCAAGGAGAAAAAGGAATAATTCAATATGAAGTTAATGCGGATCCTAGAAAGAATTGAAAAGAATTTGGATAAGGAGAGTGGCTCCAACAAATCAGGAAGTCATGGGACCCCTGAGAAGAAAGGAAGGTCAAGGAGTGGTGGCAGACATCACCAACACTCCCAAAATTATTCCCATAAGAGAGTACATAGTAGCTCAAGTCCATCCCCTGCCAAGAAACATAGGAGGTCTGGTGTGGATGAGTTGAAAGGAGAAATGAATAATATCAAACCTCCTACTTTTTATGGAGAGCACAAGAAAGATGAAGAGGATGAGACATGGCTACTTGGCATGAGGAAATATTTCCAATTGCATAATTATTCCTCTCATGTAGAAGGAATACGCACAGTCTGTCAAATGAAAGGAAAGGCATCCTTGTGGTGGGATCAGCTTGTGCAAGTGCATCACATCAGAGAGAAGGATTTTAAATGGAAGGAATTCAAGAAACATTTTGAAAAGAATTACTTAACCAAGATATATTATGACAAAAAGATGAAAGAGTTCTTTGAACTTAAATTGGGAAACATGACTATATATAAATATGAAAAGAGATTTCCAGATATTTTGAAGTATGCATCTTTCATTAAGGATGCGGTAGTCAAGATCCATAGATATCTGAGTGGGATGCCATCTTTTATCAGTGACAAAATCCAATATGATTATCCCAAGACTCTGGAAGAAACTATAAGGAGAGAAAAATGCTTATATGATCAACAAAAATGAAATCCTACTTTCCAAAAATCTTGGGAAGACAAGAGGAAGTATAAGAGGGAGCAGAGGTAGAAGGGGATTAATCCACCAATTTTAAGAAATATTCCTCAAGGAAAACCAATTTTGAGGGAGCCCAAGATGGTTGAAGTAGGTGGGCAAGGCCAAGGAAGACCCCTATGCAATGTTGGGGCTGTAATGGAGATCATAAATATAGAGATTTCCCTCAAATAAAGGACATGGTGAGAGTTGTTCGGCACGTTCAACAAGCAGAAACAGTGGAGGACATGGGCATAAGAGTACCTAGGATCTATGAAGCCCTGGACAACAAGCAAGCTGAGTTTCAATCACACATGATTGAAGTTGAAGGTATGATCAATAACCACGACTTTACTATTTTAATTGACTCAGGGGATATTCATAGCTATGTAGATCCTAAGGTAGTGGAAATATTTAAATTACCAAGAAGAAAGATTGGGAAATCTTGGCTGGTGCAGCTGGCTACAGGAGCCAAGAGAAAGGTTGTTGAGTTTGTTAAATCATGTCCAGTGGGCATGAATGGAATGAGTACCAAGGAATATTTGAACATCTTGCCTTTAGGATCATATGATTTACTAATTGGCATGGATTGGTTGGACCCACACCATTTCATATTAGACTATCATAACAAGGAATTCACTTTCCTAGATGAGGAAGGAAATCAGAGAGAAATCCAAGGAATTCCCAGGGCAGTTACTATCCGAGAAATCTCAACAATGCAGCTAAACAAGTGTTATAGGAAGGGATGTCAAATATTTGCAGCCCATATGGAGAAAGCATATAAGGATAAGGTGCCAAATATGGAGGATCATGCAGTCCTGGAATATTTTGAAGATGTGTTCAAGGAGGTACCAGGACTACCTCCAAAGAGAGATATTGATTTCTCTATAAATTTAATGCCTGGAGTAGCTCGAGTATCAAAGACTCCTTACAGAATGAGTACACTAGAACCAAAGGAACTTTAAATGCAACTTGAAGATCTTCTAAAGAAGGGGTATATACACCCAAGTGTGTCACCTTGGGGTGCCCTAGTCTTGTTTGTGAAAAATAAACATGGGACATTGATATTGTGCATCCATTTCAGATAGTTGAACAAAGTGACTATATAGAACAAGTATCCTCTACCAAGGATTGATGATCTCTTCGATCAGTTGAAGGATGCTAGTATATTTTCAAAGATAGATCTCAAGTCAAGATACCATCAGGTAAGGATTAAAGAGGAATACATTAGAAATACCTCCTTTAGGACAAGGTATGGTCATTATGAGTTCACAGTGGTGCCATTTGGGTTATCAAATGCACCAACTATTTTCATGTGCTTAATGAATGGTGTTTTCCGAGAATATTTAGAAAAGTTTTTAATTGTATTTTTGGATGACATCCTTTTATATTCCAAGACAGAGCAAGAGCATGAGAATCATTTGAGGATGGTGTTGCAAGTGCTAACAGAGCATCAATTGTATGCCAAATTGAGCAAGTGCTCATTTTATCAAAACAAAATTCACTATTTGGGGAATATCATATCTGAAGAAGGGATATCAGTAGACCTTGAAAATATTGAGGCCATTAAAGGGTGGAAAAAACCTAAGAATGTGACAGAAGTCATATCCTTCATGGGTCTAGTTGGCTACTATAGAAGATTCAATGCAAGGTTTTCGAGAATAACTCATCCCATCACTTCCTTCAAAAGGAAGGGGAAGAAGTTTCAATGGAAAACAAAATGTGAAATGAGATTCCAAGAATTGAAGAAACCATTAACCAGTGCTCCAATTCTAAATATTGCTGATCCAAATGAATATTTCATGGTTTGCATAGATGCATGCAAAGAAGGACTAGGATGAGTCCTTAGTCAGAAAGGATATGTGATATGTTTTGAGTCCAGAAAATTGAAAGAGAATGAAAGGCTCTATGCCACTCATGATTTGGAGTTGGAAGCCATAATACACACCTTGAATAAGGGGAGTCACTACCTCATGGGAAATATGTTTGAGTTGAGGAAAGACCATAATGTTTTGAAGTACCTATTTGATCAGCCTACTTTGAATGCTAGGCAGAGTAGATGGTTGGAATTCCTCTGTAAATATGACTTTGATATCAAGCACATCAAAGGAAAGGAGAACAAAGTGGTTGATTCACTCAGCAGGAGAGTGCATGAACTACATGCTACAACCATTAGCATGTATCAGATGGATCTTAAATGAATAATTTTTGAGGCTACAAAATTTGATTTGCAATACATGGAATTAGTAACTAAATTGCAGCAAGGTAAAATGCAGCAAAAAGCTGAAGATTACGGACTGGGAATTGATGGAATTATCTTGTACAAAAACATAGTTTATGTACCCAATTCTCACAAATTGAGGAGTATAATTTTGAAAGATATGCATAATGTGCCTTATGTTGGGCACCCTGGATATCAAAAAATAGTTTCAACATTCAAGAGTGTCAAAGGGTCAAAGATGATCATAGACACCCAGTTGGGATGATACATACCTTACCCATTCCTCAGTGGAAGTGGGAAGTGGTGACAATGGATTTCATCATAGGATTTCCTAGAACAAGCAAGTAGAATGATGCAATCATGGTGGCAGTGGACAAGCTTACTAAAGCTGCCCATTTCATTCCTATGAAGGTTACTCACAAGGAAACCAATGTTGTTGATATTTATATGAGGGAAGTAGAACGATTTCACAGTATTCCCAAGACAATTGTGTCTGATAGAGACCCAAAATTTACCTCAAAGTTTTGGAGAGGATTATTCAAGGGGTTCAAAATGAACTTGAACTTCAGCACAACCTATCTTCCTGAGTCTGATGGAGAAACATAAAGAGTAAATCAAGTGATAGAATATATGTTAAGATTGTATGTGATGGATAAGCCATCCATATGGGAAGACTACCTACACTTGGTAGAGTTTTCTTACAATAATGGGTATCAAGCATCATTGAAGATGATCCCGTTTGAAGCACTTAATGGCAGAAAGTGAAACACCCTAGTAAGCTGGGATAACCCAATTGATAGATCAGTGGTTGGGCCAGAGTTTCTCAAGGAAATGGAAGAGAAAATGCTACAGATTAAGAAGAATTTGAAGGCTTCCCAAGATAGGAATAAAATCTATTCTGACAAGGGAATAACCCATAGGGAGTTTAAAGTGGGTGATCATGTTTTCTTGAAGGTGAAAGGCAACAAAAGTTCCCTGAAGCTGGGAAATTGTTCCAAGTTGGAGGACAGATATTGTGGGACATTTGAAATCCTAGAAATTATTGGACCAGTAGCTTATATGCTTACATTTCCTGCATGCATGACTATTCATAATGTATTTTATGTCTCATTTCTCAAGAAGTATATACCTGAAGCTAATCATGTGATTGATTGGAATGTGATTCAGGTGGAACAAGAAGGCGCTTTAAAGGTGCACCTAGTGTGCATATTGCACTAAAAGGACAAGAAGCTCCGGAATCAAGCCATAAGGCTTGTAAAGGTTTAGTGGACCTAGTACAGACCTAAGGATGCAACGTGGGAGCATGAAGATGCTATGTAGGAAGAATACCCACATCATTTTGAAGATTTTGAAAATCTTGTTGATGTTGTATAAATAAGTTGCACTAGGCACAGTGAAAAAATAAGGGGAGGGGATTGTAATACCCCAATGTTGTGCCCCGATTGTAACTATGAATATAATGATGTTTATAGGTTGGTGAGACAAGTAATTATAATATGGTGGGCCTATGTGTTTATTAGGCTGGAGAGCCTAGAGGCTAAGGTCAGTGGGCTTGATTTTGTATATGCAATTATGCAGATCGTTAATAAAAATACATTGTTGCGTGTAGACTGACCACAAAGAAAGAGATATGGGGGACTAAGCTCCACTAGGATAGGTAAGGGAAGGGGGATGAGAGGATGGAATGAGGGGCTGATATTAAGAGCTTAAGTCCAATAGAATAATATATTATTATTCTAAATGTTGTGAGTGGGATATGAATATATCCTAAGTTCCTTTGGAAAAAGGGGTACGACTTCCAAATGGAGAGGAACACGCTTCATGAGCGCCATGTGTTAGCTCAGGCACATGTAATATAAGTGAGAATTCATAATTTTTTGGGTCTTCTCTTGGCCAGGTTTTCACTAGCACACCCAACAAGCATGAGTACCCTAGTACGCCTTGTTGAATTCCTGAACCACATCGAACCTCTGCAACAATCACGAATTGACACCCTTGCTACACATGTACCCTGTGGTTTCCTATGTATTATTCCATCATTACCGTCCCCAAGTCCATTTTCCATTGCTTCCATCATTGTGCCCGTGTGTGGAGGAGCGGGAGTGAAGAAGCAGGTTGTCAGGCCCATGGATAGAAGAAGCAAGTTGTCAGGCCTGTGAGAAACTCTCTCTAGGTGAGAGAGTGTGCTGAGGCAGTGATTTCTCCTGGAGGGAGTCCAGTATTAGCCACAGAGCTTTGAGAATTCCTAATCCAGCCTATTGTTGAAGCCCAATGAAAGGGATTTGTAGCAGCCGATGGATTGTTGGATATTAAAGGTCTACACTCCTCGGGTGCAACATGCATGTGGGGAATGAGAGTATGTGAGTTGTGGGTGTAAGTGGCTCCTTGGAGAAAATCCTACATGTTGTACTGTGAAATTTCCTATTGTCCCTGCCTAGCTTAGGAATTCCTTGCTCGGTGGAGTTTAGTCCCAGCTGAGGGGTGACCCACTACTGAGGGTGATGAGAAGCATGGTCTAAAGCTGGGAGGTTTGTGGAAGGTATGCACACAGTTGGTGTACTTCAATCAAAATATACGTACCAATTCTTTGTTCATTTCATGTTGTGTATTTGTACATGTGTTATAATTAGTGAGTAATGCCTATATATATGTTGCATGTATGTGTTAATGTTGCTTCTGCATGAACACGTGTATGAGAAGAGTATCAATGTATGTTTAATTGCATTAGATATAGGTGTGTGTGTGTGTGTGAATATCATATGTCATCTCTATTTATTTCCTGTTAAGTTTTATATGTGAATATTTCCACAAAATAAGTCTGTGTCAGTGGCATTGCTCGACCGGTTGGTGGCTGGTGATGTCACAGAATGGTATCAAAGAAGAGAATTAAAAGATACGGTCATGAGGTAGCATTTATTGGTATTTTGGTGGTTGGGGATGTCACAAATTGGTATCAGAGAGAAAAGTATGTTTATGGAGTGATGTTGCCTGACCTATTGGTGGTTGGGGACATTTTTCTTTGGTGGTTCCTCTCTGTATGATAAAAATAGTACCACTGCTTGTGGTATTTGGATTATTTTTGTACTCTGCATGTCATCTAATTTATGGATATCATACCCGCACCCTTGTATAAGCTTTATCACTGAGACTGTTAATGAAACTAATGGTGGTAACAAGATTGTTGAAGACATTCCTTTGGCCAAACCCTCAAACTGTTGGTTTGATCATCCTCCCATACCTCATCACTATTGTTGATTGGTATATCGAACCCTGTATTCGACTAATGGTGCAAGGGTGCCCAACCCAACATTTAATAAAGGCATCGTTCATTCTCTTTTAGTCATGGGTTTTGTTGATTCTTTACTGTGTGATGTTAGAAATAATGCTAATCCCACTTATATTATTTTTATACATTATGTCATGTGGCAATGTTGAGGTGATTGTTGGCGTGGAATTGAACAGACCAGGGTCCTTCTCCGGTTACCAACAAAAGGTACTGAGGTAGTTTGGAGCACTGGCATTTTCATATTCCTTGAAGGGAAGAAGTCTCACCCAAAGCACAACCAAGACAAGGAAAATAGGGAAGGGTAAGAAGAATTCTTAGACAAATCCATACAATATAAGGATCTTTTTTAGTCTTGCACAAGATAGATTAAACCCAGAACTGTGTGAACATTCCTAACTCAGATTAAAGAAAACAAAGTTGTGTTACATTCATAAAGAAACTATATCCCATTAATTAGATATGACATAAATACAACATGAAACAACATTCAAGATAATATGAAGCTAAACAGACACAATATTTCAAAATTTGGGTCTCTTTTTGTATTAACATCATATGGATCTTCCCAGTTACATGATTCTACTCAATTATAGACACAACTCGGTCATGCCAAATATTAACAACAAAAAACTACTTCTGAGAGACAAGGTTAACCCAAAACCCTTGCTATTTCACCAATACAACAAGACATGACTCTTGTACAGACTTGGTCTGGTTCCAAAACCCAGACTCTAGAATTCTATCTAACATTTACCCAAAATGGACAATAACACAGAACTCGAACTCATTCCAACAACCATATAGACAACTATCTGAACAATTAACAATCAACAATCAACCCTTTACAATCATATTCATCTCATATATATAAGCCAATTGATATTTTTTGGTTTGAGACTTCACATGCTTTCTTGTTTTTGTTCTATTGTAACTTCTTTCTCCATGATGGTGTTGGATGGTCCTTCCTTCCCACTATTTTTGGTTTATTTCTTTGTTCTGTTGTCCAGCTCCTCTGTGACTTTCGCAACTTTTGTTTGACCAAAATTATAACTGCAACATCCCTTACACAACTTATAACAAAAAAAACTAAGGTCCCAACGGAATATGACTAGAATCCTTGACTTGTCCTCGAGTCAAGTCCAAGTCCTTGGTTCTTCTGTGGTCTTTGGACTGGCCTGTTGCTTTCCTTTTTCCTCTGTCTTTTCTTTACTCCCATTTTTTTCTTGAGTTCTTTATTTTTCCACCTCATCAAATGAAGGGCCCAACATTGGGACCAATTACAGGACTCTCTTTTTACTCCTTGGAAATTGACGACTTTATCCTGCCACTTCCTGGCAAGGCGTGAATCTTCAACCACAAACCGTTGAGTCACGTCTGTAATGAATCCCTTAGGCTTGGACACAACCAGGGAGTTCCACTCCGAGTCATTTGTAGCATCTACCTGATGCATATGCAGATAGGTTGTCTGAATGACAGGTCGAAACTCCTGTAGCTCTTTCTTAGCTATTGACTTTGCTTCAAATAAAGCATTCAGATCATTGTCTTCTTGTTGGATCTAGTCGAATTTATCTTGTTGATCTAGTGGATCCATGGTGGTGGAAACTTCCTTGTTGAGTGACTGGATCTTCATGCACAATTCCTCCAGAGTCTGGTTGCGTCATGAAATGATACCCATCCAGTCACTAACTTCCTGAAAATCCTTGTGCATTTTGTAGTTCTCTTGTGCAAAGCTACTCTTGCATTATTTCCTTCGAGCACAACTCTTTCCATTTTCTCTTGAAGCTTCTGGGGTTGTTGTTCTACTTCCTACTGACTCTCCCACCACTATGATTCAAGGTTATTAGTGAGAGTGTCTAGCTCTGACCATCCTAACTGGAGTAGGTCGATCTCCTGCACCGGATCTCCTGCTGCATTTGATTCAGGAAGTTGGGGTGTTGTCCTTCGAATTATTGGCTAGGATTCTGCAAGAGTTTCCTAGAACTTTTCTATTTTCTTCTCTGTCTGGATATTTTCATACTCCTCCTGCGTCCGGAATGCCTGCGCAAGGATCTCTTCCTCCTTGCAAAATTTTTCTTCCCATTCAAACTGTTAGAGTCTCTTCTCTAGATGATCAGTTGTAGCTCTAATCATCTCTATTAGTTGTGTTGATGGCCATTGAGTGAGGTCACCAAAAGAAGTAGTGGAATCCCTAGGTACTCGGACCTACAGTGGGATTCCACTAGCCGTTGAGTGTTCTGACGGTGTCTCCACCTCTTCCTCCCCTATAGAGGGACCTTGCAGTTTCTGCTCAAGTCTCATCCTTACTGTTGATGGAAGGAATGGGAGCATATTCATTTTCACTAGGCAGAGCTACACCAACTCTATGCACTATTGTGGGTTTTGGACTACTAGATCTATTTGTTCTTGCAATGAAGTTGCACTATGTCCTTATGCAGTTTTAGGTTCCTTCTGAACCTCTGGTACTTCTTCCTCTTTATGAACCACGATTACTATGGTTTCGGTTCTTTGGATGGCACTCTCAACATTGATTGTTGAGAGAGGGTGTTGAGTGATGGTGGCCTACATTATTGGCACAATTTGAGTCTCTGTCGAAGGTGAACTATTATGTATCGGTACAAATGGAACAATTGACTAGCTCGAGACTTCTAGGGTCATTTTAGTGAGTTTTAGTATATTCTCGGGTGGTTTAGAGGGATCCAACTGCATGGGCTCAGGTTCAATGGTTTTGGGTTGGATGGTTGTTTTTTGCAGTGGTGATTGGGGTTGTGGGGGTGATGGGGGTTGTTTGATGATGATGGTGGTGGATGCAATGGTATCAGGCTCATGGTCATCTTGGGTGTCAATGATAGTTTGGGCCACTCGAGTGGCTGCTCGAGTATGAGGTATGGTCGATGAGATTGGCTTAGGATTCAATATCTTCACAGGGGAGATCCCAGTCCTCAGTTTCTTTACCAAAGGCTCTCCAATGAAAGTTACATTAAGGATGTCGTTGAAATATTTACCTGTCATCATATGTTTCTCCAGAAGCTGCAGGAACATGGGAAATTCCCTCTTCTTACATTCCAGTGGTTGTGTCTCATATTCCTCCTCCTCTGAGTCTGTATGCATTAGATCATCTTACTTTCTCTCCTCTGGATCTGAGCTTGGTCCTACTCCTGCTTCCTACCCCTTTTTCTTCAAGAGATCCATAGGTAGAAGGTGGTGCATCCCCGATTTTCACAGGTTGCATTTCACTCCTAGCCATGACATTAATTCCTTGTCAAAGGCCTCCTCATCCAGGTAGAACAGTAACATCTGCGAGTGAAAGTATTCAGATTTGACATGCTTGGGCCAAACAAAAGTATGGTGGCGGTTAAACCAGAACGTAATATTCCTCGTGTTCAGGTTGAGAAGCTCCTATGGTACGTGCAACCTCTAAGTTGTGTCTAGTATCTGGTTGTACCATTTCAAGAACGTTGCATTATTGAATGTTGTGTTCTTCGAATCCGACCTTGAGTGCCAAGGCTCGAAAATATTCGCTAATTGAATTTTATTTGCTGGTGATAGCAGTCTTCCTAAGGGTGGCATCCACTTCAGCATAGAGAACACAATGAGAAGGTATCCATAGGTGAAGTTTCCACCCTTCTTCTAAGCTTCCTCACATGCTACCAGGAGTTCTTCTAGCAGGTAGCTACACCAATTGAACACCGCTCCATTGGCACAAAAATCCACCACTGACAAGGCATCCAACGTGCACTCGCCCTTGTAGTAGGACCTCATTACCTTGATATAAATTACATAGCAAGCTATTATGACCATATCTGATAAAATGGGGTCAATCTTTTCTAAGCACCCCCTCTCTGAGTATGAAATTCTTCATACATGATGGGTTCTCCCTTTTTCTTCTCATGTTTACTGGGGACGTGAAACCCTTTTGATACATCTTCACCTTTGATGGATAGGCTCGTGATTTCATGGATATCCTCTACATGAATGGGATACCATCCATCAAGCCATAAGCTCCTATCATGCACCTGGATGATAAGCAATTTGGTACATCGTGCAACCTTGCCAGTAGTGCCGAAAACTGGCAAGTCTCGAAGATTCATGATTGTGGAGTTGAAGAGGTTGATAAAATCCAGCTTTGACACAAACTTCATCCCTCCCACATCATCTAGAGCCACATTCTATAATATGTCAATGTTCATCTATGGGAATAACACCTGGTCTTTTAGGTCGAGGTCGAGGAGATTCACTTGATCAACCTTTCATTTGAGGTTGTTAGCACTCTATAAAATTTTTCTAGCTGATAGACAAATGATAGAGGTAATTGTTTCAACCAACTTTAGAGATGGGCACTAGCCTTCTCAACTCAGAGAGGGATCTCTCGTGTCACTTGATATTTATTTAGAAATCAGTGGCTAGATCTGGTTTGTTTTGGGGGGGTTTTATAAAATTGTTGGCAAGCAAGGGGAGGGATACTTAGGGCCATGGAGTCAAATTCTGAAATCAAATGAAAACAATGACAGGCCATTAGAAATCTCCATAGGATAAAGTCTAAATGAGGCAATGAATATGAGTTGTAAATTATATTTAAGAAAGGTGCAAGAGGAAGGAGAAAACAAATAATTGCATGAGAGCATTACTGAAATGAATTATGAAATAGCTAGGAAGAAAATTACATAGTTTAAATTGCTTAAGTCGAGAGCATCATAAGATGAATTCTGGACCTTTAACTCTCCAATTTAAATAGAGGAAGTGTAAATGGAATTGAAGAACACATGAAATACATACAATGAAAGGAGACAAAACTCATATCACCACCATTAGAATCTTTTCAGAGAGATTTCAAAAATTTCCTGCATTATGTATTCAATTTAACTCCAGAAATTTACAAAATTCTCATGCTATGAGGGAAGGACCCTCTCCAGTTAGTACAACATTAAATTATCTTTGTAACAGTATATACAGATAAATTACACCCGGGATTCAAAACAAATCATATTCCCAAAATTCCAAAAATAGACATCAGTTACAAAGAAAGTGTAGCGTACTATAGATGGACTCCTATTTTCTAGGGAGTGTTATAAAAAAAAATTGACATAATAAATATTTATATCATGAATTCCACTTGTCTGTATCACTACAAAATTCTCTGATACATACTTAATTTAACCTGAAATCTATTTTAGATTATCAATTTCTTCCTTTAAAGTGTTGAGCCAAGCAAGCTAGTTTTCTCCAACGCTTTCAATAGCTTTGGATTTCACCTCTGTCTTCCTTCGCTTGCTCCTTTTACCCTTTCCAAATCACATTGGACATATGTCTGTGTATCCATTTATGATCAAATCCTTCATAATAGGGTTTAATCTAATTTCTTCACCCAACCCTCATTTGTCTGCAGACTTTGTATGAAATTTTGTTGCTAATATTTGTGCAACCAACTTTTCTTTCTTCTTCATTGATGAATTTGTCATATTAGTCAAATATCTTGGTTCAATAAAGGCCACTTGTTCTATTTTATCCATTTTCCCTGGTTTTGAAAAAAGCATGATATTATATTCCTTAGCTGTGCAAGAATTAGATGGACAATTTGAGTTGTGATTACCCTGTTCCAGATTAAAATGTTGATCACCCAAAATAGAGTAATGTTACCCATGTTCTAAATGATAGTCGTCATTAAGTACCAATCATAGGCTTCTGATAAGTGTCCTTGCATGGATATGACTTATCACGTTTAGCCTCTGACTTCAAATGATGAGATTTTGAATCAGTCCTTTGGCAGCAATCACTTGGTATCACACAAACGAAAAGTACCAGGACAAGTGCCTTGAGGTGATTTGACTGGGTGTCAACCCTCCCTTTCCACATGCGATCCTTGGATGTGACATATTCAATGATATCTCGAAACGTGACATCAGTATGTAGTTGAGCAGTTTCAAGCTCAATCGCTTTTCCCCCGGATATGTATCTGAAGGTGCCACATAGATTTGATGTGAAATCGTGGTATTCCTATCGGCCCTCTTTCTAAATATTAACCCTTGCACTAGTTCTTGTCCCGATACTCTCCATGATCGTTGATATGTGGTGTCTATGATCTATGATCCGGCGAGTCCTGTCCACTTCACACCTCTGCTAGTTTTATCCCTATCACTAGATGTGACCTCGTCTTCTAGTCTATCGCTCCTCTATACTAGTTTGGCCCCCTACTAATTTCTGAGACTTGGAGTCCAAAAATTATTACAGTGATAACATGGGCTCCAAATGGGGATGCTACCCTCCTTGCGAGGTAGAAAAGAACGCATAGATCAATGCCTCATTCATTGGGTTGTTCCCATAACAGGTGTGTTCCTCATTCTGTCCTAGAGACTGAATGCCATATATACTGCTAAAAACTGACTGAATACTTTATTTTGGAATCTAAATTTGAAAATGCTTGATCATCAAGCTTATTCACACCTACCTACCCTAACTGCTGAAACAAAATGCCCATCAGGTGAAATGAAAGTGCCAATGCATCCACGCCAACATTTTATCCATTGATCGTCCACTTTTCACATTCCTACCCCAAAACTTGTTCATCAACAACTCATTTGAGAAGTTACATATGAATTTGAATCTTAGAATTTCAAAAATATTAGGATTGTTCATCGTTTCTAGCAAAACTATAAAGGGATCTTCCAACACATGCATAAAATAATAGCCATGTATCATTTCTTCCACTGCATTCTTGTTTTCAGGTGATTTACCCTGTTGATGTCCATTAAGAGGCTTAAAAATATGTTGAGACTGTTGTAAATAACAACCTTCTGAGTCGAAAAACAGTGCCGACTGAAATGAAACCTCTAGTAAAGAGTAACCTATACCTAATCCTGACGTTGCTTTGTCATTATATTCGCTTCTAAGATTACAAACCATCATAAGATATAAATTCAGATTGTAAATATTCTCCATATATCATGCCACAGGGTCATAAAACACATGAGAGAACATTTCTTTTTGAGGAGTTAAAACATAAGGATAGGCTTCCTTCACAAGTATCTATTGTTCTTGCTCTACTTCTTTAATCCTGAGAGTATTTTTAAATGAAATGGAAGCAATAGGTTTGTCTACTTTTTCATGCATCCTAACAAAAACATTCATACATTCTTGAACATCTTCAAATATGACAACCATCTTATGTGTATCAAGGCTATCTTCTTGTTCATCAAAAAAATTTGGTTTCATTTTATCTATATTTTGGAAATTTTCTTGAGGACTGTCATTTGGACTTCTAAATGAATGAAGGGGAATAAGTTCCTATTCATAATATTCTTTCAAATGTGGAAAGCTAACAACATGAACTATTTCACGTTCTAGGGTTCTCATGGATGCATTTTCAAAACCATGATTTGCAGAGGAATCAAATAGAACAATTGCCTCTTCATTATCTTTCTGTATTTCTGATTGAGAAGTGGAATACCCTGTTTTGTTGCTTTCCTAAAACTCAATAACAATCATTTTTTCACTGCATGAAGTCTCCATAGATGCAGTTTCAAAATCCTCATCCATGTCTAGGCCACTTAGAAATTTAGCAATCACATCATTCATAGGGGAAGAAAGACAACTTTGAAACACTTTATCTTGTTGGAAGTCTTGTTGAATCTCTTCATCAAGTTCAGGAGAAGGAGAATGGCCTTTGAAAACAATCCCTTGATCGAATTTCTCTATTTGATCATGATTTTCTTTTAACCGTTCAAAGGAAGAAAAACATAATTGGAGATATTTTTCATTTCCAAATCTAATGCTCTCTTGAAATTTAACCTCATACCTAGAGGGTTTCTAATTTGAAACATTATTGACATTTTCCTTAAGCACTTTGAAAGAAGAAAAACATAATGGCAAGGTTCTTATTTATGATTTAGGAATTTCTTTATTTCCTTCATTTCTGTCATATGCACATTTTCCCATTTCTTTGAATTGTTGAACATACTCATTTTTAGATTCATCTTCGACCAATGGTTTTAATTCCTTGTCAATTTGTTCCATTGAATTAGTGTGATTTGGCATCAACACACGTTCCTTTCCCTCAATGATTATCTTAGAATTTTCTTTCAATAGTTTAAATGAAAAAAAGAAAAGAGGCAAAAAATTTCCTTCAGCTGGTTCAAAACTTTCCTTTTTGCAACTGTGATATGCAAGCTGATGGATCTCACTACACTGCTGAAAAAGAACATTTTCAAGGGGAGAACATGCAGTTGGTTGTTATAATAAGTCAACCTCATAATCATCATCATATTCATCGTATATAGGCAAATCAACAACATCTGCAATGTCATCTAGCAAGAAAAAACTTGGAGTATCAACTTTCTCTTCAATAGACTGATTTTCAAACTCATATTCTTGATTGTCCACAAATGAATATACAAAATGATCAACTTCATGCTTATCATGGGGTGGATTAGAAACCACATAAGAGATTTCTCTTTTAATAAGTGGAATATAATCCCCTGCAAAATCATTTGCATTCAAAGTTTCAAGAGGACCTAAAATGTTATCAATTTTATTCTCCAGATTCCAGTCAATCGTTTTCAGTTCATATCCATTCTCATGACTTGCAGCACCCAAACCTTCATTTAGAATCTGTTCACATGCTAGGATATTGTTCTTAATTTCCCGAGCATCATTAAACATTTGTTGTAATGTCTCAGGTTTTCTTTCCATCAGGAGGAAATATACATCTGGGTGAACAGTAGTGGCATACTGGAGCATAGAAGCAGCTTCGGTGGGTTGAATTTCTTTGGGAAATTCATAATAAATACTGGAAAACCTTCTACTAAAAGAGGAAATAGTTTCATTGCTTCACTCTTTCGAGGAAATAAATTATGTAAGTTGCAGGTCTAGAGATTTCTTCTTACCCCAAAACTTCAAAAAAACGCTCTTCAATTCTTCCCATGAGTTAATTTTCTCTAGCTTCAAATGTTTAAACTGTTGATAATGAGAGGGGGGTGAATCAGTATCAAGTACAATTTAAAAACCTTTTCCAACTTATATTTAAACCATTCAATTATATCCAATGAGAATGAACAATAGTATAAGAGTTACACCAATACACCACAATACACCATGCACAATATATATGAGAAATAATCAATAGTTTTTGTTCAAGGGAAGTAATGACTTCCAAAGGTAGCTACAGCTTCCAAATGTAAAGGGATGGATAAAAATCCAAGAGGAAGATACAATCCTCCAATATAAAGAGAGATTTGAACTCTCTATCCTTTCCCCTTCCTTCCACCCAAGAATATATGAGAGATAATAAAACTTTATTCAATTCTGGTCTGTTCAGAAGACCCGACTTGTACAACATGCCCCGCGCTCAATATTTAACATATGATTCTGAAACTAGCACACAAGAAACTAAAGTCTGTACTCTTTCCAATGGAAGTGGTCCCACTGCATTTGGAGTCTGTATGAAAACGTTATGACTGTTTTACCCGGAACACATGTTTATTGACTAGTTTCAGGACTGGTCACAAACCCTATATTCCACAAAGTGTATCTCCATAATTATAGCGAATCAAGAGATGAAATTTTTACCAGAGGTACCTTGATATGTCTTCTCAATACCATAGCGATTTCACCATCTG
>ML788275.1:174871-197214 GCA_009831015.1 Picea engelmannii | reverse complement strand
CATGACTAGGGTTGACATCAATGACAACAACCAATCTTCCAACATAAACCATTCTTTGGTATCTCCTTTCAAGGATTGAGAGAAAACCCTCATACAAACATCATCATGGTCAATCTCAAACAATTCTATAAAATTCTCAAACCTTTGGAGGTGTTTTTCATTTGTGATGGAACCAAGTTCTCCATCAAACATAGGTAGGTACTCATAGTGCTTTGAAGGGAAATCATGAAGGATGTGGGGTAACTTTAAGGGTCTGTATCTGTTCTGAATCTTGAAGGTCATTGGGTCAAGTATGGGAGGTGAAATATCAGCCTTGGTTTAATGAGGCTCATCAACTTGGTCAAAATTAGTGATAAACTGAGGAAATATCTGTATAACTTTAAGAGGAGGATATACAATTTCAGGATTATCATGACCATCGTTTGAATGCAGTAGGTAAATAAAAATTCATTTAGCATTTTCAGGAAAGGACCAGAGGAAATTCACAACAAAAAATATAATGTCTTGGAAAAAGCACAACTTCAGGTACTTGTTTTTCTTCATGGTATCCTTTCATACCTTTGTCAAGGGGTCTCATCTTCCATTGGAGTCTCCGAATTGAATTTGAGGCTTGAGTGGAGTTCCCAATAAAATATTCAAGCTACTGAGTCCTTGGGCAGTGGGGTCATCCTACAAATTCCGAACTCTATATTCTTGAAAATGGAGTCGCCAGGTGAATGATATACAACCTTTCCATGTCTGAATACTCTTCACCATTATTACTTAGATCTGAACTTTTTTGTTTCTCCAAGGGAAGATTTCACCTTCGCTCCCTGACAACGGCGCCAGAATGTTAGCACTCTGTAAATTTTGTCGGACTGATATAAAAAATACAGAGGTAACTGTTTCAACCAACTTTAGAGTTGGGAACTAGCCTTCTCAACTCAGAGAGGGATCTCTCTTGTCACTTGATATTTATTTAGAAATCAATGGCTAGATCTGGTTTGTTTTGGGGGTTTAAAGGAAGGGGAGGGATACTTAGGGCTTATGGAGTCAAATTATGAAAGAAAATGAAAACAATGACAGGCCATTAGAACTCTCCAGAGGATAAAGGCTAAATGAGGCAATGAATCTGAGTTGTAAATTATATTTAAGTAGGGTGCAAGAGGAAGGAGAAAATAAATAACTGCATTAGAGCATTACTTAAATGAATTCTGAATTAGCTAGGAAGAAAATTACATAGTTTAAGTTGCTTAAGTCCAGAGCATCATAAGATGAATTCCATATCTTTAACTGTCCAATTTAAACAAAGAAAATGTAAATGGAATTGAAGAACACATCAAATACATACAATTAAAGGAGATAAAACTCATATCACCACCATTAGAATCTTTTCATAGAGATTTCAAAAAGTTCCTACATTATGTATTCAATTTAACTCCAAAAATTTACAAAATTCTCCTTCTACGAGGGAAATCCCCTCTCTGGTTAGTCCAACATTCATTTATCTTTGTAATAGTATATATAGATAAATTACACCTGGGATTCAAAATGAATCATCTTCCCGAAATTCCAAAAATAGACATCAGTTACAAAGAAAGTGTAACGTACTACAGATGGACTCCTATTTTATAGGGAGCGTTATAAACAAAAACTGACATAATCGATATTTATATCATGAATTCCACTTGTCTGTATCACTACAAAATTCTCTGATACATGCTTAATTTAACCTGGAATCTATTTTAGATTATCAATCTCTTCCTTTAAAGTGTCGAGCCAAGCAGGTTGGTTTTCTCCAATGCTTTCAATAGCTTCAGCTTTGACCTCTATATTCCTTCGCTTGCTCCTTTTACCCTTTCCATATCGCATGGGACATCCATATTCATATCCATTTATGGTCAAATCCTTCATAATAGGATTTAATCTAATTTCTCCACCCGACCCTGGTTCGTCCGCAGACTTTGTATGAAATTTTGTTGCTAATATTTGTGCAACCAACTTTTCTTTCTTATTCCTTGATGAATTTGTCATATTAGTCGAATATCCCTGTTCACTAGAGGCAACTTGGTCTGTTTTATCTATTTTCCCTGGTTTTGTAGAAAGCATGAGCTTATATTCCTTAGCTATGCAAGAATTAGACAGACAATTTGAGTTGTGATTACCCGTTCTGGATTAAAACGATGATCACCCGAAACAGAGTAATGTTACCCATGTTCTGAATGATAGTCATCATTAAGTACCAATCATAGGCTTCTGATGAGCATCCTTGCAGGGATACGGATTATCATGTTCGACCTCTGACTTCAAATGATGAGATTTTGAATCAGTCATTTGGCGGCACTCACTTGGTATCACACGTACGAAAAGTACCCAGACAAGTGCCTTGAGGTGATTTGACTGGCTGTCAACCCTCCCTTTCCACATGCGATCCGTGGATGTGACAAATTCAATGATATATCGACACGTGACATCGAGATGTAGTTGAGCGTTTTTGAGCTCAACCGCTTTTCCCCATGATATGTATTTGAAGGTGCCACATAGCTTTGATAAGAAATCATGGTATTCCTATTGGCCTGCTTTCGAAAGATTAACCCTCGTGCAATTTCTTGTCCTGATATGCTCCACGACCATTGATCTATGGTGTCTACAATCTATGACTCAATGAGTCCTGTCCACTTCGCACCTCCACTAGTTTTATCCCTGTCTCTAGATGTGACCTCATCTGCTAGTCTATCTCTCCTCTATACTGGTTTGCCCCCCTGCTAAGATCCGAGACTTGGAATCCAAAAATTATTACAGTGATAATAGAGGTCACCCACGAACTCAACCCAAGGATCACATGGTTCATCAGGAACTACTTCCTTGGAGATTAAAATTTGGATTCATGTAGCTCTCAACATCATTCCTCTGGAATGCTGAGAGACTTAGACCGACTGTGTTGGGATTTGGGGTCATGACTGAGAGAATTTTGCAGGCTCTATGATAGTTTATAAATCTCAAACACAAAATAGAAAAAAATAAGTCTTACGTTGAGTTCACGTAGCCTTATACTCAGACCAGCTAGCAGACTCTATCATTACTCCTAAAGCCACTCATGATTAACCCTATAGACACAACCTGGAGCTGAGGTGTTCGACGAGACTATTTAACAAGGTAAATCTATTGGGGGATTCTAGCATTTACTGAACAAGTTGGATAGGGACATGGCCAGCCTTAGGCCTTAACGTTTGAACGATTGATAATCCTGGTAAGAATACTGATGGCATCTTTGTGTATTGCATCTTTATGGTCTAACAAAGTTTGGAAGGGTTATTGTAGTGATCATAAAGGCTATGAATGGACATGGTGCGTGTGACACATGGACTGGGATTCTGTTCGGATTCACTCTCCCTCTGACCACAATGGGGTCCCCATCATATTTAATGACTTCATTTAATGTAATCATGGCTCTTCTGATCTTGCACTGCTGAGTAATCAGTTATGCACTAAAGTAATGGTTAGACTAAAAAATAAAATACATGTCGTGGCATAACATTGCACACTCTGAATTTATTAACTGAATTTAAAGAAATTTCATAAATTCAAATATAACTACTATACATTCTCCTTTAGACTGGAGAAACGATCCTTTAGCTCAGTCTTGAGAAATATAAGGTTTCAGGTGAGTTCCATTCACCCATCCTGGCCAAAGTATACCATCCAGTTGCACTAGTCTGACTACGCTAGAGTGTCGTATCTATGCAACTATAAATGGGCCCAACCAATGCATGTGCAACTTGCCTAGATGTTTCTAGTATTGACTATCATAAATTAGGACCTTATCTCCTTGTGGAAATGTTTTGGACTTAATATGCTTGTTGTGTCAAGCCTTCTGCCTCGCTTTCTCAACTATTTGATGGAATTTTGCTAAAAACCTGGTCTCATCAAGTTCCTACAACTCCATAAATCTTTGCGCAACTGATTCATCCTATGACATATGTGTAACCTATGTGATGTAGAGACTCGGGGTAATGAATTATGCAGGTACCATCGCCTCTTTCCCATAGAATAGTTGAAATGGAGTATACTTGTGAAGTTTATTTGTGGTCGTCCTATAAGCCCACAAAACTGTTGGGAATCTATCATCCCAATCTTCCCTATTCGCGCAACAAACCTTCGTCAAACCTCTTTCCAGAATCTTGTTAAATTCCTCCATTGTTCCATTGGATTGTGGGTGGTAGGGGTTGCTTTTATGATGTTGGATTAATAATTTTTTGTAATCTTTGCTATTGTACTACTGATAAAATAACCACCCTGATCACTAGTCAGAATCCTAGAACATCTAAACTGAGTGATAATGTTTTCAAAGATAAACCTAGCAACAGTATCAGTCGAACAATCCTGAACAATTGTTGCCTCCGCCCATCGTGTCAGGTAATTTTTTGTGGTAATAATATAACTAGCCTTTGATTGCTTATCCGTGGGGTTGATCGGTCCAATAAAATCAACCACCCACTTCTCAAATGCTTGCATAGATCAAATTGGCTAAAGAGGCCATTTGTCTCCTCTTGATGGATTACCTACTCTCTGGAAAAATTCGGAAGATATAGCATACTCCTTCGCATTTTTGAAGAGCGTGACCCACCATAATATAGCTTGGAGGAATTTCTACGTAGTAGCCTTTCCTCTGACATGGCCTCCCACAGCTCCACTATGGCACTCCCATAGGATGTCCTGTCTTTCATGATCCAAAATGAAACTCCTAAGGATACTTTCTAGGCCCAATTTATACAATTTCCCCAGGATCAATTGATAGTTCATTGATCAAACCACCATATATCATTTTTGAGTTGCGGAGTACGTTTCTGGGCAGGCCCCTGTACTCAGGAAAACTGTTATGTCTTCTAGGTATTATGGTACTGCGTGAACTCATAACAGGTCTGCATCTAGGAGCTAATCATAGATTTTTCTACCACTCTCCCTTGATTCCAATATGCACAAATTATCGAGACCCACGTTGCATCTTCCAGGTTTGATGACCACCTCAAGTGAAAATTCCTGAAACAATAACAACCATCGACAAATTATTCCTTCCAAGAAAGGCTTGTTAACTAGATACTTTAACGAATAATGATCAGTAAAGAACTTAAAATGAGATCCCAACAAGTAATGTATAAACTTCTGTAGAGCATAAATCATATCCAAACCCTCCCTTTCTATGGTTGTATAGTTGAGTTCATCTTACGATAGCTTCCTACTAGAAAAATAGATGGGATGATCTGTATTTCCATCTTCTAGTTGCACTAAGATGGATCATAGGGAAATACCTAATGCATCCACGTGTACATGAAATTCCTTTTCCCAATTTGGAAATATCAAAATAGGTGTTGTGCTGAAATTTTCCTTTAGGATATCAAACGCTCGATCACACTCTGGTGTCCACTGGAACAATTCATACTTCTTTAGTAGATTTTCCAGAGGTGCAGTAATATTCACATACCTTATGATGAACTTGAAATAGTACCCTGTGTTCCCCAATGTTGAGCACAACTATTTAGCACTCATAGGAGGTGGGATATTCAAAATGACCACAACTTTGGATGGGTCTACCAACACTCCTTCTCAGCATACTATGTGGCATAATAGGTTTCCATGTGGCACACATAAGATACACTTTTTGAGTTTTAAAGATATATGCATCTCCCTACTCTGATCAAACATCAGTTGTAGTATTTCAACAGACTGTACACCGTCCAGTCATCCATATAAACTTCTATAAATTTGTGAATCAATTCTTGGAAGGCTGCTATCACAATCTGGGAAAAAAATGTAGGTGCATTCTTTAGATTGAAGGGAATCACTTATATGAAAACGACCCCCATTTTGTTATGAAAGTGGTCTTCCTTTTTTATTCCTTGGTAATTCTCACTTGGTGATACCCCAAAAATCCATCTGTAAATGAGTAAGACTCTTTCCCCGCAACCTGTTCTAGCACCTCGTCAGTAAAAGGTGTGGGAAAATGGTCATGCACATAGACAGAGTTAAGGATTATTTAGTCTACACATACCCTAATGTCCTATGAACCTTTATTGCTCTATATGACTATGGGGCTAACCCACTCTGCTTCTTCAATTGGAAAAATCAGTTCGGCCTCAAGCATCTTGTCTATTTCCCTCTTAACCTTCTCTTTCACCCTGGGGTTAAGGAGATATGGTCTATGCCTTATAGGTTTTGATCCAGGTTTTGGTTCAATCTTCATCTCTCCCATATCTCCTTTTATCCCTTTTAGCTCTGAAAATATCTTTGGGAATAAGTCCTCATAATCCTGCAACAGGCTATGTATTTCCTGGCTAGTTTGCTCATCCAAGTAATCTCCTACAACAACTATCTTGGGTTGCTCAATATTTACTATGTTGAATTTTCACAAATTCAATGGATGGTTATAAGAGATATCAGTCTGACTGAGCAGCGTGTTCTATATTTCTTTACTTCCTTTTGTTTCCTCAATGGCTTAATTTTGCAGTTCATCTAAATCATCAGGGTTTCCCAAATCCTTCTCGATTTTGTAGCATTATATGGGAGACTTTTCCGTGTCCCAGTGAAGGTTATATTGAAATACTTGACTATTCTTGGCACATAACACTGGGTCTGATTTCCGTTTACAAACATTGGAAAAAAGAATTTCTTTAATTCTTTGCAGGACTATCTTAATCTCAGAGTACTTACTTGTAAAAGAGAAGTCCTTGAAAAATTCATCTGCTAATGTTTTCCAACTGTTGGTCTGCCTTCTGGTCTCTTCGTGAATGTACCAGGATTTTGGTATCAGACCTAGAGAATGGGGAAACACTTGAACCCACAAGTGACATGGTACTTCTGCAGCCTGTCACTATCTTACACATTGTTCGATACGTGTTTTAGGATTAGACTGCCCATCGAACAGTTATGCAACCTAAAATTCCATTTGTATCTCTGATTTCAGTTGCTCCTTAGCTTGGAATTGACACTGGATATCATGCTTCACATCCTACCAATTCCTTAAAGCTTCCCAAGTCTTTTTAGGCAATATGTTAACATCAGATCCTATATCTAACATAACATCCTTAATCTCAAACTCATCTAGCTAAGTTTCTAGTATAAACTCTTTCACAGTCCATATTTTCCTTCTCTGCACTCTCCCAGTTCTCTTCTCAGGAAGATTAGTCATTATTCCATCTCTCGGGGATTCCTCCATTCCTAGGACTAGATACAGAGCATTAAACAACTTCTCTATTAGCTGGTCATTCCCAAGAATATCAGAAAATAACTGAAACGAAAGTTTGACTACATTTTGCAACTACTCAGGTTGTCTCATCAGGATTACGGGGTTTCAAGGTGTAGGGGGTGATCCGAAAAGATCTTTTACACGACTATGGTTGAGTTACTAAGCATTTGTTGATTAACCAATTAGGAAGCTTAATGAAAGAGGAAGAAGATATGAGAATATATCATAGTGATATAAACATGTACATAACTGAAATGAAGCATAAAACAACAACAAACCATAACACCAATGTGATAACGGAGTTTGACAATCGCGCCTATGTCTCCGAGCCTTTGTCTCAGTGGGTGAGGATTTATTATTTTTGTTCAAAGCTCAATAAGTACATCACAATAGTGTCAAAAGGTTAAAAAACTGATCTGGTCTTGTTTTACCACATCTCTAGAACCCAATAGAAGAAACAACACTCAAATCGGATGACCAGAGCTCCCAGAAATGGCCCACAAAGGTGTGCTCCTCAACAGCTTCCCTGCATGAAAAATGGCTTTGGCTTGGAAAATATTCAGCATAAACCTTCTATGGATCTCCTCCCATGGACTCAAGAAGGTAACCATCTCCCAACTTCCTCCCAAGATCTGGCCTCAAAATGGGCCCAATACCCCCCCAAAAAGACCAAAATCCCTCAAATTTGCTAAAAAATCATTAATAAATCCATATTATAATGTCAAAAAAACCATTTTTGTACTAAAATTGAGCTAAGCCCCTTTTTCCTATAATTCACCCCTTAATACAAGGTTGTATGAACACATGTGGCCAAGCGCTAGCCCCCTAGGGGCTGCGCACTAGCCCCTCCTCCATAATTTCGAGTCGCATGGTGCAAATTTGGTGGAATCCCCGAAACTTAGGGATAGTGTAATATCGGTGCACCAAATCACAACAGAGGAGCAGTCATATGTTAAATTCCCTAAAACTGAGGGTTGAGGGCTCTATCACACCCACACCAACACACTAACCGTAGCTGGGTCATATGGCGAGCACCGTAACCGTGGGATGGAACTAGTGTCTTATCTGTCCCATATTTGCAAAGGAGTGGATCTGACCAGAGGAAATATGGACAAGACTTATGATTGGGGGTTGGGGCTAGGCCCCATCCCCTTACCTCCACCATATCAAATAGTTTGAATTTTAAATAAAATTTAAACCATATAGTTTACAAGCAACAAACGCGAGTGGGTTGGCTAGCGCAACCTTGCCAAACCATGGCCTGGTGGTAGGTCATAGGTTCGAAACCCATAACTCCAAATAAATTTTGCAAACAACCACAAACCAGTAACAAGGTGCCATGTGGCAGCCCACATATGGGCCACGTGGCACCATGACATTTTTCAATACCATGCCATGTGTCAACCACCGAATGGTCCACCTGTCAGCATCGTACCCTGCCACCTATCAGCACTGTACCCTTCCACATGTCACTATACGAATGAGACATGTGTCGTCGTACATACGTACCATGTGTCACCCTTGCAGTGGTGACATGTGTCACTTCTTGGTTGGTCCACCTGTACCTGCCACATCATCAATCTATATGCCCAGTCAACCTTCCACGTCATTTTTACGGACCCTACCACGTCTGTTCCAACTGTGATACCACGCCGATTGTATGGATGTACAGCCTATACAATCAACTGCCATGTGGCACTGTATGGACTGTACAATCAACATTTTTCTGCCTGTTTGGAAAAACTAGCAGATCATCATATCAGGAGTATACAACATCCATTTGAGCCCATTCAAGTTGTGTTAGGTTCATATCAACGAAGCATACACATTCGTTTTGAATCCATTCTTAGAACTTTGATTTTTAGACCTTTCTGAGCCCCATCAAGATCTTAGATCCAAATCTGGATCAGGGGGTGAGGTAGGGAATTTCACAATATTAGGATAAATGGTGGGCTAAGGGGATTTTTCTTCCATTTCAGGGCCAGGGATACTCTGGAATACTTCTATTTCATTTTTAAAGAATAGATTATGTTTCAGAGGGTCATACATGTCCTCCTTTGGATTTTCTTTCTGGATCTTAGGCAAATTATCAACATTTTCACTAGTCTTTGCTCCTCCTCGAGTAATTATATTAGTCTTGGGTATTTGTCCCTTGATGACCCTCTTTACCTCTTAGATAATGAATTTGGATCCTCATTGACATTCCTGATCTTCCCATTTCGCAATTAGCTTTGGGCAGTCTTCAGTTGTGTGTCCATTGGTTTTTCAGTGTGAGCACCATGGTCGTCTCGGTTGAGGACAATCCCTAGCCATGTGACATTTCTCATCATAGTTGTAGCATCTACTTGGTCCTCTTCCCTAGATTCTTCCTCCTCTAAAGTGTCCTCCAGCTCCACCTCCTCGGCCCCTTCCCAGTCCTGGAGGGGTTTCATTCACCTTGAATGATTTTCGATCCAATATGTACACAAGTGCATCCAACACTCTACATTGATTCATAGCATGCATGGTATATGTGTAGAACTCACAATGTATGACATTCGCTATGGTACAATACTTCTGGATAATAGGGCACTTCCTTGGCACATGCCCATGAATTCGGTAGATCTCACAATACTCAACTAACTGTGATGCTTGATTTCCTAGAAAGGCATGACACGAGGTTGGTGTATGGAATGGTAAATTCATAGATACTTGTGCAACTCCTCCCATGGGTTTTGATGAGGGTCCCATCATATTGCGAGGAGGTCCCACTTCCCTCATATGTGGACATTCATTTTTCAGATGCCCCTTTGTGTAGAATATGGTACACCAGACTTGCAGTTGTCCTAGTCTAGGTATCATTAATTCTTTAATCTTCTCTGTCAGTGCCAATATTTGTCCTTTTAGTTGCACCAAATTTGCATCTTTTGGGGGTATGGTCACCCTTAGGCTCCCTGGATATCCTATCATGGATTCAATCTTCATTGATTTTTCCAAGGCATCTATCAAGGAGGCTATTCATTGTTGTGTTAATAGAATTTGTGTAAGAGGTAGAAATCCATGGATGTACCATTCTCTCTAGTGATCTTCATGAATTGGATGCGCTAGCCTCCCAATGGCATCCTTAAACTTTTGACTATATTTCGAAGCCAATTCTCCTTCCCTCTGTTGAATCTCACGCAAATTAGACAGAGCTTGTTGTTCTAACCAAGGCATCTTAAAATATGCTATAAATTTTATCCGAACTTGGCCAAGTGTGAATGCATGTCCTTACACTCCTCCTGGATCAATATCCTTCATACCATTTGAGAGCATGAGATATTTAGGTAGTCTGTAATTCAACCAGTTTATTTTCATCTAGGGTCCCTCTGGACCTCCAAATCACTTCACACAGAAACCAATGCTGCTCAACATCCTTGTCTCCTTTACCCCAAAATTATGGGTACTGAGCGATCGAGCCTCCTGTGTTTCCATTCATTTTTTATCTTATTGCTCCTATAAAACTAAACCCTAATGGTCCTAGTTGTGATATACCAAGGGATCCCAATATCATCCCAGTATTCATACTCACTGACTGTGACTGACTAACTGACTAAATTGAAATAGGAATAGCATAAGAAGGTAGTATAGAATTTACCACTGGTATAGAAGACACTTGGGGGACAGGTGATTCAGGGCTAGTTCCACTGTCTTCTGGGAAGGTTTCTTTGATCTGGGGGGTCTCTTTCTCATCCTCTAGAGTAGTCTCTTTAGTCGGGTTCCCTATATTTCTTGGTATCGGAGAAGAATCTTCCCTTTCTTCTGCAAGATCCATGTTGACTTGATCTTCTCTTTCTTCTCCACATTCTTCTTCTTTTCCCCTCTCTTGGGGACTTCTTTCTCTCTACGCTTCTCTCTCACTTAGTCTTTGACTGGCCAGTCTTTCCTGTTGTTGGTCACTATAATTGCTTAGTTAACTAAACAATCAAGTGCTACATAAATTGTCAACCCAGGGAGGTCTGTTATTTCAAAGGTAATCACGCACTATATATGCTCAATCTCAAAAGCAACCTAGAGTTGTAGTAAAAACATATTAATCACACTTTTCCTTGAACAAACTTAAGTTCTAACTTGAATTACAGGAAATAAATCTACCTATTGCAGAGTTCAATGTTAAAGAAATAATTATCCAAAGAATCCTGGATTACATTAAGAAAATAACAACCTAGAAAAGAAATCTTTTAAGACACTGCAAAAGGAAAGACAATTTATTCTGTAACCAAAGAACATGACCCTATTCCCAAAGCAGGAATCTTCAACACTTGTTTCTGATCATCACACTTCATGAACTCATTGCTTAACTGAAATAATTGACACACACTGAAGGCTAACTATTTCTTAACAGAGAACATGACCCTATTTCCGAAGCAGGAATCTTCAACACCTGTTTCTGATTAGCACACTTTCATGAACTCATTAAAATAATTGACATACACTGAGGGATAACTATCTCTAACAGAGAACAGGACCCTATTCCCTAAGAAGGAATCTTCAACACCTGTTTCTGATTAGCACACTTTCATGAACTCATTAAAATAATTGACATACACTGAAGGCTAACTATCCCTAATAGAGAACAAGACCCTATTCCTGAAGCAGGAACCTTCACCACCTGTCCCTGATTATCAAGCTTTCATAAATTCACCAAGCATGATTGCTAACTAGAATGATTAACAGTTACCCAAGGATGAATCATATGAAAACAATGTAACAATCGGTAAAGCAAAGTTTCAGCAAGACATAGTTCAATAAAGTAGTGTTTCAGCAAAACAGAGTTCAGTAAAGTAGTGTTTCAGCAAAACATAATTTAATCAAGGCATGAACAGAAATAACACTAACACTCTACAAAGCTAATGGGTGAATCTTGTGAAGAAGGTGGGCCCTCCCTTCTCACAAGATTCCCCTGAAACGAAAGGAACTAGAGGAAAATTTTCAGAACAATCTTTTATTTATCTGTCAACTGTGTTACATTACAATCTGAAGTGAAACATGCCCCTCTCCGTAAAATCCTTTCTTAGATAAAAAGATGATCTCTAATGATGATTTCCTCTTATTTAAAGAGGAGAATCCCTTCGATACAATTTCATCAATAAATTACAGGTGTACATCTGAGTCCTATTCTTAGTCAGATCGACTTTCTAAACTGAAATAAGATATCCTAGTCTCCCGCAACATAATGCTATTACAAATGTTGAGTGAGGTGTTGTTGTTGCGGCTGGAGTAATAACTTATTTATTTGTCTTCTTGTTACTGTTGTTGTATGTTGTTTCAGCATCGCAAATCACGGGCTGTTTCATCCATGGGATTTGCATTCTGACTGTTTCAACAACTTGGTCTCAGGCAGCAGCAATGGTTAATGCTAGCTCAAGGTGTGGCTGTTGTTTCAGCATCATTGACCACGGACTGGTGACATATTCTTCTATGTGATTTGTTGTTTCAGCATCTTTGACCACGGATTGTGTAACAACTTCTTCTGTGTGAGTTGCTATTTCAACATCGTTGACCACAGACTGTGTAACAACTTCTTTTGTATGAGTTGTTGTTTCAGCATTGTAGACCATGAAGAGTGTAACAAATTCTTCTGTGTGAGTTTTTTTTTCAGCATTGTAGACCATGAAGAGTGTAACAACTTCTTCTGTGTGAGTTGTTGTTTCAGCATCGTAGTCCACAGACTGTTTCAGCCACAAGGTGTTTCAACAACATGCCTCAATGCTAATCTGTAGTTTGAACTGTTTCAGCACTTATACCTTTCTGATCAATGGTTAAGTACGAGAGTAATGTAAAATTATATGCAAAACTAATTAAACATATAGTAAAGACAAGAGAGTTATATACCTTTGGAAAGATAGGGTAAGGTGATAATGTGATTTTAAATGTGAGTGAAACAAGGTGAAAAGGTAGAAAAAAGTGTTGGCAAAAAGGTACATTGTATGGTCCTAACATCCCCCCCAACTTAAAATGTTGCATGTCCTCAGGCAACTTCACTCTGAGTCAGAATCTGAATACCGACCCTGAGCGTGCAAGTTACTCAAGTAGTAGTTGTGGAAGGTGATGTCTGTTGGAGCTCTGAACCCTTGAACACATTGTAACCTTTACCAAGCTACTGTTTCAGCCTTCTTGGGCAACTTATAATGGAATTGATATTTCTCTGCTGGGATCCAGAGGATAGGAAAATGAAACTGGTACCCTATCCAGCTTTCAACACATTGCTGAACACACTTGATGTAGCTAGGTACCCTGGATATTTCTATCTCAAGATTAGTGGGCTAAAAGGATTGTGTTCCTGTCTTTTCTCAGTAGATTGTTGCCAAAACATGTTATTTGCATGTAGGGCAACAATCTCTGTTGATTTAATGAAATTTTGACACTCCTAAAACACTGATGCCTATAATTGTTGAATGTGTTGAGTCATCCCCGGTTTCTTTAAAAAATGATAATACTCTGTAACAAAGGTGGAAACATTTTGTGGCTCTGGCCTTATCCAGAGAAGGTGGTTATCCTCATTGTGCTTGGCATCTAGGAAGTCATCCTGCCATATAATCTGATTGTTAAGGAAGGAGGTGAGTGCCCGAATCTGGATGTCACCGACAAGAGGGTTAAGTTTAAGTTGCATGTTCTCAGGGATGGCCTCATTATGAAAATATGCCTCACAAAGGAGGTGCTGATCCATAACAGAGGCTTCTACAAAGGTTTTAATAAAATCTGTTGGATTTAATACTGCATGGGGTCTGCCTTCTTTGAGTGATTTGATCTGAAACCATGTAAGTCGTTCCATTAGGAACATAGAGTAATTGTAGGATGGTTTCCTTGCAACCAATAGCTTTTGTGCCAAGTCAAATATCAAAAGCAATCTGCCTTTTAGCTCTTTATTCTGTTTCTTAAGGGCACAAGATTCCTGGTATGTTTTCTCCAAAGCTTCCCAATTTGAGTAGATATGATTTATCCAGATTTGTCTGTGTTCCTGCAGGATTTTGGCCTGTGTAACAACGGACTCTTTTTTCCATTTCTGTATTATTGCCTGCTCATCCCATGGTTGAGTTTGTGTTTTAGCATTGCAAGTAGTCGGCTGAGGTAGGGTCTGAGTGGCTTGTTCCACAAATGTGTGGGTATTGATCTGGTTGGGAGGGGAAGATTCATCAATAGAAAATGTTTGTATAGATTTATTAACAAAAGTAGGGGTTTCAGTTTTGACATTTGTTGCAGGCCAGGGCTCAGTCTTAATTTTGGAAGGTCCTACTGGTTCTTGTGTAACAGTAGGGTGTTCTTCTTTGGCTACAACAATTGACGGTGCAGGGGAAGCTCCTGGCATTGGAACTTGAATTACTTTGTAGCTTTCTTGATAGTAGATGTCCCCACATTGACTGCACATATATTCTCTACACGAATTCTCTGTTATAGTTCCGTCTGACATGGTTGCTATGCGAGCTAGGGTGTACAAGTTAAGTTCCTTCTCATAGGCTTCCTTTGCCATGGCTAGCTCTTGCTTGTAGGCTTCCAGTTCAAACCTTAGGAACTCATTTTCTTGTAAGACAGAGGCCATTGTTGGTTCTGGTTGAGGAGTGACTAGTTCTTGTGTAATAGTCACAACCTCACTAGCTGGTTCTTGTGGAGCAGCTGTAGGATCGACAACTGATTCTTGTGTTTCAGCTTCTTGATGTAAAGAAAGTAATGTTGTAGCTCCCTAGGCATCTGATTCCTGTGTCTCAATAACAATATCAACAGCTGGTTCTTGTATTTCAGCTGTAGTTGGTTCTTGTGTGACAGCTATGGTTGTTTCTTGTGTTTCGGCCACTGAATGAGTAGTTGGTTCTTGTGTTTCAACTACTAAATGGGTAGTTGGTTCTTGTGTTTCAGCTACTGAATGAGTAGTTGGTTCTTGTGTTTCAACTACTGAATGAGTAGTTGGTTCTTGTGTTTCAGCTATTGGGTTTGAAACGGATGATGTCGCAACATACTGGGTGTCTGGTTCTTGTGTTTCAGTGCCCGTTGGTGGAATAGGAAAAGATTCTGGCATTTGGGAGGTTAGAGGTGTACGGGGTATTAGTCGAATGGGTTGGGGGTCTAGGGCAGTGGCATTAGTGGCTACCCTTGTTGAGGCCCTTGTTCGTTTTCTTTGCAAAAAGGGCGGAAAGAAAGGAATTTGCTTTCATTTATGTGGGGGCTTTTCCTCAATGATGGGACAGGGAGAATTGTCTAGTTCAGAATCATCACTAAGAATATGAAGGGCAGGAGTGGATGATTCTAGTAAAGTGTGGGGCGGGCTTGGTATGGTAGGGGGGTTAATTGGACTGATTGGTTCTATAAGAGGATTGTTAGGTATTTCTGGAGGGTCTTGTGGTTGTTGTTCCTGAAGATTTTCAGGAATTTCAGCGGCTTCTTGGGGGTCTATAGGTGGGTTGTTTAGTGGAGGGTTTTGTTGGGAAAACCCTTTTGGATAAGCAGTTGAACAAGACGGTGATGGGTGAGTGAAAGGGCGGGATCTTTAGCCTTTTTACGGTAGTGCGACATATTTTTAAGACAACCGAGCAAATAATAAGGAATGTTCACCAATCTATTATGCCGTAAATGAGACAACAGGACAAAATCATGTTGGTAGACTACCTGGTACCAGCCTTCGCAAGTAAGGTAGTGTTTGAAAAATTTTGCAACTTCTGGCCATGGAGGCGGCAACGAGTTGAGTCAGACACTCCGGCCTTTAGGCTCAATTTGTTCCCCTGGAAAGAGGAAATCTTGCTGGGCATTCAGGATGATATGTTTGCGGCTGAACAAGCGAAGACCATTGGTAGGGAGACCCGAAACCTACGCTATATCCTCTTCTGTAACTGAAATTCGAACCCCTTGAACAATGGAATGGTCTTCCTAGAGATTTTGAGCAAATTGGAGAACCTGTTGTTGATCATACCCCTGGAGTCTCTTAAAATAACCGAGCCATCCTGCCTACAGAAAGGTTTGATAGGCTTCTGGATACAGTTCTAACAGGGCTGTCGTGGTGGGTTCGTAATGTATAACAGATCCTCCCATAGCTAACAACTCAGTAAAATACACCGTCAAAGATTCGAGTAACAACTTCTGTGCAGAGTGAGTTTTTGGAGTGAAGGCATGCAAATGGTAGTGAAACAAATGAAAGGATGGTAAATAGGAATGGCGCTGGTTAATTTGTGTGAAAAAGTTTGATATTTCCTCCCCCCCTTTTAAGTGCAGCTAATAATGATTTTACATGAGTGGTAATGATGAGTTGGAATATTCTCATTAACTATAGCTTAATTGTATTTACATAAAATTTACATACCTCACCTTTACCTTTTGATTTGTACTTCAAACAAAATATAGAGCTTGTCCATAATAGTTCTGTAGTGGCCGTGGCGAAGAATTTTTGATTTGTTAGATGAATTGTATCAAGGATTTGTTGACTGGAAGGACAAAATGTAGTATGAGAGCGCAAAAGCTTATTGGCAGAGAATGATGAAAAGTTGGTGTTTCAGCAACAGAAAGAAGGGCAAAACAATTGCTGAACGATGTTGTTTCGTCAATGGAAAACTGTGAAGAATTGCTGGATAGTGGTGTTTTGGTAATGGGAAAATGGATAAACGTTGTTGACAATGGTGTTTCAGCAATGGGGAAAATGGTGAAAGGTTGCTGACAGTGGTGTTTCAGCAATGGGAAAATGTGAAGAATTGTGGAACAGTGGTGTTTTGGTAATGGGAAAATGGCGAAAAGTTGTTGATAATGGTGTTTCAGCAATGGGGAAAATGGTGAAAGGTTGCTGACAATGGTGTTTCAACAATGGAGAAAATGGTGAAAGGTTGTTGAACAACAATGGGGGAAAATGGTGTGAAAGATTGCTGAACCGTGGTGTTTCAGCAGTGGGGAAAGTCAAAAAGTTGTTGAACAGTGGTGTTTCAGCAATGAAGGAAGAGCAAAGAGTTGTTGAACAGTGATGTTTTAGCAATGGGAAAATGGTGAAAAGTTGCTGACAATGGTGTTTCAGCAATGGGGAAAATGGTGAAAGGTTGCTGACAGTGGTGTTTCAACAATGGGAAAATGTGAAGAATTGCGGAACAATGGTGTTTTGGTAATGGGAAAATGGTGAAAAGTTGTTGATAATGGTGTTTTAGCAGTGGGGAAAATGGTGAAAGGTTGCTAACAATGGTGTTTCAACAATGGAGAAAAGTCAAAAAGTTGTTGAATAGTGGTGTTTCAACAATGAAGGAAGAGCAAAGAGTTGCTGAATAGTGGTGTTTCAGCAATGGGAAAGCTTGTCTCTTCTTGAAGTAGGATCGTCCTTTCTTAGTAGGCCTATGATTTGATCGAGAATCTACAAAAATCGATTGTAACAAGGTATTTCTTGACAGGGATTATTAGTAAACGAAATCTAATCTAATACTAAAGAAATTAACTTAAAAAGAATTAATTGCAATGAGGGGTAGGAGCCCCCTCTAAAAAGAGGTAATGAGAGTCTGCCACACATGTGGCCTTAAAATCTTCTTTGGAAATAGGGCACTGGTACAGACGGAGCTGATGACCATTTACAAGTAACGATGTTTTAGAGTCATCGATTGTAAGGAGCCTTATTGTTCCATTGGGCAAAATAGTGTCTACTTCATAAGGTCCAAGCCATCTTGTACGTAGTTTCCCTTGAAATTCTTTGAACCGAGAGTCATACAGTAGGTCCCAATTACCTTTTTGGAACTACTTATGCTTGATAGTTTTTTCATGCCATTTTGATCTTTGTTGTTGAATCATAGTTGTCTGATGAATGGAATCTAGTCTTTTTTCGTCCAATTCATTAAGTTGTTGCAACCTAGTTGTCTGTGCATCAATAAAATCAAGGTTGACAGCTAAAGCAGTCCTTAAGGTTTTGATTTCAAATTCCACAGGAAAGACAACACTCTTTCCATAGACTAATTCATAGGGAGATAATCCTGTAGTATTTCTCCAGGTAGTTCTGTAGGCCCATAATGCTTTAGGGAGTCTGTGAGACCAATCCTTTCTGTTTTCCTTCACTGTTTTTGTGAGAATGGCTTCTATTACTTTATTTTTGCTTTCCACCTATCCATTGGCTTGGGGGTAGTATGTTGTAGTCATTCTATGTTGAATATGATATTTTTTAAGGGTGGCTTTAAAACCATGAGAAGTGAAAGGAGGTCCTCCATCTATAACTAATTCTCTTGGCACTCCAAATCTGATGAAGATGTATTCAAATAAGAAATCTATAACTTCTTCTTCAGTTGCTCTATGGAGTGCTTTATCTTCCACCCATTTGGTCATATAGTCTGTGCAGACCACTATGTAAACTTTTTGATTGGATGGGGGGTTAATGGGTCCTACAAAGTCTAAGGCCCATCTTTCAAATGGTTCAAGTACTATCTGGGGGTTTAATGGCATTTCATCTCCATGATTAGGTTGGCCCACTCTTTGGCAGCTATCACAGGCCCGGACATATTTCTTTGCATCTTTGAAAAGTGAGGGGCAATAGTACCCCATCCTGAGAATTTTATGTGTTGTTCTCTTATCAGCAAAATGCCCTCTACAAGGGCCATCATGACAAGATTTTAGTAGATTATAAACCTCATCTTCTCTAATGCACCTTAGGATTTCTTGATCAGGTCCTGTGTGGAAAATACACCCACTTATCCAGCTGTACCTAGAACTTTGTTGAATGATTCTTCTTTTCTCTCTGTGGGATAGGTGTGGTGGTAACTTCCATGCAACCGAATAATTAACGATGTCTACATACCAAGGTGAGTGAGTAGATACTGCAAATAGATATTCATCAGGAAAGGAATCATCTACTGGGGTATCATCATTGTGTTTTAACCGAGAAAGGAAATCATCAACTACATTTTCTTTTCCTGGTCTATCTACAATTGTAATATCAAATTCTTGCAGTAATAGTAACCATCTGGTGACTCGAGCATTTGTGATAGGTTTGTTCATTAAATATTTGATAGCCGAGTGATTAGTATGGACAAGAGTAGAGTGGCCAGTAATGTAATTTTTAAATTTATTAATAGCATAGATAACTGCTAAGAATTCCTTTTCGGTAACTGTATAATTGAGTTCAACAAGAGTCATATTCTTGTAATGAAATAAATAGCATAAGGGAGATGATTTTCTTCTTGTCACAAGACATCTCCTATTGCAGTATCTGAAGCATCCGAGGATATATAAAAGGGAAGTGTCCAATCAGGTCCTCTAAGAATAGGAGTTGTAGATAACTGATGTTTAAGTGTATTAAATGCTTCCTGGCAAGAATTAGTCCATTTGAATTCAACATTTTTCATCAGTAACACAAACAGGGGAGAAGCTATTTTGGAAAAGTTTTTGATAAATCTCCTGTAGTATCTAGCATGTCCTAGAAAACTTCTTACCTATGTTTGGGTTTTGGGAGTAGGAAGGTCTTTAATGACTTGTATCTTGGATGGATCCACCTGAATTCCTTGAGATGAGATAAAATGTCCAAGCATTATTCCTTCACTCATCATCATATGACATTTTTTTGTACTTAGGGAGAGTTGGGCTTGTATGCATCGTTTAAGCACTTTCTCAATGTTTTGTAGTGCTTCCTGAAAAGAAACACCATAAGGGGTAAATTCATCCATAAAAATTTCCATAGAGTCATTAAGCATATCAGAAAATATTCCTATAACTGCTCTTTGGAAGGTTTCTGGTGCGTTACATAGTCCAAATGGGAGAACTCTATAAGCAAAGGTTCCCCAAGGGATAGTAAAAGTGGTTTTATCTTGATCTTGGGGTGCAATTTTGATCTGGTTATACCCACTGAAACCATCTAAAAATGAGAAAAATTTCTTCCCTGACAAACTGTCTAACACCTGATCAATGAATGGTACTGGAAAGTGATCTTTTTGAGTAGTTTTATTTAAGGTTCTATAATCCACACATACTCTCCATTTCCCATTTTTATTAGGAACTATTACCAATGGGTAAACCCATTCACTGTCTGATATAGGATATATAAACCCTGCATCAAGCAATTTTTGAAGTTCTTCTTTAAGGATTTCTCTTAAATTAGGGTTCATTCGTCGTTGAGATTGGCAGATCGGTCGACAATCTTCCTTAATATATATTCGATGAGTACATAATTCGGGAGAGATTCCTTTCATATCTGTATAGTCCCATGCGAATGCTTCTTTAGTTTCCAGAAGTAACTTCATTACTTTTTGTGTTTCAACATCTGTCAGGTGAGGGTTTATGTTTAGTGTTTTGCCAGGTTCAATTTCTACTGGTATGCTTTTAGAAGAGATAGTGGCAGATCTTTGAGGTGGGTTTTCAGAGTTAAGGTTTTTTTGATTATCTCACTCCAACAGTGTAGCTAGTTGGTTATGAGTTTTTGGAGTCACAGAGGAGGGTTCAAAAATAAATTTATTAATTACTTCATCCTCAGTGGCATCTTTAAGGCTTAAATCTTGTTCGATAGTCAAGATGGGTTGAGTAAGTTGATCATCAAAGTCTACCCATACCGAATTATCATTATTAATCAAGGGTGTAGCATGAGGGTAGAGGGTAAGATGTTTAGTTCCATAACTATTGGAAATTTTCATTGAACCTGATCTACAATTGATAAAAGCATCTGTTGTGGCTAGCCAAGGCCTGCCCAAAATTAGAGGGTGCCCCCCCAACTTTGTTTTAGGTTGTAGTACCATAAAGTCAGCTGGATAATTCGAAGATTCCACTGAGATAATTAGGTCTTCAATGAATCCCTCTGGTTTAATTGTGGATGGGTCAACTAATTCTAGGATAGTTGGGGTGTCTTTGGTTTCATTTTGCAATTGTAATAGTTGTGAGGTTTCCAGAGTCATAATATTGATAGAGGCACCTAAGTCTACCAGGACTCGAGGGATTATCGTTTTTCCAATTTGTACTAAGACGATAGGGTGGCCAGGATCACCATATTTAACTGGGGGGGCTTTACCTGACATTAGTGCAGAAAAGTCACCCATAACATGGACTATGAGGGGATCCTTAATTTTCCTACTAGGCTTCTTAACACAAATGTATCGCATCGTCCTGGCATAAATTGGTACATATCGGAGTGCTTGTAGTAGAGGAATTTTGACATAAAGATTCTATAATTCCCCTAGAATATTGAAAGAAGGTGGCTCAGGCATTTTAGTCAAAGCTAAATGCTCAGGAAATGGTGGTTTTGTTGTTTCAGCAGCATTGTTAGAGGATGATTGTACCTCTTCAGGTACATCATTCTCTTTTGTTTCCTCTTTATCATAAGAGGTAACATCTGCTATGATAGGTTCTACTATTCTCCCAGATCGTAAATGAATATCATTGCATTGCGCAGGGAGAAGAGAAAATGTAGGCTGGTTATGAATATCAATGCATTGCACAGCTTTATTATTGGGGTTAGGGTTAGGTTGTATAGGTATCTGGGGTCTCATCAATTGATTGTTTGGTGGAGTACCTGCTGGTAAGGAGAGTGGTTGCAGAAATTGTGATTGAGGTAATTGATTTGGGAAGGGGGGTTGTTGTCCTATCCAATTTGGATTCCATTGGTTCTGATATGGTTGTTGCTGTTGTGGAGGCCAAGGAGTCCACATTGACAGGTCAAAAAAGGGTGGGTTAGTTTGTTGCATGGGTGGGTAATTCATTTGATTTAGATATTGCATTTGATTATAGGGAGGATAACTCATTTGATTGAAAGAAGGATAGTTATTCCAACGATTAGAAGATGTAAATGGCATGTTAGGATTCATACCTTGTCCCCGTGGTTTCCATTGCCTTCTTTGTGTTAGCAGATAGACATCTCCAGCTTCTTCATCAGTTGGTTGTAATGCTGCCTTGATTCCTGGTAGAGAAGGACATTGTTGAGTCTCATGATCTTTATCACAGATGGTGCAGATTGGATTTTTGTCCAATGGACGTTCCCTTCGTGGGTGCTTGTCTTTGCATTTAGAACAAAAGATGGACAGAACTGCTTCTGCTTCTACTTGCTTCTTTTGAATCTGCAGGGTGTCAATTTGTGAGGCAAAAGAGCTTAACATTTTAGTTTTAAAACCTTCAAGTAAATTACCTATTTTGGCTCTTGTTGCTCCCCCACTGGCTGATTTTTGGACTCTTGAAAATGTGGTGT
>ML788275.1:149429-166187 GCA_009831015.1 Picea engelmannii | reverse complement strand
AGTTCATTTATGTCCCTACACATTTCTTCACCTTCATCAAGAGTCCAAGTAGGATTTTCTGGAGGCTTATTTGGTGTAGAAGTTCCCTTTTTGGGTGGCATGTTGGCCAAATATCACTTTTGAACCTTGATTTTGAGGTGGTTTTGCTAGATAATATGTCTTCTGTTGTATCTCCCAATTTTTGGCCCTTCTAGGTATGAAACTTTCTCTTATGTATTTCTATGATATTTCTTCTCTGCAATGCCATAGGTCTGATCAAAATTGTATGTGCCAAGTGGAATTTACGGTAGCTTCCCCACAACTTGCCGATTTTTGGCCTTTCCAGGAGATCTCACTTGTATAGTGTGCCCCGCACAAAATATTTGATATAAAATTTTGAAACTCACACCCAAACTACTACAGACTATCCACGATCCAATGCAACCAGTCCCATGCAATTTAGATACTCTAGGAAGAAGTTATGATTGTTTTACCTGGAACACCTTCTTGAGACTAATCAATAGGACTAGTCATATACCCTATCTTACACGGGGTGTATATACAAATTTAAGATGACCCAGAAGATGAATTTTTTACCACAGATACCTTACAAATTTTTGTAAATGGCCTCCAGATTTCAGGGTCTGAAACGTTACATAATTTTTTTTATAGCAAAACTTCCGCAATGACTCATTTCAGGATGATTCCAGAACCCTATCTTGTATAGGTTGTATCTCCGAAAGTATAAGGCCTCAGGAGTTGAATTTTGAACCCAACGTACCTTGATCCGTCTTCTAAATATCCTCCAAGCCATTCTTTCTGAAATGTTGTAGAAAAAAAGTTAAGCGAAAATTCCACGGTGTCTCAGATGTAGCAGTGAAACCCCAAGACCTTGAGCTCTGATACCATATGTTAAGAACCAAACATCAATATAGCATATAAAAACCTCAGGAAAAGTACTCAACACCTTGAGAAAGATATAATTTCAGATAATAAGCCTCTTCGAGGAGGAAACCTCCTTTTACCCCACTTAAATGTTCAAGTACAAGATGATTCAAAATGAAAATGTCTCCTTGGTATATATAGGAGATTAGGAGGTATAATTACAAATAATGGCCTAAAGCCGACATAATTGAAATAACATTACTAATCTAAATTACAACTAATGGCCTAAAGCTGACATAAATAAAATAGCATTACTATTCTAATATGCCCCAATTAAGGGGTAATGAGCCAATATCAGGGCTTAACAATATGAAGCTAAACAAACACAATATTTCAAATTTTGGGTCTCTCTTTGTATTAACATCATATGGATCTTCCCAGTTACATGATTCTACTCATTTACAGACACAACTCGGTCATGCCAAAGCTTAACAACACAAATCTACTTATGAGAGACAAGGTTAACCCAAAACCCTTGCTCTTTCACCAATACAACATGACGTGACTCTTGTACAGACTTGGTCTGGTTCCAAAACCAAGACTCTAGAATTCTATCTAACATTTACCCAAAATGGACAATAACACAAAGCTCGCACTCATTCCAACAACCATGTAAACAACTATCTGAACAATTAAAAATCAAGAATCAACCTTTTACAATCATATTCATCCTTTATATACAATCCAATTGGGATTTTTCGGGTTTGAGAATTTGCATTCTTTCTTGTTCTTGTTCTGTTGTAACTTCTTTCTCCATGTTGGTGTTACGCTGTCCTTCCTTCCAACCATTTTCAGTTTCTTTCTTTGTTCTGTTGTTCAACTCCTCTATGACTTACGCAACTTCTGTTTAACCAAAAATGTAACTGCAACATTCCTTGTGCAACTTCTAACAACAAAAACGAAGGGCCCAACAATGATAACAGTGTTGTAAAAACATTTTTTAAGATATACGACCTGATGTGTTAGCATTCTCTAGGTGTTCAATTTTTATGAGAAAAGAGTATCTCTATGGATGAAATATATATGCATTGAATGTGTTTTTGTGAACCAGAATAAAAAGGAACTTTGGAATCTTTGTTATTTTAAATCTCAGTTTGGGATTGTGTTATACACAGGGATCCCTTTTGAGTCCCCTTCGTGAAACTCTGTAGTGGTTAAAAGAGTACTGATGGTAATTTTGTGGACCTTAGTATGTCCATTCTTTGACTGTTGGTTGCGATTATTGGAATACTATGTATACTTGACTCTATTGCATGTGAGATGTGTTATTATTGTTGAATTTTTCTTGGGAAATTAATTATGAAATGATTCATGTGCAATGCAAATTCTAAATGCAAAATGAACAACCTTGAAGTGAAACACCAGTTCTGGAATTTTGGAAACAGAGTGTTGAATTTCAATTTTGAAACAGTTAAGGATTTGGAATGCTACACTCCCCTCATTATCCCACTTACTACTTTTACACTCCATGTTCTATTATTACTCATTTTTTGGGAAAAAACTATTTGAAAATATGAGAAATGGATATGGAGGATTGGTGTTTTGGGAGTTGGTTATATACATAGTTTGATTGTTTTTATGATTGTTTTTATGACTCCTTGAACAATATATGTGTATCTCTCCCTCTTCATGATATCATTTTATGCACAATACAAACCCCCCATACTCCCAATGACCCTATCAACCCCCTGTTCATATGGAAATTAATTAATGAAAGTTTTATGGGTGGATTGCATGTGTCTTGTAGTAAATGATAGATCCAACTCTTGATTTATTTAAGTGGAGTTTCATGTATGTATTATTAATAATTTTTCATGATTCATTGAATATTTTCTTCAGGATGAGTTTTTTTTGCAGCAAGGGCAGTAATGGTAGAAGTAACAGAGGTAGGGGATAATAATGAGAAGAGACCTAACGCCTCACATAGTAAATATGGATTTTGATGATTGAGGATGTTTTATATGTTGAAGACAATTTTTTTTTTTTTTTTTTTGATAAAGTTTTGAACAACAAACATATATTTGACATTGTTTTGGACAACATCATTCATTTGAGCATTTTTTATTGGACAACTTGGATATAATTCTTTTGGGGGACATGATTATATTACATTCTATTGGTACTTATCATTTGAACATATATATATGAAGTAGGAGTTACAAGGAGATATTTTTGAATTAAATGATTTGAATATGTTTTATGTCAGATAATTATAAAAGGAAATAATTGGTAGTCACAAGGGGTCCCACCTATTTAGTTATTATTTAAAGACCCTTATTTATATATTATTATTATTTATTTGTCTCAAACTAATTAGTTAAGTTAATTTGACTTAACTAAAGAAAGGTAGTTTAACTACCATAACTTATTGAGAGAGAATAAAAGATCAATCAAATGAAGAGACAAAAAAAATGGGAGAATAGGAGGAGAACTACACGACTAAGGTTTTCTCTCTAGTTAGTGAGATAACTTCAATTTTCATTCATTTCTGAGTTTACTTGAAAGCGTAATCCTCTTGTTGATAACATGGTATTATTGAAGGCAGTTGGCTTCAAAACTGAATCATGCCATTCAACAACTTGTTTTAAAGGTGTTTGATTTATCCTTGATAGTTTGTGTATTCTTGTTTGTTTATGAATTAATTTTCATGGCTGATAAAGAATATCTTGCAGAGTAAAGTGACAACATTTTGTGGCAAGATGATCCAGATCATTAGTTCAGTTGTATTTCACTATTAGGGTTTTTCTGTGTGGTGCCCATCGGAGACTTCTAAATATGACTTTGGTCCCTACCCTCGGAGGGGTTTGCAAAAGAGAAATACAATTTTGTATCTTAGAATGAAATAAAATCAGATTATTGTTCTGTCTCATACATTTCTTTTCATTACTTGGTTCTTCCTTTCTCTTTTGTCTCCATGTTTAATTCAATGTAAAATCTATATACATTCACCTAGCTTTGTTTAATTTTTTATTTTTAAATTGTTACAAATATAAATCATAAAATCATCCTTGATCCTTTGTAATTGATACTTGTGGATTGAGTTAAAGTTTTGAGGCTATAAACCCTCGGTGACATTCCCAACTATTCTATCATAGCCATGAAATATCTGAAAATGATTGAGTAAGGTATTCCATACCTTTTCCTCAACAATGGGATAGGTGGATGGTCTTTAAGCCTCCCAAGGACATCGTCCAGGTGAGTGAAGGTAGGGATCGTCCATCTAGGGTCTTCCAAAGTGCCTCCAAGGAAAAAAAATTATTCTTCAATGTGAAAATAAATCACCCCTATCATTCCCTAGGCTTGGGGATTCAATGCCCATCCATGGGATTCAATCCCTCATGAAGGTATGAACTGGTCATTTCCTCATGAATATTTTTCTACCAGGCAAAGTCTTGTAGAGGAAATAAGTATTCCCTCCAAGGGTTCATAAGTCACAAGGATCATGGCATGTACATAAAATCCAATAATTAAATCAAATGAACATGTGCCTCAACCCCCCCTTAACCCCAAACAAATTCCCAAAGACATTATGCAATTTAACAAGTTTAGGTTTGGAAAGGGTCTGAGGGTGTCCTATTGGGATAATCCCCCTTAAGTTTAGGGTGTTTCCTAGGTGGAGTATGATCCAAGTCATGCAAGTGTTTGATGTGGCATGGGATAAATATTTTAGCATGGGGTGCATGTGATAATAGGGAAATGTGTAGTCTTACCTGTGGGTGCCTTTGTGGAGGGTGAGTTGCACCTTGTCATGGATGAAAATGTTTCCTAGCCCATTCATTTCCATTTATTCTTAGATTTATTTCTTTGATCTTTTTATCTTGTGCCACAAGGGAATAGTTGAGGGCTACTGCCCTAGCTTGGTGACCAGAGGTGACAGTTTCATCCACAAATCAGTTCACGGAAATGAGAAGGTTGGCTTGTAATTAGACCCCCTTTATCTTGGGTATGGCACCAAGAGCCACTATCCTGTTTTGGTGACCATATAGGTGGTAATGTCATAAATCTACATTTCCATGGTCATAATAGGTCGCCTTGTGATGGGACCTCCTATCCATCAACTAATACCTTGAGTGTTCATGTTATCTTGTGGGTCCCCTTTTCTTACCGAGAATATTTTCACTACTTTCTTGGGGATCCCTGGGCCTTTAAATCTTGCGAGATAATTTTACCGCTTGCCACTAATTGGATTTTAACTCTTTCCAGCTACTTTTACCCTTTGAGCATTTAGCCTCTTCTTCCCACAAGGTAAGGTACAACCCTTCCTAGTGTAGCCAATTCCAATTCCCAAAAGATGGGGAGATGGAAGGGATAAAAATGGAAAGTGGTAAGTATAGAGGGAATGAACGATGAATCTTCAAAGATCCACCCATTAGCATCCCATCCTAAGGGGAAATCAACTTACTAGGACACTGTGTCACCCTCCCAAGTTTAAACAAGGAAAAGAGCATAATTTCCAAGAAAACGTCATGAAATGAAGAAGGTTTCAATACAACATGTTCAAGTGCTTAAAAAATTAAAGTGATACATACCATGATACCCAGACTCATTACCTCATGGAGCAAGACCCACTGCCACTTCAAGACCAGGCTAGTGTGATGGATGTTGTTGCTAGATATATGAGGACTGTACTTGAAGAAAATAGGGGCCCTCCAAGGACATTCTTAGGTCATCCAAATCTTGACATTACATGTCTGGAACCTATGAGCCTCAAGAAACGATCTCCTTAATTATCCCTAGGCTAGGGGATAACATGGCTGATGGTTTCTACGGTTTTGTTGGAGAACTAAGGTAGAACTCGGGTTAGCCCATAAATCGAACAAATGGTTTTGTTGCTAGTTAGAACTCAAAAGAACGGATTGGAGGGGATTTGATGAGAAGGATAGTGAATAATGAAGTGGTCTAAGGGGATGTTTTAGGCCATGGAATATAACTAAGAAGGATATTGAAAGATGGTTGGAAACAAAAGAGATCGAGTTTGCACAGAAAGACATATTATCTCCTGGTATACACCATGCCAGTATTTGCATACATATGTGTTTACTGATCTTGATGATGCATTTTTCTGTTATTTTCCAGATTTTCTGCAAGAGTGGATATTGAGGTTGAAGGATACGTATCCAACTAATCAGATAAGACTAGTAGAATGGACTACTGAGAATATTGCATGGATATAAAGGATCAATAATAAATTCATGAGCACAGTGGATTTATGTTTATATAGCATTGTTGTAGGATTCATTACTAAGTTTGCATTCGCTACTACGAAATATTACTCTGTTGCAGAGAAGGAGTTTTTGAAGGAACCAAGAAGAAGATACATTACATCACTTTATACATCGATCAAGATTTTATTGCATGATAAAGGAGTGGTGACAATGGAGTCATATGACTAAATAACTCTATGGGCATGGGGGAGCTGGGGGAAGCACTAAGGAAGACATAAGATATGGAGAGGGATCTAGAAAGAGGCCATAAGAAGGAATAAATGGAACCCATTATGATGGATGAGTAACATACAAAGAAGATCATGGATAGAGCAAGAGTGATGCGCAACAAAAGACCCTGCCAGTATAAGATCAATAGTAAAAATAGGGTAGTAGCTGAGCGAGAGTACTAGGACAATGATGAGGAAGAGATAGAGGATCTATGTGAGATGGGGTATATTGAGTAAATCCTTCATTCCACATATCAGAGGAAATCCAAAGGTCAAGGGTCTGGCGCATAAGAAGGCTCTCCATTCTAGATCCGAATTAGTGTGGAACCCACAACCCCATGTGAGACTAAGACATATGAAGAAGAAGAACCATTTTGATAACCATTAATTAGTGGTATAATGATTTTTGTAGGATGAGGATCCAGTGGAAGTTCAAGTGGAGGTACAAATTCAGCTAATAATAGTCAATTATATACACTGCGTGGAGGTGGTAGTACAACAAACTTCATAATTGCGGGAGAAAATAAAATTATTCGGTTACCAGAGTTCCATGGAGAAGGGTAGAAGGACCCATAGAAGCATTTGTTTATTTGTGAGAATATTTGGGCAGCTAAGCAGATTACAGATGCAGATACAAAAGTGGTGCATCTTGCAATCACATTCAGAGACCGCACACTGGACTGGTATATGGGCCTCATAGTAAATAGTCCACAAGGAGCACCTACAACTATTGCAGATGTGAAAAGGGCATTAATAAGTGAATTTCAATGACCAAGTTTAGAGGATTATTTTATGAATGAGATGATAGAAATCAAATAGAAGCCAGGTGATTCAGTTTGGGAGTTTTATCAAAAGTTCAAGAGACTGAAAGGTAAGGTAAAGTATCCTATCATAGATATGCAGCATATACACTTATTTATTAATTCGTTATTAACACATATGAAGTATCCATTGGAGGAAACCCAAACTTACAATTGGAGGAAAACCAATATAAACATATAGATCCAGTTGTAGAAGAGCTGACAGAAGATCTAAAGAATCTGACATTTCAGTTGAATCAGAACAGAGTTAAAGAGAAGAGAGAAGTTGTATGGTGTACCTTCTGTAGAACAAAAGGACATCATAAGAATGAATTCCAAATATTTGTGAATTACTTGGGAGCAAGAATGCCAAATCCTTTACCCACAGTAGGGCCACAGTGTGAAATATGTAGAACACGTGGACATGATCCTTATCATTGTCCCATGATGCAAAAGTATCAAACAATTCCCAAGAGCACATTGTGTAATTTCTACAAGTTAGTGTAGGACATGAAAAAAAGGATTGTAGAACCTTGGAAATAATGAAGGAAAGGACTTCATATACTTATAGGGTGTAGGTTGAACTAATGACAGGACAACCTACACAATAGTTTACAATTCAACTACAATATAATAACGCACAACAGTTTGTAGCGCAACCACAATATAATAACACACAACAGTTTGTAGCACCACTGCAATATAATAATGCATAGTTGCAGTACAATCATGCACCATGGTATAATACACCAAGCAGAGAAAAGAAAGGAAACAAAGGAGGATTCAAAGGAGGAGGCCATGGAGGAAGAGGATTTGGAGGAGGTAGAGGACCAGTAAAATGTCACAATTTTCAGAAACCTAGAAATTATGCAAGGGATTGTCCCAACCACCAATGACATGCATGTATTTTCGTGCAACAAATCATGATATACAAGAATGTCCGACGTTGTTGACAAAGATACAGGAAAAAAGGAACCAGAACAATAGGAATGTCCAATGGATTTTTTTTGAAAATAGAGAAGAGGATGGGAAGAAGATCACTATAGTTACTAGAGGTGGAGCCAAGACAGGATAAAATGCAACAAAAAAGAATCAGGACCAGCACTAGTGGGTCAGAAAGAATGCAACACCTCAACAATAGTTTGATGCGCAAAAAGAAAATGAGACATTCAAGGAGGTCAGACAAGAGATTTTGAAAGAGAATATTGCTTCTACTTTAGGTACGAATCCAGGAGATGATATACCGGTACATGACATGCCTCACCTATTTGATCAGACCAACATAGATCAAACTTTAGAACAAGTAAGTAATCTGAGAAAATTTGTAGGGACTTGTGTAAAGTTGTTGAATGGTAAAACTTGTCTACAAGTATTACAAGGTCTGTTAGAAAAGTGAAATTATGGAGAAGAGATGAAATTAGAATAGAAGACAGACAATAAGGTATGTAAGAAGAGAATAACAAGTAGGGAGTTCAGATTGAATGCAAATATTGGGGATTTTAACATGGGTGATATCATATTAGAATCGAGGTTTGAAGTAAATGTTCTGCCTAAGAAGACATGGGAAGCCATGGGGGAACCTACATTGGGATATTCACCTATTCAGTTGAATCCAACAAATCAACATAGAGTGGTAGAAATTGGTAGATTGAAAGGTATACTAGTGGATTTATATGGTGTGTGCACTATGGAATACTTCGAGGTGATTGATATAGTAGATAACACTACACCATATCCAACATTGTTGGGACTGGATTGGGACTTTGACAATCAGGCTATCATCAACTTGAATACTAGGAAAATGATATTTGAATCGAGAGAATACAAATTCATTTCACCATTAGATCCTTCAGAAGGAGGAAGATATGTTGAACCCGCGACAGAGAATTTTATTACAGAAGTCATAAACCAGTTGTATAGAACTATTGCACAAGAGGAAGATTGTGTTAACCCAACAACCGATGGAATGCTTAGCTGGAGAAGCATTATTTTATTTTCTTCAGACTATGACATAGGACTGGAGAATTGGAAGCAACGATTTCATGAGTTATCCACTAAGATAACCTCCTACTTTTTATGGTCAAAATGATTTAGAATATTTTTTAACAAAGTTTGAGTTAAAAGTTTTTGAAAGTCATAGGTTACCATTTTTGGATATTGATTTGAAATATACACCTGCACGTTGTTGGGGGTAATCATAAGGAGAGGATTTGGAATTGGTATCAATGCAAAATATTACTGTGCACCAGATTTGGTGCAGAACAGGAAAATAAATATATGAGGAATTATGATGGAATGGGAAAACCCAGAGAAAGTGTAGAAATATGTATAACCCAATGGATATTGGTACCACCATAGGAGAGGCCACATCACTTTATTCATACAATGGAAGGAATCCATAAGAATTGGTATACAGAATTGGAATTGCACAAAGAAAATGTAAACTGGAAAGAGATGCAAAAAAAATTGTTATTAAATTTTCATTTGAACATGAGAGTCCAGAGATAGATACAACACTAAAGTTGGTAAGAGATGGGATCTTTGAATAACCAAAATTTGAAATTATAACAGCTTATCAGAACTAGAAGAGACAGACAGTCAAACAATTGTTACATTTATATCACGTCGCAAAAGATGATCCGACAGAGGAAAACCCACGTGATATTAAAATTATACAAGTTGAAGGGGAAAGAGAAGTAGAAGGTATAAAGTTATATTCAATATTTTTTTGCACCATTGAATATAAATAAATTAAACATTTGAACAGAAGAGAATCCAAAGATTGCAAGTATTGGGGACTATTGGGACAATCAGACGGTGGAAAGAATAACAGAGTTACTACGTGTTATCAGACAAATCGGTAAGTGCAGACACAAACTAATCTCCCTAAATTCAACATGAAGCTAGAACAAAACAGGGAAGAATATAAACTTCACCTTAGACTTCATTGTCATATAAACTAGTTTAGAGAGAGACAAATGACATACCTTTTAAATGACGTTTGATCCTCACTAGTGTCGTCCTTGTCACTCCATATTTGGATTTGTGGGATGGTGAACCTATTTAAGAAGCACAAACAAACAAATAGAGAGAACAATTATATATATATTCCAATGAATTCTATGTATAAGATCAAGGAGTTATACAATAAAAGTAAAGACACCTTTATAGGGAAGAAATGTATTGTTTCATTATATTAAATGAAAGTGGAGAATACAACCCATTCCTTGATGTTGCAAGGTCCCTTTCAATGGATCTTTGCTTCAACACACACACCTTTTCTCCAATGCCTTTAATGAAGAAGATCCAAAATCTAAATTAGAGAGCTAAATCAAAGCTATCTCAAGTATAATATATAGAAAAATTCTTCATGCATAAGCAAGCCTTATCATTTTCCATAAGAGATCCCTCTTTATATAGGGTGAAAGAGGGATGGATGAGGAGATTAGGATGATCCCACTAAATTAGAGAAGAGAGTAAGATACAAACCGATCAGAGGCCACCTCATATTCTAGAAGATTCCCTTCTAGAACCTTCGTGAATTTTGTTTTTCCTCGTTTTTAAGCATCGTCGCACCCTATGAACTAGTAGCCTGTGACAATGCCACAATCTAGTTTGGTGAAGCATGCGATGATCAAGAATCATCGCACCCCAAGCATAGAGAAGGGTGTGATGATATCCTTTGACATAGTTTTTAAGGAAGAAAAGATAACCCACTTTTCTCATGGAGAAAGCCTCTTTTAGTGTTTTCAGGGAACATGGAAGTGAGTCATGCACATATTGCCAGTTGATCACTGGGGTGACCAGAATAATGTGTAACATAATGCCCCCCAAAGTATGAAGTTGGAACCTGTGACAGCTGAAATACTTTGTAGAATGTGTGTGTTGAAAACAAGGAGTGCATCGGTCGAGAACCTATAAACAACCAAGCATCTACATAATAATATACCATCTTATGAGGTAGGCATTCCCATACTTAGAGTACAAGTGACTCTAATCATAAGTGTCAAGTGAGTCATGGCCACTAAACATACACTGTAAATCCATTTCATCATGATTCAACATAGCCAAGAGAAATACACTGTGGATCTATGCTCTTAAAGAATTCAAATTTGGACATAGCCACGAGACATACACATTGGATCTATGTTTCAGCATAAACTCATGAATACACCATCGCAACCTGGATTGATATGGTGAGATCCAAGGTCTTCATTTCCATCACCTTGAAGTAAAAATCTATCCATGTGATTACAGGTGTCGAAGTTGAACATGGTAGAAACCACTTGATTACCGGTCATTAATGAAAATCATTGACAAGTGTGAGGGAAAATAACCATTGATGTCAATGAATCCCAAGGTACTCTAGTAAAATCCAAAAAATGTGAATGAATGAGTTGAAGTCGAACACTTGATGGAATCTTCCAATAAGAGGCCAATGATGTGAACCCATTGTTGAAAGCAAGGAAACCTACCATTGATACATGCAAGCTCCAAGGTACTAAATGATTTCTAAGTCTTGTTCCTAGATAATGAGTTGACGTCGACAGAAAAATAATTGTCATAGGAGGACCTTAAAGTATCCCCCATCAATGACACAAAATATGTAACATATTTGAAATAGATCAGAGTATCAAGTGATTTGGAACTGACTCAGGGAAGGCCAACATGGTAGAAAATTTGGAACTGCAGATGGCTGACTCAATACAGGGCTTGTTTAGGTTGGACTTATTTTGAACACATGAACGACACCACAATTTTCTTGGCGACATTGACTCAAGGAGGACCCAACATATGGACTTGTTGATTTAGATTTGTTTAAGTTTTAAATGTTAGGCTAGTTATGAAAGTTCGAATTTTGTTTGTTTGTTTGAAATAATTAGTTGAAATAATGCTTAATTTTCCATTGGGCTATGCGGTCTGTACTTAAAGATGAGGATCAAATTCAGATTTTTATAAGTTTGTCTCCATAGGGAAGGGTAGTAAGATTGTTGGATCTATTCATATTAGATGTAATGAATAAGAGGGAAAAGAGGGGAAATTCCACTAAGCATAGGAGTAGCTAAGAATTCCTTCACTCAGTTTCAGATGAAAAACATACAGATCATTAAAAAACCAAAGACAGAGTATATGAAAAAATGATTATAGAGAATGATAAAACATTTAACAAAGAGAGAAATACATCACCAACAATCTGACACAAGAATTCTGTGAATAAGCCTTTTTTATTACTGGACGATCCTTTGAAAAATTACACAATAGCTCCTGAGTGTAAAAATCAACCCATAATACTTCGAAGGGAGAAGTATTTATAAAACTATTTACATCGGATCCTGTCATAAATGATCAGGATATTATGTAGGAATATCTAACTAACTAGATCTCTAAAATACAAAATATAGGGATTTGTTGATTTTCTTGAATCCTTTGTGTTGATTTGGTGGAAGTGGTTGGTGACTCATCTCTTTGAATTTTGTTGGCTGCTCCATGTTGACTAGAACACCAAAATTGTCTCTTTATGAAGTAGTGTGCATAGGTCTTCCCACCTCTTTTTACTTGGGATGGAAATCTTTAGTAATTTCCTATATATCTCATCCATTTCAGTATACTTAGCAAAAGTAGGCTTGGTGATGAAGATATGTTTAATCTCATGTTGAATATTCAAGTCCAACTATAGTGTCTCTGGGAAATATTTACTAGTAATGCTTCCCTGTATCCCTGCAAACTTTGAATTGTCCTTTGCCAATACATTGATTTTCTGTTTCTAATCAAACAGGGTGATCAACTTGTCATTGAGTACTAATAATCTAGGAAGACCTTTCTTATGTAGCACTTCAAACTTACTGAAAAATATTTGCACACATATATCCATCACTTGGGCCTTTTCTTCTAGCTGCAACATCAATCCTTTTTTGGTCAGGACCTTCTTTATCTCAAGGATGGTATATGTTTTGTCCTCAATTTCTAGTTCTTCTAACTCCTGCTTGTTTTTGCAGTTCAGAAATCTGATAAGCTCACTGGCTTCTGTGGGTTTTTCTTCTAACTCTTCCTTGATTATCTCAATTGCTCCTCTAGACTTGTGTACCAATTCATTTTGTTCAAATATGATTTGTATGGATGGACGGATTTTTTACATTGACTTGCTGATATCTACCCAAATATTTTCCTTAGCTTGGGCTAAGGTTTTTGCCATGACAGTCTATTTCTGTAGTTGTTGTAATTGTTGACTAAGCCTTTGAGACTTTTGCATCTCTACCTGGTGACTGGCTTGGAACATTGACTTCAACTCCTGCATATTCCTTACCTCTTCTTGTAGTTTCATGATCTCTTCACCTTGAATGGACTTGTCCTCCATGGATTTTACAAGTTTGTCAGATGCATCTAAAACTTGTATTGGAATTGTTGATGGAATTTATGTTGATGTAGATGCTTCTGTTGTTCTAATTCCTTTCATAGGGACTACCTCCAGTGGGATCATGGCCATATGCAAATTTTGTTCCTTTTCCTTTATCATTTTATCCATTTATGTTTCCATTTCTCTTATCTATGCATTATGTTCCATGATAATCTTCAACATTTCTTCTTTGTGGCCTTCAGTCTCAGCCACTTCTTTGGCTTGTGAATATTCTGTAGCTGGAAGATTCAACTTCTTTCTTAGATATTTTGTATAATCATTCTTCTTTTTCAATAAATATTTTATTTCCTTGACATTTGTTGGGTCATACCCAATCTTTAGCACCAATTCTTCTAGCGATTTGATTTTGTTGTCCTTATCCAAAGAAGAGGTTTTCTCCAGCTTCAATTGGGACTGGATGTTGTTCAAGGACACTTGCAAATTTGAAGCAGTCATTGAGGTGTTGGTCAAGGTAGATAATATAATCTCTCATGTCTGCCTATGCAAATCCATCTGGTCCATTGGATGGACATCCTTTACATCAAACTCAAAGGAAGTCTTCTTATAGTATGCAATTGTCTTAGGATGTGGAACTTGTTCTTGCAAGAATTCCATTTGCATTCTTCCTCTCTCTATTTCAAATGCTGACAGTAGCCTGGTTTGAGTAATGGAGGTCTGCTTCTAGAATTGAGCATAGGTGTTGTTGTTGAGGAGCTCATTTTTCTTCTTGATCTATTTGTATTTGTCAAAAATATTTGACTCTGTTTGCTCATGAGATGATTCAGCTGACATAGTATTCTCTGTTTGTTTTTGAGTTGATTATGTATACACTATGAACTAATTTTTTGCATAGGCTGAAGAGTGTGGTCCCTCCATGACTATGGTGGACTGCATTTCTCCTTCCTTGAGTAGGTCTGGTGCATGACTGGTCTTGGCCCTCTTTCTTTAAACTTGGAAGTCATCAGCTGATACCTATGTTACTAAAGGAGAAACCTCCTTTCTTGCTCTCTTCTCTACCTTATTTTGAGGTGTGTTGGTATGTGAAGCAGTGATAGTGGTAGGTTGTTCCTCTGTTTCTAGCAATGTGTTTTCTTTCCATTTTGTCTGGTTCATATACTTCTCCACTTATGGCTTTTGTATGTGAGCATAAGGAGTGCTTGTTTGTTTGAATCTAATCGCTGTGATGACACCAAATGGGTCATAAGACCATGTGGAACTCTAAGTAAACCTCATTTATTTCAAGAGGTTGTCTACTTCTTCTCCTGCTGATATGTTGTTGCACATGAAAGGGCCAATTTGAGTCTTGATTCTAAGTTGTTGTTTCTTATTTACTATAACAAAGTGGATTTCATATGAATTCACCATCTGTTTTATGTATTCTAGTGAAAATATCCTCACAAGGAGGTATTTGGGAAATCTGTAAGGTTGCAATTCACACCCATACACTCTTATCTTTGTGTGGTTTTGGTATAAATACCAATCCCCTGTCTTGGCTAGATCAGAGAGTTGAAGGATTCTCTAAGTTTCTTCATTGATCCTTGGCTTTGTACTGTTGTTCAACATGAAAACCACTGGGTGATAGAACTGGTCTATGAAGTCCTTGAAGTTGTATTATGTTGAATTTTTCCTCACCAATGAGGTCCATGAGGTCACTGACTGTGTGTTTCCTTCTTCGTTTAATTTCTAAAATGCACACGGAAACCTGTATGAATAAAAAAATAAGAAAAAATAAACCAGAACTGAGGTATATATAAACATTCCTTCTGTTGAAAACCTGAAAAGATGATCATGAATGTTATTAGCCAGAAATTGACTGAAATTAAATTTAATTGTGGCTCTTTCTTCTGTGGAAAAAATGGATAAAAAACCTAGGATAGGCTCTTCTACCCATTCATATGCAAATAACCTAATAGGTAACAAATAATGGAAATGATTTGGTTGGACTTGGTAGTAAAGATGGAGGATGAATAAGGGGGATTTTTCTTGGGAAATTGGGTGTCTTCTGGTAGAAAAATCTCAAAAATCTGGTCTCTTTGGGGAAATGTGAGCTTCTGGTACAGGCGTTTAGGGATTCAATGGAAAATGGGATGGCTTCATCATTTCTAGGGATTTGTAGCCTCTGATCAATGGATCTAGGGGTAATTTTGAATAAGGTTTCACCAGAGGAGGAAACAATGGCCCTTTGGTTGGGCGAATAACGAGTTTGGCATTTGAGGGTCAATTAAGGGAAATGGTGGGTCTGAGGGAACATGTACAGAGGTAAATTGGACTCCCAGAGTCCAATTTCATCACTCTGATCCATAAATATGTCTTTTAGCCAAGAGTGAAATTCAAAGAAATCAAATTCTCACCTCGGCTCTGTGATTTTATAATCCTTGTCTGCCAGAGGTATATGGTCAAGATCAACAGGAGGAGGAAGGATTGGGTTCTCGGACATATCAACAGATTTGGCCTTGGGGTCCATGATTAATCAATTCTTAAGGTAAATTAATGGTGGAACTATGATTACCTGGGTAAAATGCGCCTGTTGACGGTGAGCGGTTGTGGTAGTTGGCTTGACAACTTGTTTTGGCGTGCTGTCCACAGTGTCTGTATCGAAAAATGGCGTTACGAGGTGATGAAGTGGGGTTTTAAAGAGTAATGGAGGTGTTCATTATGGTGCATGGTGATGACGGGGCAGTTAATGGTCACGGGGAGAGATTTGATTGGGTAACGATTATGTAGGATGGGAAATATGGTAGGTGGAAGTAGGGTATGATGGCAGAGTGAGGCGGGTGGTATTGGGTAGTGGTTTAGAAGGATTCCGAAGGGGGGGTAGGTGGTAAGAAAATTTGAGAGGGGGGGGTGTTGTGGGGTATTCTACCCTACGGACTAACAAGCTAGGCCTTTAAACTTGTATGCAGATCATGACCCTTCATAAGCTACCTTTAACCTTCTACCCTGAATCTAAAACCCTTTTCCTTAAGCAAACAAGGGAAGAACTAACTAACCTTTTTATCGATGATTGGTGTAGCTCCTCCATTGAGATTTATCTCCTTGCTGTTGTTGCTCCTTCCACAAAGCGATCCTGCAATCAAGAAAAAACTATGCATGCATGCTATTGTTCTACTAGGGGGTTAGAGATTAAACACAAATCACATAAAACATATAAGACTCATGTATTTGGGATGGGAAAAGTATCTTTTTATTGATCTCAATATGAACCA
>ML788275.1:107711-125594 GCA_009831015.1 Picea engelmannii | reverse complement strand
TCTCAAAGACAAAGGGTTCAAGAGAGGAACAACTGACATCAATCTGTATATTAAGACAGAGGATAATGATTTGCTCATCGTACTGGTCTATGTAGATGACATCATCTTTGGATGTAATAAGGATTCACTGGTACAATGGTTTGATTTTTCCATGGAGTCTAAATTTGAAATGTCTATGATAGGAGAACTGTCATTTTTCCTGGGTCTGCAAATTACTCAGAGGCCCGATGGGATGTTCATTTCTCAAGAAAAATATCTAAGAGAAATGCTGAAAAGGTTTCAAATGGAAGATTCTAAACCTGTGGGTACACCTATGGTAACTGGATGTAAACTAAGAAAGGATGATGATTCACCTAATGTTGATCAAAGCTCATACCGATCAATGATAGGAATCCTATTGTACATCACAACATCTCGCCCAGACATAATGCATGCTATAGGAATGGTAGGAAGATATCAGGCTGCACCTAAATAGAGTCATTTGCAAGCTGTCAAAAGGATATTCAGGTATTTAAAAGAAACAATGACTTATGGTCTGTGGTATCCCAGAAATCAAAGTCTTCAGTTGACTGCTTATTCAGATGCAGATTGGGAAAACTGTGTTGATGAGAGAAAAAGCACCAGTGGAGGAGCATTCTTCTTGGGTGACTCCTTAGTAGCCTGGCTTAGTAAAAATCAAGGTTCCATTTCTTTATCAACCACAGAGGTAGAGTACATTACTGCTACTACCTGTTGCACTCGGGTATTATGGATGATTCAGACACTTGCAGACTTAGAGGTAAAATACACTGCACCGATCCCAATTCATTGTGATAACACTAGTGCCATCAGCGTGTCTAAAAATCCTATCTTCCACTCCAAGACCAAACATATTCCGATAAAATATCATTTTCTGAGAGAGCAGGTCACCAATCAGATTGTTCATGTCCATTACATTCCCACTACATAACAAATTTCAGACATCTTTTCTAAACCACTAGCCAAGACACCATTTGAATATCTCAGACAGAAGCTGGGTGTCATTTAGTTTCAAACCTAAAAGAGTCCATCTTGTTAGGGGGAGTTTTGTATTGTTTGAATATCTAATTCCTCCTAAAATTACTGCCAAAGGGGGAGAAAAGAATTTGGGTGCCTTAGTTTCCATCAATGCCAAAGGGGGAGATTGTTGGCAAATTTTTAACAGGTAGTGTATGCTTGTCATTGATGGAAAGTACAATAGTGAAGATGACATGAGTATAGGAAGAATGTAATAGATGGTCATCAGAAGTAGTTTGGGAAGACGCTACAGAGAAAGCTCGAGAAGATCAGAAGAGATAGTGCAGAGGATGGTTGACATGCTTTATAGGCAGTATGCACTTGTCATTGATGGCAGGATCAGAGTGTGCATCGATGGAAAAACAGGAACAACGTAAGCTCAATAGGAATTAGCGCAGAGTTGAATGCAGTGCGTAGGTGTGCACCAGGGATGAGGTTAACTCATGGCTAAAGCTCAAGGGAGATAGCGTACTTAGGATCACAGGTGGATCAAAGGTCGAGGCCTTTGACACTTAGAAATTCTTCCAAGTAAGGAGGATGCGTAAGCTTGGAGGAGAAGTGTCAGTAATCATTGGATCCCATCCCGAATTCCCGATGACCGTCAGATCTCAATGTAGACAAGAGGAGCGCATATATATGGAGGATAGATCTCGGGCGTTAGATATGAGTGTAGGGTCCAACCACCGTTGGATCGAGGAGAACCTTCATATTCTTTAAAGTGCAAGGAGTAGAGGGCTCACAAAATCCTGAAAGAAGGAGGACCGTCCATCTACAAGTAGGACACGTGGGGATAGATCGCCAGTTCGCTGACTAGAGAGTAAAAGGAATGATGTTCCCTAACCTCTCGAAATCACGATATCTGAAATTGTGATTTAATGTCAACCGTCAGATCCAAATGTGATCTGGACCATTGATATGACTTCTTTACGGAGTTTCATGGATAGGGATTTGGTAGTGACAAGAACATTCACCACAGGAATGTCGAAATCGCGATATGCGAAATCGTGAAATGATCTGAACCATCAGATCAAGTGTTGTTCAGGACCATTGATCCCACACCATTTCAAGGTATCAGGGATCACAACTTGGAGAGTCGAGATGCCTCATCTCCAGACTCACAAAATGCGAAATCATGAAAGTGCCTTATGAATAAGGATGTGGTCACAGCCCTTGGCCACATCCGCGAGAGATGGAGGAAAGAGCTAGAGCAACCAAGCTCGTTTTTGGGGATCGCGACTGGGGATGTTGAGACACATGGGCACACGAATGCCGAATTATCGAAAGCCGAAATGCCGAAATGAATGCAAGATCCCATGGAATCAATCCAATGGTGCAGGTGAATTTGAACAAGATTGGAGGGCTATTGTAGCACGACATAGTATAACTGCCATAAACCACTGATGGTTTCATCCAGAGGACTCAAAGACACTTGGGGATGATTGACAGAGAAGGTGAAGAGCCTCTGGGAATCTTCAAGAGGGATGAAGATGTTCGTGAAGGTGAGTGACAAATGGATGGGCATTGAGGCCTATAACTGAAACAGAGAAGGTGAGCTCGACTGTCACAGAGAAGACGAAGAGTCTCAAACTGCAAAAGAGGCTGAGGAATCTCAGTACAACATATAGTGATGTTGAACGATTGAAAACGACCAGAGAAGCTAAAGAGTCACGATGATGATCAGACAGAGCACTCAAGTTGTGGAGGAATTTGGCACGGAGTGAGCATGCTGAGGCATTGCGAAGATTGCATGCACAAAGAAAACAGAGACTATAAGAATGCAAAAGAAAGAAGAGAGAGGGGTCGCGGTGCAGGAGGATTCAAGTGTGAGCAAGGAGGCAGAGCACAGGAGTAGAAAATGCACAGTAGAGGAAGGTTGCATTGAAGGGATATGGTGCAGAGAGTATAAAAGGCAGAAGAATAGAAAGTGCAAGGAGCGTGCAGAAGACACTGATGTAGACAGGGAAGAGAAATGTAACAGAACAACAATCGGGCTGGTAAGCCATTGAATAATGTTATATCATTGTAATAAGTTTCAGTAACAAAGAATTTATTATTCAGGGTGGTTGGGAGGTGCTAGGGAGGATTGGTGTCCTCAAAGGTTCAAGTGGGTGCTTGAACACAGGGATTTGGTGCTAGAGAAACCAGGGAGTTGGTGCTTCCTTCTAGTTGGTGCTAGAGAAACTAGGGGGTTGGTGCTTCCTTCTAGTTGGTGCTAGAGAAAACAGAGAGTCAGTTCTCTCAGAAAGTTGCAGCTTGCAAAAAAAAAGGTTGTAGCCTCACAATCAGTTGGTGCTCATATGTATGATAATGTAAAGAATGTAAATAATACTCATCATATAAAGAAAAGGAGGTTTTTACCCTGTATGGGTTTCCTCGGGAATTATCTTCCTCTGTATTTCTCTTATATGTGACTGATGTTGAATGTGCCTTTGTTCATTTCTATGCATTATTGTGATCATCATTGAGTGCCTTGTAAATATTTTAAAAGAAGCATAATTGTTTAAGCATGGTAACAACTGATTCACCCCCCCTCTCAGTTGTCCAACAAGAGTTTCATTCATATTGCAAAGAAATCAACCTTCCATTCAAAGACTAAGCATATACAACTCAGGTACCATTTCATACGATTTGTCTTGGAACATGGACATTTGAAGTTGGAAAAAATACACACTAGCCAGAATCATGCAGACATGTTAACAAAGGGAGTAACCAGGGAGAAAATGAGTTTCAGTTGGTCTTCATGCATGAAGGTGAAGATGAGAAATTGTTTAGGTCCAAGTTGGATCATAGTCCAACAAGTACAATAGTGGTGGAGTTGTTGTGATCAATATCTGAGTGGGATATTGATGGTTGTGGAGCTTGATTATCTTCCTGATTTTGAGGTATTTATTTTCAGTCATGTTTATACCCCATGAATATTGTACACCCCAGAAGACTGTATACTCCTCCACATGGAGGGGTTATAGGGGGGGCTTGCCACCCCTATGGGGTTCATGGGAAAGCGGGCCCCCAAAGGAAAAATGGCATTGTAAATGTATATTTTATTGTCATAGTAAATCTGGACCATTCATTATAAGGTCATAGATTTGACAGTAGAAGTTATGTTAGGATTTTGTTCCCTAGAAGGAAACCCTCTTTTATGAAGGAATTGTATTGCGATTGTGTATCATTTGTGAATATTGTATTCTGAGAGAGGAGACTATGAGAGAAATAAGAAGAAGTTACAATGGGTGTGATGTAGGTTGTATAATTTAATTTTATGGATAATAAAAAGGAAGGACATCACAATTTCTCTAGTGGACATAGCCCACACTAGGTGAACCACGTATATATGTGTCTCTATTCTATTGTGTATCTACACAGGTTTTATTTTTGCATTTTATTTTATTTTATTTCTCTGTGATCCTATTTGTCTAACAAATCCTTCCCACTATCATTTCCAACATACCAGAGACTTCCCCTCATCGCTCCTAATACAAATAAACCCTACACCAACATAATTGATAAATTTGTGGTTGGTGGCACTGAAAAACTTGATGACATAGTCACCAGTACAATCGGAGGCATTCACACAAACATGGCCAATCAACAACCTTTTGTATCAGAAATTTTAACAATATTCCTTCCAATACACATAATGTTTTGGCCAACGAACCTCCGATATCAACCTCTGGTACATTCAGTTGTGTTCCCAAAAATAAATAAATGCTTATAAAAGAAAACTCACCCCACGTTGATTTTCGATTGTTTATTGTTGAAGGAGATAAATAACGTTTAGTGTATAGGGATGATTTACCCTACCTGAGCAAATACACATCCACCAACAAAGCAACTTTCCACATTCCACCTGTCAACCAATTTCCAGGTAGTCCCTAAGCCTTATCACCTTACTTTTTAATCGTATATTTTTTCATTTTTAGAGTTATGCTTTCACCCATAAACCAACACCAACAAAGCTATAATCCAAATCCTTTGGCGCTTTTTCCCTTGGATCACCTTTCCATTCTTCTTCCCTGAGCCATGCCACACCTATCAATATTTATCCAAATACCTAGACTATCTATGAAGCTACCCTCTTGCTATGCCTCATCAGAACCTTGACCAAATCCCTAGGAGTCTATTATGTTTACAAATTCGTTCCCTAAATGACCTCTCCCTTTCACTCAAAATGGTCCCCGTGGTTAGAATATATCCCCCTTCGAATGAGCATATCCATACCCAAATATATGACCCAAGTTTTAGATCGAAACATGACTGTAGCTAGCCCTTTTCGACGAACCTCGATGGCCTACATAATTTCTTGAAAATACATAGTTAATTAATTCGAGGGATCATCAACAAAGTTGTTTCCAACTTTGTTGACATATATATTTAATGTTTCAAAAAATTTCATAATATTAACATCGATACTATATGGACCATACTGATAGAATTGATTTTATTTACTCCAACTTTGTCAGCATAGTTTTGAACCTCATCGTTGGTCTTTCCCTAACCCTTTCGGCATAGTTCATATCATCATTGTCGGTCCTTCATTACAATACTGACAACTTTCTCATAATTATTACCGACACCCACATACACATTTCTTATGATACACTCTGGTATATATCAGATCAACTGTTATCTTCCACGCCAATGTTATCCTTACCATTTTGGCGTAAGTTTTCATAAATGTGTCAATGTTGTCGTAACCATTTCAGTGTAATTATTAACAACTTCACCGATACTACACTGACACACCACATCGACGCATTTTCCATGATCTTTGTTGGTACAATATCAGATCACTTGTTGTCTATGACACTGGTATCACTTTTCTTCATCAACAAAGTTAACGCCATCATCATCAATTCACCCAATCTAAGCTAAACACTTAACTGAGACTTCATTTAAACTTTCACCATGTCTCCCATTATCCTATCTTCCTCAGAATATTATTTTCCTTCTGATATTGGAACCAGTTTCTCTTCATAAACTGACATAGGTTTGCATTGATGGACTCGTCCTTAACCCCTCAATGCAGCTAGAAAGACCAATAATTTACATGATTACCAGAACTAACATTTTATGATTACTTTCATATCATATTTTATTACTGGTTTGATATACTAATGATGAATGTGTTTTTCAAATCCATACATGTCTCCTCGTAAGAAATATGAAAGAAAATATCCCACAAAAAAGGCCTTCGCAAGAAGAAGATGACAACAAGAAGAGCCAAACACCTAGGGGTTGTCTACGATGACACCACATGACTCATAAAGAAGGGGATGTCACTCAAACGGGGTGAAGTTTTCCAGATGTTTAACAAACACAACTTCCCTGTATAATCTTAATATCAATATGAGCTCAAGGTATTCAAGAACATTCAAAAGTCAGGGTTGCATAGAGTGGCATCTCATGCACCTATGTTCCCTTATGTTGACGTGATATCATGGATCATTCAACATGTAGACCTTGGAAACTGATATATCCTAATTTCCAAGGGGAAACCCATAGCTTCATTTTGAGAAGTTGACATATCTCGGTACTACCATTTGGAGAAAGGAATTTTATCGTTGGATGAAGTGTTCATCAGGAAACTCTCGCACAAGAAAAAATATTTATTCAAATGGTACAATGATGCAGGAGCATCTTACAAAGCCAAAGCCGAAGCACACACCTAGCCAAAGGAACAACTAGATGCGCAGATGGGAAAAAGGAGCACGTTTTTATGAAAAACGTTTTAAATTTTGAAATTTGAAGCATTAATGTAATAGCTAGGAAAATGCGTACTTACATTTATGTCTTGGAGATATGAACAGATCTGGAGAGATTACTCTCATCTGCTGGAAGTATTAGGCATTTAAGTTTGTTAATGTAAAGTAGGTAGTTATGAATGTTAGATTAGATAGTTTAGAAGCATAGGAGGGAAAACGGATATAGACACCCTCACCCTTGTATCAATTTTTTTTTATGATCATTCATAATTCATAAGTTGTAGAGCTGTAGAAGAGAGTTGTAGAGAAGAACCCATGTATAGGAGCACTTGAGTTAATATATGAATCTTTGAATCAATTTTCATGGTGTTGTGATGCTTACTGTTTACATTTGTTGAATGGTATGTTTATAGTTGCTTTGTTTCTCTGTATGCATTTGTTTCAATGCTGTGTTATGTGTATGATTTCATGTTGAGTGTATGAAGTCTGAGACAGGAGAAGAATGGGTTTCAATTGTTTCTCTTCCTGAGAATTCCTGCAAGGAGTGCAACAAACATCTACAAGGTGTGCATTGATGAGGGTCTAAGTTTTATCTCAGAAATATCAGGAGAGAAACCGTTGTTCTCATACCAGCTGAAGTGCAGGTGAAGCATAGAGCCGTGCAAGGTGTGCACAGGCCAATTGAAGCCTTGGATTTTATAAATATAGAAGGAAGGTTGAAGGACCACTGTTGCAAGGAGTGCACAGGGTCGGAGACTCAAATAACCAGGGGTTATTTGAAGATTTGCCGCAAGGAGTGCGAGCAGGGATCCTTTTGGAAGCCTGAGTTTAATAGTGAAAGTTCAGGAGGGGTTTAACCTTTGGAGTACTCAAAGGGAGACGGAGGCCGAAATCGTCTCACAGAAGTTAAGTTCAAGAGGGAGAATGCTGAGTCGTTTGGACAGAAGTCATTGAGGACTGCATTTGGTGGTCAGAATTCTTTGTGGAGAACTCATGAAGTCGCGAGGATCGTAGGATCCAGAGGAGATGCAAGGTGGTTAGGAGTTGGACGAATCCACCACCCTGACATCAAGAATCAACGTGAACCATTGATTGTGATCAGTTTGAGCTATCAGATCATTTCAAAAATTTGGGATCCGTAAGTTCAGAGTGCAAACCAAAATCCTTGGTCACTCTAAAACCCGAATCGCGAAAAGGATTACTAAGGGTGAAATTTTGGTATTTCGGGGTTCGGCATTCCAAAAATTTCAATGACAAAAGATCGAGACCCTTGGCATTGAAACCCCCGAAGTTGAGAAATGTGACGTACCTTTAGTGAGAAACATCGGCATTTCAACATTTCAGGGTTCGACATTTCAGAACCCCTGATGACAAGGAGCCGGGGCACTTTGCACTGAAAACCCCAAAGTTGCGAAATGAAAAGTGTCTTTGGAATGGAATACCATCATTTTGGCATTTTGGAGTCCGGGAAGTATAGGAGACAAGTGATTTTTGGAATCGAGCGTTTCAAACCCCCGGTACACAAATCCTGAAAAAGGGTCACTATTTCAAAATTTGGGAATTGGTGCGGCAAGTGACTTGGGATCAAGAATCGCGAACTCTCGGTACATAGAGTCGCGAAAGGCCATCGATCGCGCATTCCATGGGACGTTGAGCCCATTTGGCATTTTGGCGGTTCGAAATTTGGGGAATCATAAGGCAAGAGGAATGATTGTTGGGTCGTTCTCTCAAGTCCTGAAAAGTCAAATTAAGTGGCAATAGGTGGTGTGCATTGGAGCGATCAACCCTCGTTGACAATTCGCATTTTGACATTTGTCAAGATTTGTGGGGATATATAGGGACTCTACAACTCCCAAAACCTGAAGTCCATTATGGCTCAAACAAAGGGTTTGATTAACCCTTGGCGTGGTTTTAGTGAAGATCCTGTGCAGATCTCGGCCCGAGGGTAGGGGGTTATGCATCATACAAGCTTGACAAGACGTTCAAACTTAGATCCTCAGGAAAATATCCCACCATTTCACTGAGGACACCATACCAGTATATAGTGGCGATGTTATATAGGATATATCATGATCTAGGAGGATCCAGGAATGCTCATAGAGGTTCGGGAGCATCCAAAACATCCATAGAAGTCTAGAATGGTTAAGAAATTCTCAAAATTTAAATATCCCAAATGATCTCGAAAACTGTTAATGTTTAAGCCATTATTATATTTCTTTGCATTTCAATAGATAACAACAACATAAGACAAGATCACTGAGAAATACACAATCACAAGAGACATAACATTTATCTTGGGAAACCCTCTAGGGGGAAGAAAACCCAGCAAAAATTCCTTATAATAGATAGCCAATACAATGCCAAGAGATAACTCAAGCCAATACAGAAGATTCTCTCCCAAAGATGCACCACTCTCTCTCTCTCTCTTCTCCAACTACAGTTCTGAAACTTGTCTCTCAATGAGAAAGTGAGGTGTGTTTAAGCGAGGCGCTAGCCTCCTTATTTATACAATTCTGGCATGCATGAAGTGTCTCTTCACTAGCAGGATCGAATTCTCAATCTGGGTGGTTATAACCACCTTTATTAAATTACGGGCCTCTTTAATATATTTTGGGACCAACTTCTTCTTTATCCTTTTACAATTACATTATGACCAATCCGCAAAGGGGGATTTGGTCCTTTTATGATAACCGACATGATCAATCCAAAATGGGGATTGATCCAATGAATAATATATCAAATAATAATAAGAATGCACTTTGCAATTACATTATTTCTACACTCCCCTTAGTAAGAAGGGTATTCTTCAAAAGCATCAGGCGAGAGAGAGGTTTGCATCATCAGTGACATTAGGAGGACAACATCATCAATATCATCTTGGAGCACTGACTGGCATATCTATAAATCATCGAAAGTTTTCTTCATCGACAACATCATCATTCTCAAAGGAATTCAATCATCATCTGCATCAATATGGATTAGTATAAAACTAATACATCACCATCATCACAGCACGAGGTTGGCTCATCCTCATAATACTAGACTGGCTTTACGTCATAACTATCAAGCCGAAAGCATAGTTCTAGTTTCATCTCATAGTCTTTCTTTACATCATAGCAATAAAGTTGGAAGCAATATACCTGTCCTACTTTACGTCACATCTATCTAGCTAGAAGCACAGTACTAGTCACATCACATCATCTTGCTTTACGTCACAACCATCAGGTCAGAAGTAAGGTATACGTCCTGCTTTATGTCACAACCATCAGGTCGAAAGTAGGATACTAGACTGGGTTTACGTCACAGCTATCCATCTGGAAGCATAGTACTAGTCACATCACATCATCTTTCTTTACGTCACAACCATCAGGTTGGAAGCAAGGTACACGTCCTGCTTTACATCACAACCATCAGGTCAGAAGAAGAATACTAGACTGGCTTTACGTCATAGCTGTCAAGCCGGAAGCTCAGTACTAGTCTCATCACATATTATTTCTTTACGTCACAACCATCAGGTCAGAAGCAAGAGATGTCTCATCACAACAACTACTCCCCCTTTTGAGGAAGGTCCTTTTGTACTATGCCAATATTATCTCGAAAGTACTCAAACTTTACACGAGACAGGGGCTTGGTCAACACGTCAGCAACCTATTCATCTGTGCTAACGTACTGGAGCTTTATGGCTCCTCTATGCACCATGTCACAGATGTAATGATATCAGATCTCTATGTGCTTCAACCTGTCATGGAATACAGGATTTTTTGTCATCTTTATGCAGCTCTGGTTATCACATAGGATTGTGGTTGCTTCCATCTCTAGGTCAAATAGACTGGTCAACAACTTTTGAAGCCATATAGCTTCGCAGTTTCCAGAACATGCAGCAATGTATTATGCTTCCACTGTGCTGAGAGCAATGATGGATTTATTTCTACTCTGCCATGAGATCATGGCTGATCCCAAACTGAAACAACATCCAGAAGTACTTCTCTTGTCAAAAACACTTCCTTCCCAATCTACATCGGTATATCCACTCACTTTGAAATCATGATCTCCATCATAGCTGAGACCACAATCTATTGTACCCTTAAGGTACCTCATCACATGTTTTACAACCACTAGGTGAACATGTATGGGTTATACCAGAAACTGACTCAAGGTGTTCACGAAAAAATAGATGTCTGGTTTGGTGTTCGGCAGGTACATCAGCGATCCAATAATCTATCTATACAACGTGGCATCAATCAATTCTGACGAAGTGTCGACCAACAGCTTCAACTTCGCTTCCATGGGTGTATTCATGGACTTTCATTCCAACATGTAAAATCTCTTAAGGATTTCGATTGCATACTTCCCTTGGTTAAGGAAGATCCTCTCCGGACTCTACCATACCTCAAGACCTAAGAAATAATGCATTAGGACAAGGTCTTTCATTTCAAATTCTGAGGCAAGTCTCTTATTACATTTAGTGATGAGATTTTCTTCTCTGGTTAAGAATAAGTCATCCACATATCGAAGTAATATCATTGGCTCATCATTCATAACCTTGAAGTAGAGGTTAGAATCTTCTTTACTCTTGGTAAATCCCAAGCGCGTCAGGAAACTATCTATCCATTCATACCAAGCTCTAGGATCTTGCTTCAATCCGTACAAGGATTTCTTCAACTTGCAGACATGAGACTTCTTGTCTTCAACTTCAAATCCTTGAGGTTTCTCTATATACACTTCCTCTTTGATGACACCATTTAGGAAATATGTATTTATGTCCATCTGGTGCAACTTCCACTTCATCTTAGCTGCAAGGGTTATGATGGTTCTGATCGAAGTGTATATGGATACAGGAGCGAATGTCTCTTCATAGTCAATGCCTTCTTTTTGAGAAAATCCTCGAGCGACGAATAATTATTTATACTTCTCAATACTTCCATCAGCAACATGTTTTATTTTGAAGAGCCATTTGGAGGATACCACATATTTACTCTTTGGTTTGGGAACTATTTCCCATACATCATTCTTTATCAGGGATTGGTATTCCTCTGCCATGGCATATGCCCATTCTTTCATCTGAATGTCTTCTTCGAAGAAGGTAGGCTCCTTCTCTAGGAGGTCACACATCAAATCCATATAACTGGATAATGGCTTTGGGATTTTCACCTATCTCATGGTTCCTTGGGGAACACCATACTTCTCTCCATCTTGAATGAGCTCTCTAGCCCAAGCTCTCTTTATTTTATGGAAGATCATCATCTGAGGCGGTTCTTGAAATTATACCATTTCATGGTCTCCTGGAATTTCCTCATCAGGGGAAACTACATCTTCCCTCACTGGTTCTGCATCTTTGGGAACCTCCCTCACTGATTCTGCAATTCTGGGGATTACTGGTTCCTCTTCATATACTTCTTCAAGATGGCATCTTCTCGATTTATTGAGCGCTTCATCTTCATCAAAGGTCACATCCCTGCTGATCTCAATGTGATGGTGAAATGGTATATAAATTTTGATGGCCTTGGAGACCTCACAGTATCCCACAAATATTCCCTTCTTTCCTGAAGGTTCCAACTTGTTTGTCTTCTCTTTATAAAAACTGGGCAACCAAATATTTTGAGATGGCTTACATTTGGCTTCTTTCCGGTGAACATCTCTTCCCAAGTCTTGAACCCAAGTGCACTATGGGATAATCGATTTTGCACATAAACGATTGCCATTGTTGCTTCTTCCCATAAGCACATAGGAAGATCTTGATCATGGATCATAGTCTTCACAGATTCCATTATTGTTCTATTATTTCTTTTAGCTACACTGTTTTGTTGATAATTATAGGGAGTAGTGAGTTCCCTCTTGATCCCAACATCTTTGCAGAAGTTCACAAACTCTTTTGAGGTGTATTCTCCTCCATTATCTGACCTGAGTATCTTGATATTTCTTTCAGAAAGATTCTCTATCAAGGCTTTGAATTCCTTGAACTTGTTGAACACTTCATCTTTAGATTTTAATAAATACACCCAAGTATTACGAGAATAATCATCAAAACATAATATACATACCCACTAATGGAGGACGATGGCATTGGGCCACATACATCTGAATGAATGAGCTCTAGGACTTCTTCTTCTTTGTTGTCTCTCTTCGGAAAAGGGTTCTTGATGTTCTTCCCTTGTGCACATCCATTGCATACGTCTTCATGATCAATTTTGAATTCTGGTAGACCTGTGACAACTTTGCATATGTATGGTAGCGCCTTGTAATTGATGTGAGATAATCTTCTTATGCCAAAGTTCGCATGATTTTTCAATGGTGTGGGTCATGGCAGTCTTTGAGTGACCTCTTATCTTATAAAATCAATTTTCTTCTCTTCCAATGATGATTGCTTCATTTATGGTTTCTCCTTTAGCACGTTGCCTTTTGCAACCTTCACTATAGCTTCCTCAGGGTTATTACCTGTGACCTGGAACAAGGTCATCAAAACAACAACAAAGAATAATATCCTCTTGATAATATAAAGCAATAGCACGAACAATCATCACAGTAGCTCCTTTAGAGCTATTACTTGTAACTTGTCTGAAGTAAATATTAAAGGTAAGGAATACAATACAAAATGAGGTCAACACTCTTATAGTGTTGTGATCAAACCTTCCTCCACGACAACCTGGAACTAACACATGAGGTTTCTCCTGGAACCTGGAATGTTGCTACTTTTCTTCCAAGTCTCCTTCACTCAAGATGACAAGTGTTTTCTTCAACCTATCTTTTGTATTAGGAAAATATGCTCTCTTGAAAAAAGATTACATTAGAGAATAAACTCTATAATCTCTACTTTAATCCATCTAATAATTTTATCATATCTTCAACATGCAACACTGATCAAAATAATGTCATAACAAATAGATGAATATCAGAATAATCACACCTAGGTTGCATCATTCCTTTGAATGTGTTGGATCTTGAGATCCTTCTGGATCTATGGTAAGAGATCCCTTCTCTTGCAAATACTCTTTAAGGTTTAACCATTTAAACATATGTGAGTACATACCTATGATAGAATTTGCAAGTAGTGGCTCCATCTGGCAGCAATGGTAATCATTACCAACTCTTAAAAACTTCAAGGGTGACTACAACTGGTACTGCAGCTGCAACTGCAACTGATATTGCAACTATAACTGGTTTTGAGACTGCAATTGCAACTGCAACTTAGGGTCTTATGATAAAACCCCAATTTTTCAAACTTCAAATTTTGAAATTCTGATCCAGGGGATAGATGCACTGAGCTGAGGTGAGTAAGCTGGTGCAGTCAGAATTTTGAAAATCCAACTTTTACCCCCTCAAACTTGATCTGTGGATTTCTGGACTGGTGCTTCTGGACTGGTACTTCTGGTACTCTGGTACTGCAAGATACCAGATATATAAAATATGGAGAACAAAAATAAAATGCTAGAAATGGCAGAATAACAATAAAATATCTAGCATAATCTTCACAATACACAGAAATGATATACGAAATAGTAATAGAAAATCACTTTGATTCAGAAAGAAATGTTCACAGGCCTCTTCGAGGGGGCAACCTCCAGTCGAGCAGTTCTCTGTTACAATAATCTCCAAGCTAGGGTTCACATACCCTCGCCCCTTATTTATACTAAATATGTCTATTAAGAGAAGCATCTAGAGGAAGATCCTTCTAGAAGCGGAAGCTTCTATTAGTTCTTCTTACATCCACCTTATTCTATTTTATTGAAAGGCCTTATTAATATTTACCTTTATTACATCCGAATACATTGATCTACCTATGTGCGGGTTAGGACCTTAACATGTCCACCCCCTTAAAAACAACCTTGTCCTCAAGGCTTGAGATGTGGAAACTACTTCAAAATGGTAGCTGGTTCCCAAGTGGCATCTGCTGGAGTCATATATTTCCACTGTACTAGCACTTCCTTGATGGTTCTCTGACGTAGGCAACGCTCACGCTGGTCCAAAACTACTTCTGGTTGTAGCCAAATGGATCCTTCTTCAACTAACTTTGGAAGGTTGGTTTGAATTTGGCACCTGGTTCCAATCACCTTCTTCAAGCATGAAACATGAAAAACAGGATGTAGCTTCGATTGACTGGGTAGAGCTAACTGATATGAAACTTGTCCCACATGCTTGAGAACTGTGTAAGGGCCATAGAATTTGGGTGCTAGCTTCTGACACTGCTCAGCCTTGAGGGAATTTTTCTTATATGGTTACAGTCTCAGAAACACCTAGTCCCCTTCTGCAAATTGACGTTCCGAGCGACCTTGATCTGCTTGTTGCTTCATTCTATTATGTGCCATGACCAAGTTCTCTTTAAGGGTACAAAGGATATCCTCTCGGACTGTAAGTGTTTGGTCAACCGCCTGGACCTTCGAGGTACCCGGTAAGTAGGAGAGAACAGAAGGTGGCTTATGTCCATATATTGCTTCAAAAGGAGTCATGCGAGTGGTTGTATGGTATGTAGTGTTGTACCACCATTCGGCGAGGGGTAACCATTAAGCCCACTGGTGTTGTTTTTCAGAGGCAAAACACCTCAGATATGTTTCCAAACACTTGTTGACAACTTTCGTTTGACCATCCGTTTGGGGATGATAGGCTGAGCTGAGATGCAATTGTGTGTCTTGTAGCTTAAACAATTCTTGCCAAAAATTGCTTGTGAAAGTTGGGTCTCGATCAGAAACAATAGAGTGCGGCATGCCATGCAACTTGAAGACCTGGTCCATGAAAATTTGAGCCACCGTGGATGTAGTAAATGGGTGGGGAAGAGCGCAAAAATGAGCATACCTAGAAAGGCGATCCACCACCACCATTATGACTGATTTATTCCCCGATTTGGGTAAGCCTTTGATAAAGTCCATAGAGATATCCTTCCAAATGGCAGGGGGAATCGAAAGCGGTTGGAGGGTGCCTGGCAATTTGACTGTTTCTCCCTTGTTGCGTTGACACACCTCACATTCAGCAACAAACTTACGGATGTCCTGTTTCATACCATCCCAGAAAAAAGAACGTTTGACTCGGTCATATGTTTTGGTGAACCCTGAGTGCCCCGCGGTGGGTGTAGCATGAAACTCATAAAGCACCGTGGATTTGAGCTTGGATTGTTTACTTAAATACAAGCGAACTTTGTATTGAAGCTCATCCTAGAGCCAGGAGTACCCTAGGGGAGCCAGAGCCTTCTTCTGCAGTAGCTGGATCAGATTTGAACTTTTTGGATCTTGAAGCCATTCATGGCGCACATCTTGGAGCCAATCAGGTACAATGAAGGAAAGAGAAAAAAGGGATCCTTCGTCTTCATATTTACAGGACAGTGCATCCACCACGACATTGTCTTTTCCCTTCTTGTAAATGATCTCATAATCATATCCAAAGAGCTTAGTCACCCATTTTTGTTGTTCCTGGGAAGAAATGTGTTGTTCCAGAAAGTACTTGAGGCTTTGATGGTATGTCTTAATTTGGAAGCATTGCCCCAAGAGATACGGACGCCACAACTCAACGGCATGCAGAATCACCAACACTTCATTTTCATAAATGGGTTTGCCCAGATTATTTTCAGACAATTTCTTGCTAGTGAAGGCCAAAGGTCGACCCTCTTGCATAAGGACAGCGCCAATTCCTTTCCCTGAGGCGTCAAATTCCAACAAAAAGGTCTTTGTGAAGTCGGGAAGGGCCAGAACCGGAGTGGTGCACATGGTCATCTTCAAGGTTTGAAAAGCTTGCGCAGCTGCTGGGGTCCAAGTGAAGGAGTTCTTTTTGAGGAGAGCCGTGAGAGGTGCTGCAATATTTCCATAGTTCTTAACGAACTTGCGATAATACCCTATGAGTCCCAAAAATCCACACAAGCTTTTGAGAGTCTTTAGGTGCGGCCAGTCTTGCATAGCTTCAATCTTTTTCGGGTCCACCTTGACACCATCCTTGCCCACCAGATGACCCAAGTATTCTACTTCGGAGGCACCAAAATCACATTTGGACTGTTTCAGGAAAAGCTGGTGCTGAGAGAGTAGGCTGAGAACTTGATCCACATGAGTAAGATGGTTTGTCCAGGATTTTATATATATGAGGATATCGTCAAAGAAAACTAAGACAAAATGATAGAGAAAAGGGCAGAAGACATGGTTCATGAGGCTCTGGAAGGTGGAGGGGGCGTTACACAAACCAAAGGGAATGACCAAAAACTCGTAGTGGCCCTCATGAGTGCGAAAGGCCATCTTGGGAATGTCGGACTCTTTCATACGTATCTGGTGATAGCTCGAGCAAAGATCAAGTTTGGTGAAGAATTGGGCAGCACTCAATTCATCCAGGAGGTCATCAATGACAGGAATGGGAAATTTGTCTTTGATGGTTAGTTTGTTGAGAGCACGGAAGTTAGGACACATTCGCCAAGAACCTTCTTTCTTCAGTACCATGACGACCGGAGAGGAGTAAGGGCTCGTACTAGGACGGATGACTCCGGAAGTAAGGAGTTCCTGGACCAGTTTTTCAATTTCATTGTTTTGTGCAAAGGGGTGGCGATATGGACGTATATTGGGGGGAAGGATTCCTGGGACAAGGGAAATGGAATGATCATGGACACCATGGGAAGGAGGGAGTCCTTGGGGAGTGGAAAAGACAGTTTGATGTTTATCAAGGAGGGCTTGGAGGTCTTGGGGCACTGGTGGGGTCTCTGTGGCATGTATGGCGTGGAGTTGTGCAATAACACCAGAATGACCTTTTTTGAGCAATTTTTCCATGCGATGAGAACTGATGACTTCAGGTGAACCCACAGTGATGCCTTGAAATTTATATTTGTGGCCTCCTTGGTTGAATTGCATGGTTAAGTTCTAAAAATACATGATAATGGGACCCAAGGTTCTTATCCATTATGCACCCAACACAATGTCGCAACTACCCATGTCAATAGCAAACATATGGGATTTGAGGTGGTAGTCACCTATTTGGAGACACACATTTTCACAGCACCCGCAACATTTCATAGAACCACCATTGGCAATCATGATTTGGATATTGTTGACAACATGGATGTAGCAATGGGTTTCTTGGGCAATGCGGCGATGAATAAAATTGTGGGTGCTGCCACTATCAACCAAGATGATGACCTTTCGGTGCTTGATGTAACCGATTAACTTGAGGGTTTGGGGGGCAGAGA
>ML788275.1:94248-107661 GCA_009831015.1 Picea engelmannii | reverse complement strand
AGAGCTTTTGTTCCTTACATTTGTGGCCTGGGAAATATTTTTCATCACAATTATAACAGAGGCCTTTGAGTTGGCGTTCAGCCATTTCAGCCCTGGTCAATTTTTGGATTTTTAATGGGGCGGAGGGAGTAGTGGGGTTTACTAATTTAGGGCGCGGGATGAAGGAAGGCTTACGGTTTTGAGAAGAAACAATTTGTTGTGCTTCTTTAGTGTTTTTGGTAGCCTCCACCCAAGTCATAGGTCGAGCCATGAGGACATGGGCCCGAATCTCCTCCTTGAGGCCACTGATAAAACACTCTCGAAAGAAAGCATCAGTCATGCCCTCTGTTTGAAAAGCCAGATGCTCAAATGTAGCTATGAAGTCTTCGACTGTGCCTGATTGCTTCAATTTTTTCAAACGGCCCAAATGGTTGGTGTCAGTGTCAAAGCGTTCATAAATCTCAACAACAAATTGGGTCCAAGAAATATACCCTTGACGGGAAGTTTTTCTCCATTGCCACCATTGCTAGCATTCTTGATCTAGATGGAGAACACCATATCGGAGTTTGGCGAAGTCATCTGTAATGTTGTAGAGAGATAAATAATGTTCCATTTGTGTGACCCAACCAGTGGGGTCCGAGCCATCAAATTTGGTTACATCCACCCGCGGAAGGTGTATGTCCCTTTGAAAGTGACGGGGTTGAAAGGAATGGGAAGAAGTTGCACCTTCAGTATTTTTATGTGCATCAGGAAAAGAGTCATCGGTAGAGAGCTTGAGTTTGGTGCAGAGTGATGCAAAGACAGATTCAAGTTGGGTGGTCAGTTCATGTTTGACTTCCGCCATTGCTGACTGCATGGTTACATTTACGGATGCATTCATGGAGGCATCATGGGAGGCAATAGTATCACTGAGTTGTTGCACTTCTTGTTGGGTCTCAAGTAAACCAGATTGTAGGGTGTTGAAACGAGACTCTAGTTCTTGGTTACGGGTATGGGCCATGATGATGGGTGAACTGAAAAGGGAGCGGGCGAGGTCAGAAATTTTTGCAGAAAAATGATATGGATGAAAGTGATAAGGGAGAAGAGATGAATCTAATGGAATAGGTCTCAAATAATGGTGAAAAAAATTCCAGACTTTGGTCTGAAGAATGCTGCAGTGCTGAAATCCCCAAATTTTGAACCAGAGAGTATTTACTTAGCAACCGGAACACAGATGTACATCAATAGATCTCGCTGGTTTAATTTGTTTATTTTGTTGTTTATGTTCCCCAAGGGTTAGGTATTCAAGGGTTCTACAGACAAGGGTTTGCCTTGTGCTATAGCTCTCTGATATACGTGCGGGGTCCAACAATAGTACTCGGCCCAATATCTCAGGGCACTAACTAAGGAGGATAGACCGTACCCTTAGCCGTACTACCCGACTACCCAGGTACTAGAGAGTATCTTCCCGAGTGTTGTTCTCGGTGACACTATAGCAGTCCGACGACCGATAGGTTTATCTAAAGAGGGATTCAGGAAATCTAGGTCGATCCATACACAGGTGTTGTCTAATGCACTACCACTCAAAGGGGTACCAACAGGGGTTACAAGGGTGGCCAACAGAAGTGCACTTAAGAACCATTTGTATTTCCTGCGTGTATGAATCCCTCAACCACGGGTTTATGCGTGTAATGAAAGATATCTGTGGCTGAAAGACGCCAGAATACGTCTCTACCCTGAAAAAAAATACCCACAATTTCTGCCAAGGAAAGTGCTCTGATACCACTTGCAAGATACCAGATATATAAAATATGCAGAATATAAATAAAATGCTAGAAATGGCAGAATAACAGTAAAATATCCAGCATAATCTTCACAATACACAGAAATGATATACGAAATAGAAATAGAAAATCACTTTGATTCAGAAATCAATGTTCACAGGCCTCTTTGAGGGAGCAACCTCCAGTCGAACAATGCTCTGTTACAATAATCTCCAAGCTAGGGTTCGCATACCCTCGCCCCTTATTTATACTAAATATGTCTATTAAGAGAAGCATCTAGAGGAAGATCCTTCTAGAAGCAGAATCTTCTATTAGGTCTTCTTACATATGCCTTATTCTATTTTATTGAAAGGCCTTATTAATATTGACCTTTATTACATCCGAATACATTGATCTACCTATGTGCAGGTTAGGACCTTAACATGTACTTCTGGTACTTCTGGTACTCTGGTTTTCTGGTACTTTGTGAAAACTAGGGTTTCACTTTTCGGGAGATCTAGCCACTGAAAAGGTGTGCTGAAGGTGCCAAATGATGCTTGGGGGAGGGTGCACTTTTCTAGATGGTTTTAGGGCTGAAATACCTTACCAACAAAAATCCCTAATTTGCATGTATGACAACAGCGATGTTTTTCACTTTCTCTTTTGAAAGATGCTCTCTTCAGCTTGGCTCTGATACCATGTTAATGTTTAAGCCATTATTATAGTTCTTTGCATTTCAATAGATAACAACAACATAAGACAAGATCATTGAGAAATACACAATCACAAGAGACACAACATTTATCTTGGGAAACCCTCTAAGGGAAGAAAACCCAGCAAAACTTCCTTATTATAGATAGCCAATACAATGCCAAGAGATAACTCAAACCAATACAGAAGATCCTCTCCCAAAGATGCGCCATTCTCTCTCTCTCTTCTCCAACTGCAGTTCTGAAACTTGTCTCTCAATGAGAAAGTGAGGTGTGTCTAAGTGAGGCGCTAGCCTCCTTATTTATACAAGTCTGGCACATGTGAAGTGTCTCTTCACTGGCAGGGCCGACTTCTCAATCTGGGTGGTTATAACCACCTTTATTATATTATGGGCCTCTTTAATATATTATGGGGCCGACTTCTTCTTTATCCTTTTACAATTACATTATGACCAATCCACAAAAGGGGATTTGGTCCTTTTATGATAGCCGACATGATCAATCCACAATGGGGATTGATCTAATGAATAATATATCAAATAATAATAAGAATACACTTTTCAGTTACATTATTTCAACAAAAACAACATCAATGTGTAAATATTAGTGATAGCTTTCCAATGGTGCAAAAATTTCCTCAAACGAAGTTCGTATGCAAAATTTATGAGCATTCAAAGTTTAATTCAAATCAGATCAAAGGTAAAATGTCAAAGGGAAAAGTCAAAAGGGTGACACGTGTCACCACTGCAAGGGCGAAATGTGGCACATGAGTGCATAGGTGACATGTCACATGATCATTGGCAGCTGACTAGGAAAGTCATACACTCCATATGGATGAATCATACGTTGACAAGTGGCAAGGTATAGCCAATGAGAGGCTGCCACATGGTGACCTCCCATTGGCCAATATTGGTTAATGTTTACCAAAATTTTGGGAGTCGACAAGGGTCGAAATTACGACCTCCCAAATCCTTAAAAAAACCTCTATTTCCAATGCACCACACCTAGGAGACTTAACCATATACCTTAGTATATATATTTAATTTTAATCCTAAGTTTATGCAAAGGGGAAAAGGGGTCGAGGGCTAAGCCCCCAACCCCTAGACCGTATGTTATTCCATATAACCATGCTACATTTGCGGGAGGTTGTTCAAACAGATTAGATGGTTCCCAACTATATGCCATATATATATTATACCAACCAAAAATTAACACCACAACTTGCGGTCAGTGGGAATATAACCCCCGACCTGCCAAACTATACCAATGACTTAGCATATTGTCGCTAACCAACATGAAAATATGGAATTTGTTGTAACAAATCATAATCAATATATTTATTATGATGTTGATGTCACCAAGAAGTGTGGGTAGGAGGTTAGGCCTCACTCCATATTTAATTGGTGTGTGGGCTGAGGATTGTACATACCCATTAATGCATATATTTGTCTCGAAGTGTGTGCCCAAGGGTACATAGATTTTGAGTTACACTGTAAATCATTATGAGAGGTCCCTTAGAGAAATTTTGAGAACTTTATACTCATTTTGCGTGATTTTTCACAAGGAATCCAATGGTGCACTCTGTTTCTGCATTTGAGCAACATGTAAAAAGGGAATTGTAAAATGAAAGCATTTGAGAATTAATAAAGAAGGTCTCTATTGGAAGTGGACCCAAATACGTAGCCCAAATTGGGTGAGCTCCGTTATCAAACTTGTGTATGTGATTTCGTCATTGTTATTCATTTCATGCTCATTTATTTGCAAGTTATTTATCATTAAAGTGCATATGGTTAGATAAGTATTTCACATGTAATTGCAATTAGTCAAGCGATCATTATTATTTTGAAGATCAAGTAGATGTTTATATGTTTTAAAAGTTTATTAGAATCTAAGGATTTTTCAAATCAAGTTGGTCTCAAAGCGAGTTTGAAAAGTGTTTGCAAGTGAATGCTTACAAGAGTTAAACTCAAACTTGGTAAAGGAAAACTTGCAAGTTATAAGTATGAAATTGAAATATTTCAAAGAGATAAGATGGCTTCTGAAAAAGGAGAAGGAGATAATCCCATGAACCATGAAGAGATCAGGGCTACATTTCAATCATTAAGGGAGATAGTACATGATTTGAAATGAAGAATTCAAAATCTTATAAGAAAATAATCTTCGATAAAAGGAGAAGGAGGAGGTGAAGGTGGTGGAACTTCAGATCCCCCTTCACAGTCATCATCATATTCTTCTTCTTCTAAAGCAAGTGAACATTGTTCTCATAAAAAGAAGTCCTCTAAGAAGTCTGAGCATAATATTCCTTTGTTGAAATTGGATGTCAAGTTCAAATTTCCGACCTATGATGGAGAATTGAATGCCGAGAAATTGGACAATTGGATCAAGCAAATAGAGGTATATTGCAGGGTCCAAAACATCATGGACGAGGCTACGAGAATAGAATTGGTTTCTCTTTGACTAAGTGGCACAACCTTAATATGCTGGGAGAGTAAGATGAAATTTGATATTGTACAAAAGGGTAAAGTAATATCTTCATGGGATAAGTTTACTAGGGATATAAGGAAACAATTATATCCACTCACACATATGCAAACGACAATGATAGAATGGAAACATCTAAGACATGGTAAAGGCCACAATATTCAAGAATATACACATGAGTTCAAAAAGAAGGCTTTATCATTGGGAATTCCATTGTATACTCATGAAACTATTCTAAAGTATATTAGTGGCATGCACTAATATATTTGTCATACTATCTTAAGGTTTAACCCTACTAACATTGATAAGGTGTCCGTACAAGCTACGGATCTGGAGGCTAGTAAGGGTAAACATGCGAGCGAAGATAAGAGTCCATACAAGTTCAAAAAGAAACCAAAAGGTAAATGGAAGAATAAGAAATTGGTCACAGTGAAGCAAGATGAGGGAAGACCTACATCATCCCACTGTAATAACAAGGAACATGAGGAAACAATGTGTTGGAAGTTGCATCTAGAATTATGACCAAATAAATTCAGGGAAAAAGGGAAGAACAAGATTGTTGCATAATCTCATTAGGATCTAGGGTTAGATTCCGAAGATGAATCTAAGATCATGGAAATGGGAAGAAAATGTATATCAACTATCCATTCTAATTCTTCAGTTCAATTCGCTAAATTGGAAAATGATACTGATCAAAAGAAAAGAAGTGAGATTTTTCATGTTAGAGTTATAATCAAGCATGAAAAGGTAGATACTTTATTTGATAGTAGATCTCAAGTTAACTTGATATCTGAAGAAATTGTTAATAATATGGGTTTCAAGATGCCACCTCACAAAAATAAATATCCATTAGGATGGGTGTTCGAAGATGCTAAGTTGTAGGTGATGAAACAATGTAAGATCATATTTGCAACTAGAGCTAAGTTCTTTGACGAGGTTCAATTTGTTGGATAGTTGGTTGTCATTGATGTCAAAAAGTAGTGGATTTATGTCAACTAATGTGATGGGTGTATTTGGAGAAGTATCCAAAGTGGTCCCCTTATGGCGTAGCTCTAAGCATGGTCCTCACGAGAAGATGCTTTGAAGAAGTCTACAAGAAACCCATAAGTATGGTTATGGATCCCATAGTTGATCATGGAATTATGTCATGAAGGATGAAGTAAATGAAGGTAACTCACTCATGGATGGATATTCCTCGTCATGCCATTTTTGGTGATAGGTGGTAGGCCATGTAGTTCCTCATGGTTAAGGAGTTATGGCCTTGTGAAGTTAGAATCCCCGAAGAATGGTCAAGAATCCCCTAGTTGGTTACAAGTCTTTAATGAAAGGGTAGAGTGTTTGTAACAAGAAAGTTAAGAAGCCCCTAAGTTTAAGGAAGGAGGTTACCCAATAAAACTATAAATACACATCAAAGAGTCATTCACAAGTACATTCACTCACTCATTCTATTGAACATATTCTAGTGAACTAGTGATATTTTGGCTAAGTTTGCGATAGTAAAATATGAGGTAGAGAATATTGAAGAGTACGTGAGTTTCAGCATTGCAGTGGTGAGTGAGAATCTATGAGGAAACCCTTGATTTTTTTATCCCCGCGGGTTAGACTACTAGTGTCCCCCGAGGAATCCCTGCGAGTTGTAGTATACATAGCACATGAGGCCTCACGAGATAGGATGTCTTAGTCCCACGAGGACAAGAAAAGTTTTGGGGAAATGCTTGTACCAAGTTCTTGAAGACAGAAGACAACTCACATGTCAACATTACAATGTTTCAGGTAAGCTACAAATATATTGGTATGTTTGTGTACTTGTTGTGAAGGTTATGCTTGATTATGATGTGGTGAAAGCTTGAGGCATGCTTGGCATATTGATGAGGATTTGATACATGATTGAGGTAAATCTTGGGTACATGATTGAGTAAGGTATTCTGGTATAGTTGGTTCATCATATGGCATGGTTGTTATGGTTCATATCTTTGAGATGATTTTTCATGGTTGAGGTATACACTTGATGTATGGTGGCATATGCACGAGGGACATGCATTGGTTCTTCATTGATGATATGGTATAGGTATATATTTGATTGATTCTATGGTATATGCTATAGGTTGTATTCATTGGCTTCTTATCATTGATGTTGTAGTTGGTATATATTTTTTTTCATGATTGATGAACAAATGTTGGTACATAGTTCATGCATGGTATGGTATAGGTTATAGTTGGTTGATGATCAGTTACAGGTTGATGTGATCCAGGATATTTTCATCGATGTGACTTATAAAGAATTGTATTAAATGAGCATAAATTAAAGTGCATCATAAAGAAGGAAAATCTCAATAATGAAGAGACATAAGAATCAAATATGAACACAAAGAAGTGATAACAGAGTTCATCACTGGTGGACTACGTCTCTGGGTCCTTCTCTCAAATAGGTAGGCCTTTTTATTAACTCAACAAAAGAATTTGGAAAAATACATAAGTATACCTCATTTTGAAATTAAGATGCAGAATCTTTTCTTAGATCAAAAAACAAACAACACCATTGAATTTGTGGTGTTGAATTACCCAAAAAATATGTCTCCACACCTCAATCTGACTTTGGCACTCCTAGGCCCATGAGAAATCTTGTTTCAGTTTCCATGCCTGCAACTTGTAATTAATTCATTGTACTTCACCTCGAAAAATGTTCTTGGTTGTACCATCGAGCGCCCCCTCTCCCCATCTACTAGAAAACTCAACATTTAAGTTAAATGTTAATGTCCTAACCCGCACATAGGTAGATCAATGTTTTCGGATGTAATAAAGGTCAATATTAATAAGACCTTTCAATAAAATAGAATAAGGCGGATGTAAGAAGACCTAATAGAAGCTTCCTCTTCTAGAAGGATCTTCCTCTAGATGCTTCTCTTAATCGACACATTTAGTATAAATAAGGGTCGAGGGTATGAAAACCCTAGCTTGGAGATTATTGTAACAGAGCACTACTCGACTGGAGGTTTCCCCCTCGAAGAGGCCTGTGAACATTGCTATCTGAATCAAAGTGTTTTTTCTGTTGCTATTTTGTATATCATTTATTTGTATTGTGAAGATTATGCTGGATATTTTACTATTATTCTGTCATTTCTAGCATTTCATTTCTGTTCTGCATATTTTATATATCTGGTATCTTGCAAGTGGTATCAGAGAACTTTCCTTGGTTGAAATTGCGGGTATTTTTTTCTTCAGGGTAGAGATGTATTCCGACATCTTTAAGCCACCGAGATCTGTCGTTATGCGCATAAACCCGTGGTTGAGGGATTCATACACACAGGAAATACAAGTGGTTCTTAAGCGCACATCTGTTGGCCACCCTTGTAACCCCTGTTGGTACCCCTTCGAGTGGTAGCGCATTAGACATCACCTGTGTACGAATCGACCTAGATTTTCTGAAGCCCTCTTTAGATAAACCTATCAGCCTCCGGACTGCTATAGTGTCACCGAGAACAACACTCAGGAAGATACTCTCTAGTACCTGGGTAGTCGGGTAGTATGGCTAAGGGTACGGTCTATCCTCCTTAGTTAGTGCCCTGAGATATTGGGCCGAGTACTACTGTTGGACCCCGCATGTATATCAGAGAGCTATAGAACAGGGCAAACCCTTGTCTATAGAACCCTTGAATACCTAATCCTTGGGGAACATAAACAACAACATAAACAAATTAAACCAGCGAGATTTATTGACGCGCATCTGTGTTGGCGCTGCTAAGCAAATACTCTCTGGTTCATAATTTGGGGATTTCATCACTGCAGCATTCTTCAGACCAAAGTATTTTTCACCATTATTTGAGACCTATTCCATTAGACTCATCTCTTCCCCCTTGTCACATTCATCCATATTATTTTTCGGCAAAAAAATTATGACCCCGCCCGCTCCCATTTTCTCACCATTATTTGAGACCTATTCCATTAGACTCATCTCTTCCCCCTTGTCACATTCATCCATATCATTTTTCTGCAAAACTTTCTAACCCTTCCTGCTCCCTTTCCAGTTCACCCATCATCATGGCCCATACCCGTAGCCAAGAACTAGATTCTCGCTTCAACACCTTGGAATCTGGTTTCCTTAAGACCCAACAAGAAGTGAAACAACTCAGTGCTACTATTGCCTCTCGTGATGCCTCCATAAATGCCTCCATAAATGCATCCGTCAATGTAGTCGTGCAGTCTGCAATGGCAGAAGTCAAACACGAACTTGAATCTGTCTTTGTATCACTCTGCACCAAACTCAAAATCCCTCTCGATGACTCTTTTCCTGATGCACATAAAAAGACTGAAGGTGAAACTTCTTCCCATTCCTTTCGACCCCATCACTTTCAAAGGGACATATGCCTTCCGCGGGTGGATGTAACCAAATTTGATGGCTCAGACCCCACTAGTTGGGTCACACAAATGGAACATTATTTCTCTCTCTACAACATTACAGATGACTTGGCCAAACTCCGGTATGGTGTTCTCCATCTAGATCAAGAACGTTGGCAATGGTGGCAATGGAGAAAAACTTCCCGTCAAGGATATATTGCTTGGACCCAATTTGTTGCTAAGATTTATGAACGCTTTGACACTGACACCAACCATTTGGTCCATTTGAAAAAATTGAAGCAATCAGGCACAGTCGAAGACTTCATAGCTGCATTTGAGCGTCTGGATTTTCGAACAAAGAGCATGACTGATGCTTTCTTTCGAGAGTGTTTTATCAGTGGCCTCAAGGAGGATATTAGGGCCCATGTCCTCATGGATCGACCTATGAATTGGGTGGAGGCTACCAAAAAAGATAAATAAGCACAACAAATTGTTTCCTCTCAAAACCGTAAGCCTTCCTTTATCCCGCGCCCTAAACCAGTAAACCCCACTACTCCCTCCGCCCCATTAAAAATCCAAAAATTGACCAAGGATGAAATGGCTGAACGCCAAATCAAAGGCCTCTGTTATAATTGTGATGAAAAATATTTCCCAGGCCACAAATGTAAGGAACAAAATCTCTTTATGGCCATCTCTGAGGATATTCAAGAAGACGATGATGCCACTCCCCCTGTGCCCGAGTCACCGGAAATTTTTGAAATAAACCCTCCCTCCGACCCTCCCGAAGTGGAACCAATCATCTCCCTCAATTCTCTCACCAGCTTCTCTGCCCCCCAAACCCTCAAGCTAATCGGTTACATCAAGCACCGAAAGGTCATCATCTTGGTTGATAGTGGCAGCACCCACAATTTTATTCATCACCGCATTGCCCAAGAAACCCATTGCTACATCCATGCTGTCAATAATTTCCAAATCAATATTGCCAATGGTGGTTCTATGAAATTTGGTGAGTGCTGTTAAAATGTGCGTCTCCAAATAGGTGACTACAACCTCAAATCCCATATGTTTTCTATTGACATGGGCGGTTGCAACGTTGTGTTGGGTGTCGAATGGATAAGAACCTTGGGTCCCATTCTCATGGATTTTCAGAACTTAACCATGCAATTTGACCAAGGAGGCCACAAACATAAATTTCAAGGCATCACTACAGGTTCTCCTGAAATCATCAGTTCTCATCGCATGAAAAAATTGCTCAAAAAAGGTCATTCAGGTGTCATATCCCAACTCCATGCCATACAAGACACCGAGATCCCACCCGTGCCCAAAGACCTCCAAGCCCTCCTTTATAAACATCAAATAGTATTTTCCACTCCCCAAGGACTCCCTCCTTCCCATGGTGTCCATGATCACTCCATTCCCCTTGTCCCAGGAAGCCTTCCCCCAAATATACGTCCATATCGCCACCCCTTTTCACAAAAGAATGAAATTGAAAAAATGGTCCAGGAACTCCTTATTGCCGGAGTAATATGTCCTAGTACGAGCCCTTAATCCTCTCCAGTTGTCATGGTAATGAAGAAAGAAGGTTCTTGGAGAATGTGTCCTAACTTCCGTGCTCTCAACAAACTAACCATCAAAGACAAATTTCCCATTCCAGTCATTGATGACCTCCTGGATTAATTGAGTGGCGCCCAATTCTTCACCAAACTTGATCTTCACTCGGGCTATCACCAGATATGTATGAAAGAGTCTGACATTCCCAAGACGACCTTTCGCACTCATGAGGGCCACTACGAGTTTTTGGTCATGCCCTTTGGTTTGTGTAACGCCGCCTCCACCTTTCAAAGCCTCATGAACCATGTCTTCCGCCCTTTTCTCCGTCATTTTGTCTTAGTTTTCTTTGATGATATCCTCATATATAGAAAGACATGGACAAACCATCTTACTCATGTGGATCAAGTTCTCAGCCTACTCTCTCAGCACCATCTTTTCATGAAACAGTCCAAATGTGCTTTTGGTGCATCCGAAGTAGAATACTTGGGTCATCTGGTGGGAAAGGATGGTGTCAGGGTGGACCCGAAAAAGATTGAAGCTATGAAAGATTGGCCGCACCCAAAGAATCTCAAAATCTTGCGTGGATTTTTGGGCCTCACAGGGTATTATTGCAAGTTCATTAAGAACTATGGAAATATTGCAGCACCTCTCACAGCTCTCCTAAAAAAGAACTCTTTCACTTGGACCCCAACATCTGCTCAAGCTTTTCAAACCTTGAAGACGACCATGTGCACCACTCCGGTTCTGGCCCTTCCCGACTTCACAAAGACATTTGTGTTGGAATGCGATGCCTCAGGGAAAGGAATTGGCATTTTCCTTATGCAAGAGGGTCGACCTTTGGCCTTGACTAGCAAATAACTGTTTGAAAATAATCTGGGAAAACCAATTTATGAAAAAGAAATGTTGGCGATTCTGCATGCCGTTGAATTATGACATCCTTATCTCTTGGGGCAACGATTCCAAATTAAGACCGACCATCAAAGCCTCAAGTACTTTCGGGAACAACGCATTTCCTCCAAGGAGAAACAAAAATGGGTCACTAAGCTCTTTGGATATGATTATGAGATCATTTACAAGAAGGGAAAAGACAATGTCATGGCGGATGCACTGTCCCAGAAGTATGAAGATGAAGGATCCCTTTTTTCTCTTTCCTTCATTGTACCCGATTAGCTGCAAGCTGTGCAACAGGAATGGCTTCAAGACCCCAAAAGTTCTCTACTGATCCAGAAATTGCAAAACAAGGCTCAGGCTCCCCCAAGGTACTCCTGGCTCTAGGATGAGCTTCGATACAAAGGCCGCTTGTATTTAAGTAAACAATCCAAGCTCAAATCCATGGTACTTTCTGAGCTTCATGCTACACCCACAGCGGGGCACTCAGGGTTCACCAAAACATATGACCAAGTCAAACGTTCTTTTTTTTGGGAGGGTATGAAACAGGACATCCGTAAGTTTGTGGTTGAATGTGAGGTATGTCAACGCAACAAGGGAGAAACAGTCAAATCTCCAGGAACCCTCCAACCGCTTCCGATTCCCCCTTCTATTTGGAAGGATATCTCTATGGACTTTATTACACGGTTACCCAAATCGGGGAATAAATCAGTCATAATGGTGGTGGTGGATCGCCTTTCCAAGTATGCTCATTTTTGTGCTCTTCACCACCCATTTACTGCATCCACGGTGGCTCAAATTTTCATGGATCAAGTCTTCAATCTTCATGGCATGCCAAACTCTATTGTTTCTGATCGAGACCCAACTTTCGCAAGCAATTTTTGGCAAGAACTGTTTAAGCTACAAGGTACCTAATTGCATCTCAGCTCAGCTTATCATCTCCAGATAGATGGTCAAATGGAATTCGTCAACAAGTGTTTGGAAACATATCTGAGGTGCTTTGCCTATGAAAAAAAACACCAGTGGGCTCAATGGTTACCCCTCGCCGAATGGTGGTACAACACTACATACCATACAGCCACTCGCATGACTCCTGTTTGAAGTAGTATATGGACAGAAGCCACCATCAGTTCTCTCATACTTACCAGGTACCTCGAAGGTCCAGGCAGTTGACCAAACACTTACAGTCCGAGAGGATATCCTTCGTACCCTTAAAGAGAACTTGTTCATGGCCTAGAATAGAATGAAGCAGAAAGCAGATCAAGGTTGCTCTGAACGTCAATTTGTCGAAGGGGATCAGGTGTTTCTAAGACTGCAACCATATAAGAAAACTTCCCTCAAGGCCGAGCAGTGTCAGAAGCTAGCGCCCAAATTTTATGGCCCTTACACAGTTCTCAAGCGTGTAGGACAAGTCACATATCAGTTAGCTCTGTCCAGTCAGTCGAAGCTACATCCTGTTTTTCATGTTTCATGCTTGAAGAAGGTGATTGGAACCAGGTGCCAAATTCAAACCAACCTTCCAGAATTAGCTGAAGAAGGATCCATTTGGCTACAACCAGAAGTAGTTTTGAACCAGTGGGAGCATCGCCTGCATCAGAAAACCATCAAGGAAGTGCTAGTACAGTGGAAAGATATGACTCCAGCAGATGCCACTTGGGAACCAGCTACCATTCTGCAGCAGTTTCCACATCTCAAGCCTTGAGGACAAGGTTGTTTTTAAGGGGGCG
>ML788275.1:79043-94198 GCA_009831015.1 Picea engelmannii | reverse complement strand
ATAAGGCGGATGTAAGAAGACCTAATAGAAGCTTCCGCTTCTAGAAGGATCTTCCTCTAGATGCTTCTCTTAATAGACACATTTAGTATAAATAAGGGTCGAGGGTATGAAAAACCTAGCTTGGAGATTATTGTAACAGAGCGTTGCTTGACTGGAGGTTTCCCCCTCGAAGAGGCCTGTGAACATTGCTATCTAAATCAAAGTGTTGTTTTTGTTGCTATTTCGTATATCATTTCTATGTATTGTGAAGATTATGCTGGATATTTTACTGTTATTCTGTCATTTCTAGCATTTCATTTCTATTCTGCATATTTTATATATCTGGTATCTTGCATTAAAATTCGGGTGGACTAACCAATCGAGTCATTTGGCTCAACGTTTGGTGGATTCTATGTAAGGTGTTTGGTTGGGGGAGGTCTTGAGGTAGAGCATGTGGGACTCCCCTTTTGGGCTTGTAGTTATAACAACAAATATATATGGTTTAAACAACCACCAAGTTTGGATTCTTGTTTAGATTTGTCGAAGTTGGATTATACGGAAGGTTGACAACTAGATTTGGCAGACCTCCAGCAGATTTGGTGGGCCTCTTTTTTATTTTTGAAATTTCGGTTACGGGCCCTCATTGGGAATTTTCCCACTGCCACGTGGAATCCCATGACTTGGCTATGTGGCAGCCACCCATTGGCCCATGTTATTCACCTGTACAGTCACCCTACCATGTCACATGTTTGCCAAGTCAGCCTGCCACGTATGGTACAGATGCCATGTGTCTGCCACATCTCATATGGCCTTCCATGTGGTTGTACATACTACCACGTGGAACTTCCTCATTGGTTCACATGTTTATCTGAAAATGCCAAAAATGAGTGACACGTGGTAGCCTCTAGTGTTGCCACATCACCATGCAAACGTCATGATGATGTCAACATGACACATGTCGTCCTCTACGTGTTCCACATACACTATACAGATGTTGACGTCATCTATACTAATGTTGACATCAACAATATGAATGTTGACTCATCCCTATTGATTGGGCTACGTTGACCAAAACTTTGACTGCAAATATCTTTTGATCCATAACTCTGTTTGACGAGCCATTTACGTCATTGGAAATCTTGTGATGCACTCTTTGTGATGATGCTAATTTCACTGAGTTTTGAGGACTTTGAAGTTTTTTCCCTTTCTCTGTCTACTGAGGCCATTCTGAGATTCCTAAGTTGCTTATGTGAATTCTAAGTTGTCCTTAGTATTCTCTGGATCCTTTTTGGATCACGCCTTCCCACTGAGAGCTTTTTGGACCACGAAAATATTTCATCAATAAATAGATAAGTGAGGTAATATTCCCCTCATCTTTTCCTTCTCAATCTACTTTCGCTTGATTGGATGTGTGCCTTGTTTAGCACTCAACACACCCTAAAAATCCTGTGTCAAATTTTACCTTTTTGGGTACCACTTGATCTTTCGTACTGTTTGATTTCACTTCAGTATCAAATTGCTTCCTGTGCTTATCATTTTTTGTTTTCATGTTGAGTCTTTTAAAGTCTGCTCGAGCATGCTAAAAATCATCATAACTTTAAACAAGACTAAAATTTACTTAAAAAATGAATAGTCAAAAAATTTCCCCGATGCGCTTAAGAAATTCGGCATCGGGAAGGATTAGAGGTGACAAAAAATCACTCGAGAAGACCAAAGTAGCTGAGCTCTAATCTTCATCGGCATTGGAAGATGAGAGTTTTTATTATGCGACAGACATCACGCAAGAATATCGTCGATGACCGATTCCCGTCGGTGTTGGTAAGGAACATAAAGAATAAGCGATGTGCAAGTAAATGAATGATATCGTCGATCACCAAATTTTGAAATGTTTTTGGCATCGGGGTTTTTATGAAGATGATAAACACAACGGAACTATATTTGAAGGCCGATTCCCGATAACTTTTGGCATCGGTAAGTTTTGAGAGGGTAGGGTCATTAAAGGGCGCGATAAGTTTATCCCCTCCCCCCAACCGTTGATCCCAACACTTGTCTGCATTGGCTGCCCGAGTTCTATATTATCACTCGCGTCTTGTTGAAAAATCTCGATCCGATTGAGTTGGTAATACCACATCAGCACTGTACGATGAAAAATCGTCGGTGTAGGAATTTTTCTCAGGAGGATACCAACAGAAACATACATAAAGATATTGTCGATTCCCGACCTGTCCATTGAGAAATGCGACGTGATGGGACATTTTATCTCTAAGATACGACGCATTTAAAAGGTTAATTAATTCCAAGATCACGCAATAGTTGCTAATTCATGTGCAAATCAAAGGGACCATTTGAGCATGTCGATATAATGCATCTACCTCCGTGCCTCCGACGTCAACCCACGTAGAATTTATTTGTAGATATTCGGCGGTAGGTTGTTTTGAATTACATCCATTACTCATGTTAACTGGTTGATATGAATGGTAGGATATCTCTCGTTATATTCTTTTGAATCATTGTGAATAAGCTTATTCTGTGCACAAATAAATTTGGAGCACCCAGAGGAGCAAGACGAGCGATCCAGAGAAAGCTACCAAGGTCCAGTGAGTATTAAACAACAATTTTAGCAAGCATTATAGGTGTGTACCGACTTAGGGGTGTTTTACACTTCATTTCATATGTTTTCATCCAACGTTACTTTGCACACATGCCTAAAGGATCATTTTTTATTGCAGTAACAATTCCTCCGAAGAAACCCACCACCAGGAAATCTCCAAGAGTGCCAAAGCTAAAAGAACTAGAGGTGGGAGAAGGTTCATCCCCAGTGGTTGCAAGGAAATTGGAATTTTCTCCAAAGTCGGTGCCCTTCATCAAGACATCCACCAAGAAGGCTTTCGTCCAACCCCTGGCCTTTGTAGACATAGAGGCGAACATTCGTACCAAGACAGTATTCCCACGCTGGGAAGAACTTTGTAAGAAAATCAAGCAAGAGGAACTCCCCGAATATACCCCACACAACAATCCTGATACGAGAAGACTCAATGATGAAGTTCTCCCGAATGTACACAAGGATTACCTACACATGGTGGCAACCAGGACTCCGGTATTCCCCTGCATCGAACTCTTGAAATGGCTTATTGATCACACTGATGCACATAGGTGTTTAATTAATGACGACAATGGCGGATGCATCGGGGTTTTCCTCCGAGTGGAAGTTAAGAATTACTAAAAGCTCAGGGACCCAAAGGAACATTTGAACAATGATTTTGTTTTGAGTTTCTATAAGAAGCACGACACCAAGAATATTATGGCATCCTGGTGGAGAGAGGATAAAAATTTCACCAATCGTACCTCTTGCTAGTACCCGACGGCCAACCTGAGAGAGCCTTACATCTATCTAATGTCCCTCATCTAAGGATTGCATGGGGAGAAAGACTACACCAGGTTTTCAGAGGTTTTGATGCCTCTGTATTATACCGTATCCATTTCAGGAATAGGTTTTAACTGGGGTGCAATCATCTCCAAACATCTGAGCACTTGCGTATGAAAAGATCAGACGCCGAAAGAGGGAGAAACCCCTTCCTTCTACATGGATTCTTATCTACTGGATGTCATCTGGACCAAGAATTTCTTCGCTGGAATTAACTTAATCTGGCACTCCTCGGAGCTCCCGGTCCATGTATACTTCAACATCTTATGGGAAAACAGGTACAAGAAATCCTATTCTCTTATCTGTGACCAGTTTATCACATGCATTTATTCTTTGATGTTAAAGAAAGAGTGCCCAAGGCTATCAGATGCAGCCAAAAAGTTTGTATCGAAATTAGGCCACTGGTATCTAGATGAGCGCGAAACCTACATCAGGGTTTTTGGTGCCATAGGAGCACCCCATCTATTACCTATTTATGTCCCTGATCGACTAGTATTAGGGTAAATTTGTTATCAGACCATGTTACAGGGCTACAACGCCACTTTGGTAAGGGATAAGAAGCAGAACTTCATACCTTATGGGTTTCATATTGGTTTCTACATGGTAAAGAACACCGCGAAGGCCAAGCAAGAAGGGTTAATTCAATTAGAATTATGATTCCAGACTGGTCATTTTCGCAAGCATGATCCCATGGGTCTGGTCCTGAAGCATGAAACACATGTATTATCCTATTGGCCCTATGCCCATGATCGGTTTGAGGATGAGATCTTCACTGAAAATGCTAAAGACTGGGATGAGGTGGTGGCAAGGATGGTTGATCCTAAAGAAACTAGGCTCAATGCCATGAGGTAGGATGAGAAAGAAACAATCTTGGAACAATCGGCTCAATAAATCCTCTGGGCCAGTGAAGAAAGGATAACACCTGAATCAATTGAAGGGGTGGAATCTCCTTAAGAATCCACTGAGACAATGAATATTCCCCAGGTAACCCCAGTGCAAGCTAGGAATTTATCTGAGATTCAAGTTGTATAGGGGATGGGGGGACTCATGTATCAACAGGCCCAACTATTAATGTAGCGGATGCAAGATAACCCGGACCTCGTCATATGGATGAGGTCTCTGACCGATAATCCAGAGGAGAGCCCGATGAGGTCAAGTGGCCTTGATCTCATGAATCTTGATAACATCAATGAGTCAAATAACCTTGACTCCACAATTCCATCGGCTGTATCGCTAGTAGGAGTGACGACTCAACCAGAGGTAGGTCGAGTATCAGTAGAAACAAGTGCGCCTAACCCTGACCGAGTTCATAAATGTATATAGTGATGATGAGAGCCTGGAGGCATCTCAAAGGACCCATGTGCGTGTCCAAGAAGAAAAGGGACCTGAGAAGACTTCTTCCCCTGAGCCTGAGGTCCAAACCCAAGAGTTCCCACAAAATGAAATAGAAGCCAAAAGTGGCCTCGAAACGAAGGGACTCGATGCATCGAAAACTGGAGCAGATAATACAGAGGACAAGCCCAAACCGGATGAGCCAAAGGAAGGATCCTCGTAAAAGGAAATCAACGATTCAATGACCAATGAGAAAGTAAGTAACAAGTCTGTGCCCGAGGTCTCTATTCCGCTCAATACTCATATCCCCAACAAGTGACAGGCAAAGGCTGGGCCTTCATAGCACAACGAGGAAGTTCAAGAACCTGACCTTGAGCAAGTATACACCACTGAAAACCTGGGAAACACACTCACATGGGGTGACCAGTAGATACCTGAGCCAATATATGAGGTAGCATTATCTATGCGATCTCCTATGATCGAAAGAGAAAGGCCCTCATCCAAAGAATCACAAATAAGAGGAGGATCATGTTGGATCTCTCCATCCTCATCACTATAGAGGATAATTTTATAAACACAGCAGATGCCTGAACATAGGAGCTCCTTGGTGTGGGGATGGCACTCTCGGGTGCCACCCTGGACAGAGCCAAAAGAGACGAAAAGGATTTGGGCATCGCCCTGAAGGAACTAGAACATTTACGCCACCTGGCTGAGTACTATCAGGGAGCCACTCAGACCACAGTATATCTAAGAAGGGATTTCAAAGAAGCTTACAATCAATTCACAAAAGAACGACAACTTTTTATAGTAAAGATAGTTGAGCTCCAGGAGGAGACTCACATGGCACTCACGACATGCAAGGATATGGAACGATGGTATGAAAGGGTGCAACAATCAGTAGAAAGACTCGAGTACATTGATGCGGTCCAGCAGGGCTGAGACAAAGAAGAACATGGCATCCGGATGTTAGGGAAAAGCAGTCTTAATCACATGAAGCAATCAACCGAGTATTGGCCTAATATGTCTCAAGACCCACACTGAGAAATTCAAGAGAAGTGGGTCAAATTTGAGAAAAATTGGGGGAAAATCAATAAAGCAATGAAGGATATCGAACTCCCCGAGTTCGGCACCCCTGACAACGTCGTCGACTTGTGTGACATAGTCGAGTCGCAGACCAACCAATATTCACTATGGGTTGAAGAGCTCGCAAAGATGACCGACACAGTGCTAGGGCAAGTGCAACGATTTATGGATCACCCAATTAGAGCTTGAATTGTGCTACAACAGTTGAACACCAGTCTAGTGAAGTACCAGACGCATGCAATGGACATCAGATGAATTCACGCGGCTCCAATAGAACAACACAAATTTCCATGGGCCCAAACTTGCGAAGATTTGTTTATCAGTTGGTATCTCGGGTTGACTGTTAAAGAAACTGTTAGAAGATGATGCCACGTGGTAAATTTTGATTTGTTTAAACTGCACTTAGCCATTATTTTCAGTTGGATTTTACATTATAAATAAAGACATCAACCAATTAGTCAGAGGTTGATGGTTGTTGTAAGAACTCTTTCTTTCTGGTTGTTAAGAATTATTTTGAAGCTGCTATGAATTGAAAAGTCCTTCTAAACCAAAGACAAGTTATTTTCATCAAATGCATGTGATTGGACGTAGAGAAGAACCATTTCCTATCTCATTTCATAAATGATGTTGTAATGAGTAAGAGCTATTTAATCTATTGTCAAGTTATCTGGTGCAATATTTTGTTGTTCTTTACTTTAATTATGAAGATGAATCGTTGTGTTATCATGTGATGAATGATTATGGTAGATGAATTATTTTTCTTTCCATTATCTTATTGCATATGTGTTTTCTTTCTAATAATTAGTTTCTCAGATAGTAATTGGATGCTCACATGGTTAATGTATTAGTAGTAGGTCTATGGTATAGAATCGTTGTCTACATGCTTGAGCAGCGGGTTATCCCAAGTTCAACCTCTTCCCCAGTAGTTATAACTTAGTTTTGTTTATTACCAAGTTGTTTTATATCGGCTTACATCTCATATCGGTCCCACCCAGAAGAAAAATACAAAAGAAGTAGTACAAACCGAAGGAAGAGTCTTCACAAGAAAACATAAAGCTCATTGATAAATTGGCTGGATCATGAGATCTGGAGAACCATTCCACTATCAAACACTGCAGAGTCTAATTGGGCCTCGGTGGCGGGTTTGGTTCCTATTCTTGAATCAAGGATCTAGGACCCATCAACAGAATTGGCTCTAGAAGGAGGGTCAAGAATGAATGGATGAATATATATTTTATATATTATTTCAAATAGTCTACAGATTCATAACAGCCCACATGCATGGCTAGTCATTCACAAGACAACCCACACACGTTGAGTACTCCTAAAATGAGTGAATCACCCCAACCCAAGGAAGAACATTTATTCCTTGATATTACTTACGTTATTCCTAACGAGGAATTAAATCACTTTACAAGAATCACAAGATCCCACACTCGACAGATCGGTGCGCTACCCTTAGCTCTGATACTTCCTCAAATAAAACAAATAAGAAGACCGGTGGTCAATAATCCTGAAAAAGTTTTCATACACACAGTAGAAGACTTAATAGACTTCGCGATCACAAAAATCGAACACCCTCTGAATCTTATCCTTGAAACGCTAACCGACGACGTCTCTGAGCCAGATGATTTTTCGGAAGAAGAGGAGTTCAACTCAGATTCCAAGGATATGGAGGAAAACAACATCCACGATGAAGAAAGGGGAAACCCACCTCAGAAGAACCAACCTTAGTTGGTTGGAGACACCGTGGCCATCTCGGGATGAGTACATAATCTTCCTCGACACCCAAAGAAGCTACTTCCTAAATTCGACCCCGAAACTTCTGGATTACCTGAAGATCATATCAAGAAGTTCATACTTGTGATAAGACTTATGAACGTCCAGCATGAAGACGTGGTGTGTATAGTTTTCCCCTATACATTTGAAAATTCAGCTTCCATGTGGTATTTTAATCTGCCAGTAGGATCTATAACTAGTTGGACAAAGTTCCAGAAAGACTTTATAGATAAATTTGCAGAGGAAACTACTACGGTAGCTCTGATGGCTGAGTTGTTCGCCGCCACCATGATTTCGAAATAAAGGGTCAAATATTTCAATAAAATATTGACGACCATCTTAAACAAATTTCAGCCCGAAGAAAAACCAACTCAGGAATTGCAAATCGAAGTTTATACTAACGTTCTCTTGGATTCCATTTCCATGTTGGTGAAGAGGGTCGCCAAGCAAACCCTGGATGGAAACTTTGAAGAAGCCAAAACAATAGAATTCCAGATGAAAGGGTGTAAATAAGGCCATGTCTCTCTGGTTAGGAAATAAGTTCAACCTCCTCCCAGGAGAGGACTCCTTTTGACTAGACCATTGGGGAAACAAGCATAATAGAATCTCGACAAGGGTAACAAAGACATAGAAGACCTACAACACATTGTTAAGAAATTATCAAACGAGATCATAGACATGAAGTGAAATGCAGGAGAGGGAAACCAAGGCCAAAGGCCCTATAAGCCTTTCTTTAAAAGGAACCCACCGTTCAAGGAAATTGAACCCCCCCCCAACTAACTTAAATATTGATCTATGCAATGTAGCGTCTGATTCTTTCTGTACTTATCACCAGGAAAACCACTCTAAAAGAGACTTCCCTCAATGGGTGCATGCCATGAATTTGATGGCCAACCAGTTTCTAGATGAATTCTCCCTGACTAAACAACCAAGCAGTTCAGTTATGAACATTGTGGACCAATAAGAGATTGATCCACCACAAGATACAACCATGCTTATATGGGATCCTGACCTGATCATGCATTCCGACGGCCTGTTTGAGTCTCAAGAACCACTCGCAGAAGTATTGGTGGTACAAACATGCAGTAAAGTTCCACTTGTCTCGAAAGATACTGCTGCACCCAGACTTCGAGGAGTAAGGCAACTCTCGATCACCCGAGAGCACCTTTTTCTCCCGGTAAAAACCTATAAGCATCCATACCTAAGAATCTCCCAAACTAGATTACAACGTAGTTGAAGATTTGAAGAAGTTAAAGGCTAATATATTAGTTATGGATATATGCAGGATTTCGCAGCAGAAGGACTTTCTGTTACAAGCTTTGAACTCAATAGAAAAACCTACGACTGGAAATGGTCAGGAAATAAATATATCTCCCACAGATCTGGTGAGAAAACCAACTTTGAACACCTGCTTGGAAGATAGAAAGGAAAAACCTTTTGTCCCACCATTCCTCTTAACGTTTGAAGTCTTCAATAGAAACCTACACAATTGTTTGGAAGATTCTGGAAAATCTTCCAACATTATTCCCTTGTCTGTTTGCAAAAAATTAAATGTTTTTCCTCTCAAGAGAAATAAACATGTAATACAACTTGACAGAACCTAGGTCAAGGTCATGGGTGAACTCAAATATGTAATGATCATAATAGCGACACATCCCAAGTTTGTGCCAGTGATTGACATCGTTGTAGTAGATATTTTAGAGGCCTATGGGTTATTACTAAGTTGATATTGGTCTGAGAAGCTAAACGGATACTTTAGTACAAATTGGGCGCACCTTTGGCTGCCACTGAAGGGATACAAAAATATGATCAGGATCGATAGGGAGAGGTATCTGAAGCATACCGTCACCGACCTAGAATCCTTAAATGAGCCCTCATCGATAGATTCCCCTATGCTAGGAAATTATTCTTGTGAATCCTACTTCAGGAACTTTTACCCTGTCTTATCCGACGTCCCTCTTACCCAGAGCTCTGAGATGGTGTTTCAAGAGAAATCACCAATACCGATAGAGGAAAACTTCTTCTGCCAAGAACCTGCTACTATAGTGGGAAAACCCCCTATGGAATACACTAGGGTTCTAAAGTGCAGGTAGAGCTAACCGTCTAAAGTCTCCTACTTTTAACAACTATCCCGACATTACCCCACAATCATACATAAAAAAACAAAGTATAGGGATTTGGTAAGCTTACCTTAAACCCTGCGTCTGGTGTCGATCACTTTGCGCTTAGTTGTTTCTTGACTGGAGATATCCTCCCAAGGCCAACCTGCATTCACCAAAATAAAAACAAGAAACTACAAGCATGCATTCTATATATGGATTAGTGGGTTAGATATCATAACAAAAAATGTAAATAAATCATAAATATTGAAGACATCATTTGGCGGGATAGAAAAAGTATTTCTTTATATTAATCTCACAAAGTCGTTTACAATATGAGATTGGAAACTGCTCCTCGAACTCGGTCCTGGGATCCTCGTCACCGTGCACCAACTTCTTCCACATATTCTTCTCCTCTTCAGTTCTCTCTAGGTAAATGGAAAGGGTTTTCAATGGAGGAAAAAGCGTTGGAATAAGGAATTCTGGCTCAAACTCGTAGTGTGGATGCAAAACATTGGGGAAAGGGGGGAATACTGAAATGGGTAGAGTTTATTTTCTCTCATGCTTCCTCTAGGAATGGAACCCCAACACCTTATTTTATAGGTCAAACAGATAGTTATTCGGTTGGGTGACCGGCTATGGGCGGTCAAATGGTTAGGTAACTACCCAAAAACCTGTATCCCTTTGCAATTTTTCATTTTTCGTGCTTTTTGTGAGTATACACAGGCTGTAATGGTGCAACAAGCATGTTTACGTGGGAAATAGTTGTGCAAGGCATGTACATCTTCAAAAAAAATGGTTTTTTAGAAGAGTTGTTCAATGATAGCTTGGAAAAAATAGCAAGTAAGATGGATTGATGCCAGGTATGCATGGTTGGTGCAATTTAGGGTTATAACAAATTCCCCCTAATGTGTGAGGGAAGAAGAGAATATGATGGCCAAAATACATTACAAATCTTAACCAACGTATGAAGCGAGTGAGCCCAGAGACCAAAGTTCGGGAGGTGCCATCTGCAAAATAATAATTTGTCTCACCGAGGCAGGCATACCCATGCTCGGGATAAAATAAAATCATGGTTGCCAATCAAATACACTGCAGATCCATGTCATATACCTATATAAAGTGTAGCCGCGAGCAATACACAGTGGATCTACATCTAAAAATCAAAAGATATACATGTATAGTATCCATATTCAAGAAGCTAATGACGCTTGATGACTGGAGATGAAGCCTTCAGAGCTCGGGAAACAACTTCAATATCTTCAAAACTTGGGTAGGAGTGTAATATCAGTGTATGAATTCACTACCCAGAGGTCTTTGATGGCTTGTTGGGAACACACAAGATGATCTTGGTGATCAGGCAGAGAACTTCATTGATTTTGAACAAGGACTTGATTGGACTTTTAGGGTGGCCAGGCATGAGGACAAGAGACAAAATGCAGAAGGGTCTACTCAAGTTTAGTAAAACTTCCCTTGGACAAAATCATGACAAATGATGAGACTCATGCAGCATGGCATTGACATAAGTTCATGATGCAGGAGGCAACGCAGAATCTCCATATGTTTGGAAGGATAACCAAATGGAGTAGGACATAGCTCTATGTAGAGAGAATAGCTTCCTAAGGTCATATTAAATCCTAGATCTTGACAAACAAATGAAAGGATGTTTTTTGTCCAGAGGAGACTCATTGTGCTTCAAACAAAAATAAAATACTTTTACCTTCCTCTTTTGGGGGTATATTTGATTTTTTTGTCTTTTTCAATAATTTTGGAAAGCTTGAAAAAGAATAAAAGAATGCTACATTACAAAGGAGGAACGAGTGTCACAGATGTACTAGTTCCAAGCACAAGGAACACATTGATGCTCAGAGAAAGGAGACATATGCAGTAAAAGGACACTTGAGAAAATCGTCCATGGGTGAAGGTGTCAAGACTCATAGGCAAATTCCTACAAGGCTTGTGTATAAGGCATGCTTCAGATGGTTCAATTGAGAGAAACATGGAGTCGGCATTAGGCCAAAGACGTAGGAATGAAAATGTGATTAATAAGACACAATGATAATTTCCTTCGATGTAATTTTAATGAGCCCAGAGAAGGTAAGCTCGATGTTTTTTCATTTTTAGAGAGTCTGAAAAAGAGTAAAAGGAGACTCCATTGGGGTACCTTTTTCAAAGGTAGTCTAGTTGGTTCGAAAAAGGGATAAACTAGCACTGAAAATACATCTATTCAAAACCATTTTAATGAGTGTGATAAATACAAGATCACTTGTCAATCTTTTCATATTTAAGGAGTTTGAAAAGAGTTAACTATGGACTCGCTTCCTTTTTCTAGATTTAGTCTCCCTAGTCCGAAAAAGTGAAATTTATTGAGGAGAACTCTCCCGGCAAGACAAATCTCTCGAGGTGAATATTTTTCCTCCTTAATCTATAGCCCAGAAAAAGGGGTAAACTCATGTCAGTAGATGTTTTTATGAACCAATTAACGAGTGTGAAAGAACAAGGTCACTCGACGATCTTTTCAGTTTTAAGGAGTCTAAAAAGAGCTTAAATATGGACTCCATGGGGGTTCCTTTTTCACAACTTTAGTCCCTCAGGACCGAAAAAGGGTTAAAATTATACCTGAGAATACTCTTCTAGCAAACTAAGTCTCCTAGAGTATACCTTTGTTCGTACAATTGACCGTTCAAACCTAAAAAGGGGCAAACTACCACCAGACATACGTGCCTTCAAGTTTTAGTTTGGTGAGTGTGAAGGGAAACAAGATCGCTCGACAATCTTTTCATGTTTAAATAGTCTAAAAAGGGCTTAAAGAAGAATCTAGGGGGCTACGACTCATGTATGAAGCTGGTTTAGGTAGAGCCCACTGTTAGGCTCAGACCAAGAGTCTCTTCAATAGTCAACTTAGAAAGTCTCCCAAAAAGTGAGAAACACAAACCACGGTGCAATTCCTCCCACGGTATAGAAACTATAGTCATGGATTCAAGGATAGCTTCATCTGAAGGCAATTCAAAATCTAAGAAATCACGCAAAAAAAATTCGACAGTCCCAAAGGGTGAAGTAAACTGACCATATTCCGTATGACGATGGAGGCTCTGGCTAGGACTGGCAGAGTCTATCAATGAAGAATCACAAGAATGAGGGCTTGAGGTTCTACAATCAATGAGATCAGACTCAAAAGGAGACTCAAGATCACTTGGACCAAGAGAGGGAAGCAAGGGCTCCCATGCCCTCATTGGATAAACCACAGGATCAATTGTTGAGACCAAGTCTCGAGGAGGCAAACACGATTGAACAAGTTCTTTCTTAGAAGCAATTGAAAACCAAGGATAAGACGCCACATAATTAACCCGTAGCGGGGTAGAGTCTACACAAACACTAGGAACATGTAAAGGAGTAGTCTAAAATAATGATGAATTAGGATGGTGATTATCAGATGCTAGCTGGTCAATAGTGACAATTCTTCCAATGTGAGAGAAATGCATCATCCGAAAGAGCGTAGACACCACAACGTTTATAACATATACATAGTCACGCCTGAGAAGCATATTGAAATATAACGGGCCTTGCACCACGATAACATCAACAAGGGCAGTCTTCCCACCTAACGAGATAGGTAACTGAGGAAGAGCCCCCAAATATTCACTAGGATGTCTGTCAAAATCCAACAGCTCATGTGAAGCAGACACAAGCTTGGGAGATCCCAAGACTTTCCAAACCGAGGAGGATAGAATACTTACAGTGGCTCCTTCATCCACAATACATCGATAAATGTTTGTTGAATTAAATTGAACCCTTATTTGAAAAGGTGTAGAAGAAGGAAGATGAGGCTCAACAAGATCATTCCAATCAAAGGAAACCATCCTAGGGCTTAGAGGGGGTGTGCTCAGAATGAGACGGATGCCCCCTTGTTCTAAAAGTACTGAATTGGAAATGCTAAAAACATATTCGGTAGACACTTCACTCTCCAAGAGTGGAGTGGGATCAACCGAAGACTACATCGGCGTGACCACTTTCTCAACCAATGGCTAAATAGGTTGTGAGACTACATGGTCTAAAGGCACCTCACCCCTCAAAATAAGAGTGGGATCAGCCAATGACTGCATTGGCGTGACCACTTTCTAAACTAATGGCCGAATAGACTATGAGGAAACCTTAGAAGACTCAGAATCAGAAGAGCTTGTAGACAGGGACCACAATCTTCGTACCTCTGGAAGGTCAGGGAACAAATAAGTAAGGTGATCTCCTTTGCAAATATTACAAGGGAACTTAGTCTTACATCCTATCCATCTTGGTTTCTCAATAGAATCAATGCCCCTGGCATGACTAGCAGTGGTTGGTTGCACATCTCCAACATGAATTGCAGAGGTTGGTGATGGGTCAATAACATGACTTGCAGAGGCTACAAACCTATTACCAGTATGACTAGCAATGACTAGACTTTTTTCCCCAGCATGACTTGCAAATGATGGATGTTTTCCCCTGGCATGACTTGCAAAGGTTGGGTGCTGGTCCTCAACATGACTTGCAGAGGTTGATGACCTATCTCCAACATGATTCGTAGAGGTTGGTGAATTATTCTTCCTATTCTTCCTCTTTCTACTTTGTTTAGACTTCCGGTTACTAGTAACTGTACTTTCACCAAAGGCGGGAGAAGGAGGAGGAGAAGACTTTGTTGATGAAGGAACATCAACAGGGTTCCCATGACATAAAGTGCTTAACTGGGAAGTGTCAATAGCATTCGTGACATTTGGAATGGTACCCAACCAAACTGATAGTCCCACATTCATCCCATGAATGTACAAAGTGGCCATCAAAGGGACACCAACGTTTCTGAAGAAAGGAAAAACACAAGAATCCCCTTGTGAAGGGGTTCGTTGGTTGGTGTCGTCAGAAACTTTATCCATGAAGATCCTATGCATAGGTTCTCCCCTTGCGGGATCGTTCAAGTCTGTAAAAGTCTCACACACTGACGCTGAAGAACTAGTGTTATCAAAACAATGCCTATAAAGAGGTGGCTCCACGTTTCTAAGTGGAAGACCAAAAATTCCTCATGATCGACGGAGTGGACGGTCTACCACCCTAGGTCAGAGACCCAAAGAAATGTCTGACTAACTCACTATGGAAAACTAGGGAGCACAGAGCACACAATAAAACCTCCTAAAGGAAAGTCAAGAAGACCACTATTTAGTAGGAAAAACAGTTACACCAACTAACACTAGAGCAACTTACTGGTGCAAGTGAAAATCAAACACGGAATCACCCTCTGGGTATACTTTGCAAAGCATGGTCCGACGTCAGCCCTAGGTACCATGGTATATGTTAAGCCCTAATATTGGCTCATTACCCCTTAATTGGGGCATATTAGATTAGTAATGTTATTTTATTTATGTCGGCTTTAGGCCATTAGTTGTAATTTATATTAGTAATTTTATTTTATTTATGTCGGCTTTAGGCCATTA
>ML788275.1:56752-73075 GCA_009831015.1 Picea engelmannii | reverse complement strand
ACCAAGGAGACATTTTCATTTTGAATCATCTTGTACTTGAACATTTAAGTGGGGTAAAAGGAGGTTTCCCCCTCTAAGAGTCTTATTATCTGAAATTATCTCTTTTTCAAGGCGTTGAGTACTTTTCCTGAGGTTTTTCTATGGTATACTGATGTTTGGTTCTTAACAGTATACCCCCGTAGTCACCTGTGTAAGTCCCTAAAATAAAGGCAACTAGGTTTCCAGCTCGCGAATAGTCACCAAGAGGGTATAGTCGACAGTTGGGTGGACTGTAATGAGCATGGTATCAAGCCTGAAACCTATCAAGGGTATTGAAAGCAAGTGTTATGAAAGACGACTGAGGACCTCGAATGGATTCAAGACCCACGAAGCTCCATGGAAAATGCGATCAACGAAATCCCAAGATAATCCCTCTATATGCATTCCCCACTATGCTTGGTCCAACTTTGGAGGGGTTATCTCCGCTACCTTTCCGCATGAAACCTCGTGTTTAGCCCCTGTGTGAGAGGGGGGTCCTGGACAACTTTCACGTTTACTGGACTTTAAAACTCCCTAACTCAGACTCCAATGTTTTATTTAACGGCCTTGAAGAGTTTCCTCTCCAACCTAATTCAAGGCCCTAACCCTAAACTAGTTGATGGACCCTACAAACACAAAATCTAGTTAATTTTAATTAAGCATTCTTTTTAAGGCTTTATTTGCTCAAAAGGGGTGCGGTAGTGCAACTGATGTTGTTAAGACTCTTGCGAAAAATGATGAAACTTACATGAACACTGGCAAAGAATGATTATCTTTCTTATTTTCTTTTGAAATGCTTTTAAAATTAGAAGAAAACACAACGCTGTGCTAATTTCTTTTTCTTTTTGAAATAACAATGCAAAGCAAATGCCAAGAAGGAAAGAGACCTAGCAAACTAAGTTTTTTTTTTATATTTTCTTCCAATCAAAGTAGAAATAACAAAAGATTCTAAAAGAAACTGATGAATACAGAAGCAAGCTAAAAATAAGTTTTAAAAGCTAGGAACCATAAGAGATCTTTTTTTTTTTAAAAGAAAAGAAAACTTAATTCAAACATAGGCTATAGACTACTATAACAGAGACCGGGACTAGATCAAGAAAACCCCTGAGAAGTATGACTTCTGACATTGAAGAGGTTGACTGCCTCTTCTTTAAAAAATATTTTCTCAACACAGGCATGCTACTGACAATTCAACAGCCTGTGTATGTACGTGGGATGTCCAAAGGTAGGGCGTGTATGTATGTGTGCAGACCCATTATAGGCCGTGTACACCTCTGTAACTTTCTAAAAAAAAAAAAGAACAACAGTCAAGCTGACAAGGCAAGGAGTACTGATATGGAAGACCAGAATCCCTTAAAGACTCGGACACTTACAGAAACTAAAAAAAAGGAAGTTAAACCAATTAAAGCACCCCCAAAAAAAATATCCCCTAAAAACCTTAGAGGCTCCCCAATACGGTCACCAATTCTGCTATAGTGGGAAAACCCCCTACGGACTACACTAGGGTTCTAAAGTGCAAGCAGAGCTAACTTTCTAAAGTCTCCTACTTTTAACCACTATCCCGACATTACCCCACACTCATACATAAAAAAAAAAGTATAGGGATCCGATAAGCCTACCTTAAACTCTGTGTTCGGTGTTGATCCCTTTGCGCTTAGTTGTTTCTCGACTTCAGATCTCCTCCCAAGGCCAACCCTCATTCACCAAAATAAAAACAAGAAACTACAAGCATGCATTCTATATATGGATTAGTGGGTTAGATATCATAACAAAAATACAAATAGATCATGAAGATTGAAAACATCATTTGGTGGGATAGAAAAAGTATTTCTTTATATTAATCTCACAAAGTCGCTTACAATATGAGACCAACAACTGCTCCTCGAACTCGGTCCTAGGATCCTCTTAACAGTGCACCAACTTCTTCCATGTATTCTTCTCCTCTTTGGTTCTCTCTAGAGAAATGGAAAGGGTTTGCAATGGAGGAAAAAGGACCGAAAAAAGGAATTTTGGCTCAAACTCACAATGTGGTTGCAAAATATTGGGGCAAAGGGGGAATACTGAAATGGGCAGAGTTTATTTTCTCTCATGATTCCTCTAGGAATGGGACCCCAACGCCTTCTTTTATAAGTCAAAAAGATAGTTATTTGGTTGGGTGAGTGGCTATGGGCGGTCAAATGGTTAGGTAACTACCCGAAAACCCGTATCCCTTTGCAATTTTTTATTTTTTCATGCTTTTTGTGAGTATACGCAGAATGTAATGGTGCAACAAGCATATGTACGTGGGTAGTAGTGGTGCAAGGTGCATACATATTAAAAAAAAATGGTTTTTTAGAAGATTTTTTCAATGATAGCTTGGAAAAAATAGGAAGTAAGATGACTTGATGCTAGGTATGCATGTCTGGTATAATTTAGGGTTATAACACCTACATTGGAAATTTCAGAGATAGCAACAGAAAAGAAGGAAAGTAATAGGGAATGGGAAACACACACACCTTTCCCACAATGTTGGACCTTATATTTTGATGGGTCAAAATCATAAGAAGGGTCAAGAGTAGGGTGCATCCTCATTGATCCTAAAGGTAAATGTAATTTCCTATCCTGTAGGCTAGAATTTGAATGTACGAACAACACTGTCGAATATGAAACTCTAGTACAAGGATTAAACAAGGCCATAGACTTCAATGTCAAAGAATTGAAGGTTTTCAGAGACTCTGGAATTATCGTAGACAAGTAAGGAATATTATACATTGCAATTCTCTGCACCTAAAAAAATTATCAACAGGAGGTGCATAGGTTATTAGAGCATCTTGAAGCCTTCAACATTACAATTATCCCCAAAGAAAAGAATATTATTGTTGACTCCATGGCCACAACTGCTTCAAGGTTGTCTCCTATGGAGGATTATGAAGCCTCCCGTTTCACTGTGGAGCTTCTCTACAAACCATCGGTACCTAACAACATTTCTTATTGGAAAGTCTTTGAAGGAGATGAACAAATCATAAACTTCTTGACTAATCAAGATAATTTCAAATATTTGGCTATTGACGATGAAGTATTCTAAGAGAAATCAACAAAAAACGAACCTTGGACAGGTCAACCTATTAATAAATCGAAGTCTCACACAATCTCAAAAGGGATAGCTAATCTGGAAAATCTGTTTGACTTGAAAGAACGATTTAAGGGGCCTAAAAATGAAAAGACTGGTAGATATTGTCCCCTGCATGAAACTATAAATCTTGGGACCCCAGAAAACCCTAAGAATATAAACCTCGACATGACCATATCTAAGGAGAAAAAGGAAATCTTATCTCAAATTATTCAGACAATACCAAGATGTCTTTGCATGGTCCTATCGAGATCTGAAAATGTATGATACCCACATCATTCAACACACTATCCCGCTAAAACCCAAAGTGAAACCCTTCCAATAGAATCTATGAAAGTATCACCCATCTCTAGAACCTCTCATGTATCAGGAATTGAAGAAAATTTTAGATGCCAAAATCATCTTCCAAGTTAGGCATTCTACGTGGGTAGCAAATTTGGTTTCGGTGAGAAAAAAGTCTGGGGAAATCCGCTTATGCGTAGATTTTAGGAACCTCAATAGAGCTTCAGAAAAGGAAAATTACCCAGTCCCACCAATGGAGAAACTCCTTCAGACTGTGTCTAGTTCAGAGATTTTCTCTCTACCAGACGGTTTCTCAGGCTACAACCAAGTCCTGGTTTCAAAGGAAGATCGTTTGAAAACTACCTTCCAAACCAAGTGGGGAACCTTCGCTTATAAATGCATGCCTTTTGGGTTAATTAATGAAGGAGCGACCTTCCAAAGGTCCATGGATGTATAATTTTGGAGACTAATCAACAAGTGTGTGGTAGTGTATCTAGACGACGTAACTATGTATTCAAAGAATAGAGAAGAGCACATCCAACACTTAACTCATATTTTCGAAAGGTGTAGGAAATACGGTATATCCTTGAATCCTAAGAAAACTATTTTCAGAGTTGAGGAAGGTAATTTATTAGGTCACATTATATCTCAAGCAGGCATTCACATAGACCCAGAAAGGATCAAAGCCATAGTTCAACTCCCATTGCCTCACAACAAGAAGGCTATGCAGTCCTTTTTTGGACAAATCAATTTTGTGAGGAAATTCACTCCCGATTTCGTGGAAATTATCAAACCCTTACAAAATATGATTCACAAAGATGACAAATTCAAGTGGGATGATGAATGAAAGGATGCTTTCAGCAACATCAAAACTACTATATCTCAAGCCCCGATGTTACGAAGTCCCGATTTCAATAGGTATTTCTTCCTCTATACTTTTGCCTCCAACCAATCGTTAATTGCGGTATTTATTCAGAAGGATGATGACAACAACAAGGTCCCAATGTCATTAATGAGCACTAATCTCCAAGCAGTTGAGCTCAATTATCCTGCTATAGATAAACAGGCCTATGCATTATATAAAGCAGTAAAACACTTTAGGTCTAACATCCTAAAAAACCACACTAAGGTAATTGTGCCACATCTAATGGTACAATCCTTATTCACTCAACAGGAGATGGGGGAAAGAAGAGGGAACTAGATGGTAGTGGTTCAAGAATTTGATCTAGATATAAAACCTTCCAAACTAGTAAAAGGGAAAGGATTATGCAAACTTGCAGCCGAATCCCAAGACCAAGTTAATGAAGATTCTGGATGGGAGAATGAAATGGCACTATGGTATGGAGAAGTATCATACATCTACCCAGGACAAGAGTCTTGGTATAAAAATTTAACTTATATCCTACACCACGTGACTTGTCTAGAAAATCTCAACCCTAGGGAAAGGAGAGCTCTCAGGATAAAATCCACACAATATCGCCTTATAAGTTCGGTACTATTCCAGATTAATTATGATGGGGTACACTAAGATGTCTCGAATGTGAAGATACAGACAAGGTTCTGAAAGAGCTCCATTATGGCCCTGCCGATGGGCATTTCGCGGGAAACACCACCGCTCATAAGATACTGAGAGTTGGCTATTATTGGCCCACCTTGTTCAAAGACGCTCACACCTATGTTAGAAACTATAAAACTTGTCAAATGAGCATCGAGAAGGAGAAGAGGGAAGCAGTTCCACTTCAACCAGTGACTATATCTAGGCCTTTTGAGTAATGGGGGTTGGATATCATAGGAGAAATCACACCCAGCTCTTCAAAACAACACAAGAGCATTCTTACTGCCACCGATTATTTCACGAAATGGGAAGAGGCCATACCTCTAACCCATGTAAATGAGAAGGTGGTGATCCAGTTCATAGAGAAACAACTGATAACAAGGTTTGGTGTCCCTTCTGCCCCAGTCTTTGATAATGCAGCTTATTTTTCTTCCACCCTATTGATGGAGTTTTCTTTGGACAAAGCAATCATAATTAGGTACTCTGTAAATTATTATCCACAGGGAAACGGTGTGGCATAATCAACTAACAAGAACCTAGTGAGAATATTAAAGAATACGGTTGTAGATAACCAAAGGAATAGGCATAATCTATTCCATAATGCTCTATGGGCCGATAGAGTCACACACAAGGAAGCTATACACTATTACATATGGGCATATTATTCCACGAAAATTTTCCATGCTTCCACTAGTTTCATCATTTTTTTAAAGAGGGCAAGATTTTCATGGATATTGCCACGAAAGTTCGTCGAAATATCCATGAAAATATTAATTTAACCTAGTCGGGATTTTCGTCGCTACAACGATGAACTTTCGTGGAAATAGCGACGAAAATTTTGCCTATCTCATTGGTCGGTGTTAATGGCTAGTTGACTATTTTATCTATAAATACGTGACTTTAAGAGAGTTTGCGACACAATTCCTGTAGTTGTGACACTGTTCTTGTCTTTTGTTTGAGTTGTTTATTTCTCCCATCACCCACCGGTTGAACAAATCCAATTCTTGATCTACATAGCTTGGATTTTGAACTTGCAAGGTTAGTATGTTATTTTTTATTGATGTACTCATTTAACTTGTAAATTTTTTTTCAAATGTCCAATTTGCATTTAGTTTGTTTTTCCTTGATGATGTATTATAATATGTGTAGTACCATATTTCATGTCTTTGGTTTTTGGATCTAGTTAGTTGGGGCTATAATCTCACTATGAATTCCCACATTTAATTATCAACCGGGGCTCGTAAGATTCGAGGTATAGGAGCAGGAAACGCATGATTAAAGCCTAGTCTAGCCTAATCTAAAGTCGGCAAAACAATCTTCAAACCCACACTGCAACAAATTAACACTAAGGATTCATCACTAGGACGTAGGAATAACTTAGTGCTATAAAGGTTTAGATCACAGTCTTTCATGCACTTGGTGATGTTCGTGTGATTAATCGTGAGTAGCTTACTTAATTTTTATGTCCTTCAATGATTATTTCCTATAGCGGATCCACACTTAAATGTAATAAAAGAAGCAAGCAAACGGAAATTAAATTCACGATAGAAACTAACACCTTAGGAAGAATTCCAATGCAGGAAGGCCATATCTCATGAGTTAGACCTCTAATCTATCCAATGGTTATGGAAGCTATGTGAAATTAAAGTGCAAGGAATCCAAAGGTACAGGAAATAAAAACTAAGTGCGAGAAACTCAAAATCATCAAACTCAATCAACACCTAAGATTCACTTAGACTCAAAAAAACCCTTTTAAATGTATACACCAATCATAAATAAATAATGAATGAATCAAATGCACAAGAGTAATGGATATTTAATACAATGGGAATCTAGAAGAAATGAATGAGAATGCAAGCTTACTAATTTTCTGCTCTAAAATACTTGCATACAAATAATAATACCTTTTGAATCTAACTAAGTTTTAGGAAGAAAATAATGAATAAAGAGTGATACTTGTTTATTTTCTGTATTCAAAAGATTGTGTATATGATAAGGTCTTAGTGATATGATCAATCTTTGCAGTAGTAAACAAGAGCAAAACAGAAATGAGATGGCATGGAGATATGATTAGGTAATGGAATAGATCTAATGCATGATGGGTATATGCATATGACAGAATGGATTAGTTTTGAAACAAAGGGCGAATGTGTGGACATAATTCATGGGCATGGCAGAGTATTTGTGGGAAGAATTGCAAGTGGAAAATGAAGAGTTGGAGGGCGAACAATACCTTCTACAATTGATCTTTGTGCATGAATTGAATCTAGATGAGTATAGAAGTTGCAAAAGGTATGTGTTTGTTAATGAAAATAGGTGGCAATGAATATGAAAGTTGATCATATAAATGTGATCTTGAGTATTATTCCAATCGATTTCTAAAGAAAATACAAGATGCATATATGGGAAGAAGGTTTGGAAATGAATTGGAATGCAATGAGAATGGATTGCACAAAACAGAGTATTGAGAACAATTAATGAAAATGGCATATATCTATGGGATTGGTGCAAAGAAATGAAGGGTAAAATGAAATTTGAGTTTTAATTACCAAAACTAATGTAAATGAAAGAATTGAAATGCATCTAAATTAAGTCCAATCAGCAATCAAAACCAAAATTGAATTGCATGTAGACAAACAACACAATACTAATCTACGAAATAAATACAATATGGCAACACTTACCCTCACTGAGGGGCCCTTCCCAGGAGGTCAGTGCTGCTAAGAAGAACTCAGATCAAGCTAGAAGGATGCCCAATGTGGCAGCAATAATCAATTCTTCATTGAGATCAAAATCTATGTTTTTACATGGCTAGCAACTCAAAGCCTTCTCACAAGAATAAATCTCTCATTTACAAAGTCTTTATGAAAATTAATGGCTCTTTATCATATCCCTATGAGGCTTATTTATACATGAATAATCATTGAGGATTGGATGGGACCGAATCCCAATTCTCAGATTCCAAATATTACATTTTTAGATAAAATCCTCAAAAATCTGGGTTTTATTGCAATTTAGGCAGATTCGAGTTAGTTGCCCACCCATATCTTCCAAAAAAATTCTAATTTTGAAAAAATTCCTACATCTTACTCAATTTTCCATATGATAGACAAAACCCATTTCGTAGAATTTCTAGATCTGATGCCATCTACACGGAAATCGAGGTGCAAGTTGGCAGTTTGAGTTTTTTTGCTAATTTTGGTAGAATCATTCCCCCTGAGATGGAGGTCCACACTTGTGATATGGGTGAATTATGCCACATCTGTCTGCATGTAAATGTGGCTCTGGACAAAACCCATGTACCCGATTTTCCTCTAGAATCTTTCCAAAATTTCGAATTATTTCTAGTACTAGATTAGCAAAGTTGGTACTAGATTAGAATAGTTGGTACCGGATTAGAACAATTAGTACCAGAATCTTGTAGCTAGGGGTTTAGTACCAGATGAAAAAATTCATGACTATGGGTACCAGACTAACGCGATGGTAGTACTGGATGGAGCCAGTACCGGAATAGGCGCAATCTGGTACCAGAAGAGGCAGAGAGCTGGTACCGGATGAACGCAAAGGTAGTACCAGATCACTGCAGAGTATTGGATGACATGGAGTGTGGGTACTGGATGACTTTCTAGGCACCGGTTGAATGTAGAACCTTCTGGTACCGGATGACTTGGAGTATTGGATGATCTGTAATGCGGGTACTGAAACAGGAACAATACAGGTACCAGAACATGGACAGTGCATATACCAGAACCTGAACAGTAAATAACATGTTTCTTGGACATAGAAACGTAGGAATTAAACCATCATCGACAAAACTATTGTATAATCATCCTTTTAATCACTAAAAATATGGAAAACTATGTATTAACCACATAGGATGAATAACAAGAGATAATGGAGGTTTATGGTGTAATTAGTGATATATTATTGATGAAATGCGGGGAGAAGGTTTAAAGATGAGTGTATTTGTATGGCAGAAAGTATGACAAAACTGGAGCTCAACACACCCCCAAACCTAAGGATTTGCATGTCCTCATGCAAACAAGGTGAAGAACTTATGATACTCTGCTTATAGATTTATGTGACATTGTTTATTTTGTGTAAGTGTTGGTTCTTGTGGAATGACACTTTGGAAACTGCCACAGATTGATTTCAAGCAAAGAAACAAAATTATCATAAAAATGGAGGACAAGCAGTGGATAAGGTATCAGAGTGATGGTGAATGGTGTGCATATGGAGAATGGTTTATAAAATGTTGGTGATGGTGGCCGTATGAACTTGGACATCAATTTTAAGACCAATATTTATTTTGTGGTTCTTTGCTTGGATAGGCAACAACGACTTCATCCTCTTTGAGATGACTTAAGAATGCTTTATGATGTACGAAGAGAAGACACTATAGATGTTGCTTTGTATTTGTATACCACATATTTCCTTTTCATTACTTGGTCTTATCATCAGAGTATATTGTTCATTACGACAAGTGGAGTGAAGATGGAGGGTTTACTGAGAAGTTGTGATAATGCATAGTGGAGTGTGGAGTGGGTAATAGTGGTTATGCATCATGTTTTCCAAGTTCTTAGTAAATTAAAAATATGTGTACCAGTTTTACGTCAAGTTACCCTTGCTTTGAATTCTAATGCATGTTGAAGTGGAAACTAGAAGAACATGACGAAATGTTTGCAAAACCATGATGTAGACTATTGAAATTTGAAGATGGAGTGGAGCAAGGCTGTGAACTGATGGATATCTAGGAGAGAGAGTTGATGAATGTTGATCTACTGAGATTCCTTATGTCTCTCTCTCCCCCAAACCCGCTGGTTTGCATGTCCTCATGCAAACTCTCATTAGCACATAAAATTTCTGCAAGCTGATAGTGGACTATGTGGAACTGGTGCATGTTGATTGAAGGAGAGAAATGAAGTATGCTAGAGCTGAGAGCTGCTGAAAATATCCTGCAAAAATTACCCTTGAAAAAAGATTTAAATTTATGTACTGTTGGTATAGGAACCTACTGGTTCATGTACCAGCAGTACCGGAACAAAAAAAATCTGAAAGAACTAAACCAATACTATTATTACGAGAGAAGAAATACACATTGATTCCATGCTTAAAGAAACAACCAAAAATTAAACCATATTCATGCTTGTAAATTTGGAAATTTAAAATATTACAAGAATAAAGGAAATTTCTAAATTACTTATTACATACGATTTCATCAGTCATTAACAGTTGTATTCTCAAGAAACCATGTGAATTATGATGGGGGATTTTTCCTCTCATCCTTGAATAGGAAAACATGAGGAGATAAGTGGTCTTTGATAAATGAGAAACTGATAGGAAACCAGTCATCCCTGTTTGATTTTTTAGAGAATTTATGTCATTCAAGTGATATTGATAAAGTTCGCATTTGATTTTATTAGACTCCTACACTTATGGGTCCCACCTCTAGGACAATGACATCCTAGGTATGAATGACAGGGTCTTAATACCATCTTACTGACATTCTCAAATGGAAATTAGATGAGGTTCATTATCCTTTTGTTCAACCATGCATGCTTCTTCTTAACGATTTACACAAGTATATTGTTCATACGGACAAATATGGATTAGGCATAATGAAAGACATCAAAATCAGAACACATTGCCAGCAAGCCTATTCAGTACTCTGATGGGGTAATTTTTACATCTAAGAAATATCCTTCCCAGGAAGAATGCCCCATTTCCCACGAGCCTATTTAGTACCCTGATGGGTTTTCCTAGTTATACCATAGGCTGGTACCCACTGCCAGCAGACCTGTTCAGTATCCTGACAGGTTAGCATCTTACACCCATTTTCCAACAAAGGCTCTTATCCCAATATTTACCCTTAATATAAAATTTATAGATTGCTTTTGCATGGGTGAAAGGGGGAGCATCTTTGAAAACCTTTTTACATGATGGGATGGTATTGAGTTGGAAGATATTTTATAGATTTCCCATAAAAGATTGTTCGTATGAAAAATAGACTTATGTATCGAGATTAGTTGAAAGACATATCATGGTCAAACTTACTTAATGTGTGGTGGATGAGGCCATGAGAGAATGAAATAAAGGTGCCTCTAGTCCCCAAGTTCATCTTCTCCATATAAGATTGTGTTCCCTCACAAGTATATGTTTCATTCACTCTCCTGCTACTATTTGATAAGAATGCTTGAATAACAAGTTCTTATATGAAACTAGGATGTACAGGTTACCTATGGGCATCATTATGCAGACCTTAAAGATTTTGTAAATCCCCATAATATTTTAAAGATTAGGCTTATGAGCAACTCTTATTATTAATAGTCAGAAATCTGCATGTAATAAGAAGAAGAAATATCTTAAGTTGTTTTGGTTTTTGATGTTAGATCACCAATATTATCTTCATCTCATTTTATTTATTTGAAAAGAAACATGAAAATATGTTGCATTTATTTAGAACTAGGTTAACCAACATGCAAATTTTACTCTATCCTACCTAAGAACAAGAAATTAGATTTCACGTGTAAGAATATTTCCAATGTAACCATGTGCATAATAGGTGTAGAAACACATTCATGCTCGGGTTTGAAAGATAAGCTTTAATGTATACCAGAATACAAAGAACCAGTTGCTTTGGTGATGATATGGAGAGTTGTTGAAGAAGAGAGTGGTGCTTCAATCTTGTTGTCATATGGAACCAATGTTCAATGTACTCTTGATGTTCTTGGTTCACTTCCTCATTTAGACCACTCTTCATGTCTCCCTCTATCATGCCATGTCGATCATCTTCTTTCGGATGGTTTGTCTCTTGGATGCATATTGGATCTGGCGATATGCATGTCAAAAAATCCTTGATCTTAGGTTCTAGTAGTCTCTCTCCATTGAATGATTCTTCAGTCTCCTCTACATGTTGGAAATGGTGATCAAAGGAGGCTTCTAGATATTCTTCTAGATGTAGCTCATGGAAATCTTGTTTTTCTATCACTTCTGGAGAGGCGGATAGGTTCTTGACTACTATCAATATTTGTTCTTTTTGCGAGGTAGAGATTGAGATCCTAGCTGCTGCTAGGATGGAGAGAGTTATTCCAAACTCTTTACCATCTTTGAGTCCTTGTTGTTGGTTTATGGGTCCTGTTTCACACATGGATTAGTGTAGAGGGGGGGTTCTTACAATGCCCATTTTTATTTTTTTTTAAATCCTAAGGAAATAAAAAGAAGCAAACTAAAATAAAATGTAAGCAAACCAATTATATACTTGATGTGCCATCGTGCTACTAGGACCTTGATGTCACCAAGTTTTTTGTTCACACAAGTTAGCTTCTCTTCTCATATATATAAAAAATGGCTAATGATAATAAAACATAAATTCTAACTACTAAAAGGAAGAGGACAAACTAAATTTGGAGTAACCCCACTAAAGTGGATGCATGGGCTCTTCCCTCACATATTACCATCTTCTCTCCACCCTTAGTTCGTCCTTAAAATCACACCACACTTGCATGAAAATAAACACACTTGCATGAAAAGAAACACACTTGCATGAAAGGAACACTCAAGGCTTGAAAAAGAAACCTACCTATGCTCTAATCCCTTTAGCACCTTCCCGGCAACGACGCCAAAATATTGGGGCTATATATATGAACTATTAATTCCCACATTTAATTATCAACTGGGGCTCATAAGCGTCGAGGTGCAGGCGTAGGAAACATAGGATTAAAGCCTAGTCTAGCCTAATCTAAAGTCGACAAAAAAATCTTCAAACCCACACTGCAACAAATTAACACTAAGGATTCATCACTGGGACATAGGAATAACTTAGTGCTATAAAGGTTTAGATCACAATCTTTCATGCACTCGGTGATGTTTGTGTGATTAATCATGAGTAGCTTACTTAATTTTTCTATCCTTCAATGATTATTTCCTATAGCGGATCCACACTTAAATGCAATAAAAGAAGCAAGAAAACGAAAATCAAATTCACGATAGAAACTAACACCTTAGCAAGAATTCCAATGTGGGAAGGCCATATCTCACGATTTAGACCTCTAATCTATCCGTTGGTGATGGAAGATATGTGAATTAAAGTGCAAGAAATCCAAATTTATGGGAAATAAAAACTAAGTGCGAGAAACTCAAAATCATCAAACTCAATCAACACCTAAGATTCACTTAGACTCAAAACCACCCTTTTAAATGTATACACCAATCATAAAGAAATAATGAATGAATCAAATACACAAGAGTAATGGATATTTAATACAATGGGAATATAGAAGAAATGAATGAGAATGCAAGCTTACTAATTTTCTTCTCTAAAAGACTTGCATACAAATAATAATACCTTTTGAATCTAACTAAGTTTTAGGCAGAAAATAATGAATAAAGAGTGATACTTGTTTAATTTTTTCATTCAAAAGATTGTGTATATGATAAGGTCTTAGTGAATTAATCAATCTCTGCAGCAATAAACAAGAGAAAAACAGAAATGAGATGGCATGGAGATATGATTAGGTAATGGAATAGATCTAATGCATGATGGGTATATGCATATGACAGAATCGATTAGTTTTGAAACAAAGGGTGAATGTGTGGATATAATTCATGGGTGTGGAAGAGTGTTTGTGGGAAGAATTGAAAGTGGAATATGAAGAGTTGGAGAGTGAACAATACCTTCTACAATTGATCTTTGTGCATGAATTGAATCTAGATGAGTATAGCAACTGCAAAAGGTATGTGTTTGTTAATGAAAATAGGTGGAAATGAATATGAAAGTTGATCATATAAATGTGATCTTGAGTATTATTCCAATCGATTTTTGAAGAAAATACAAGATGCATATATGGGAAGAAGGTTTGGAAATGAATTGGAATGCAATGAGAATGGATTGCACAAAACAAAGTATTGAGAACAATTAATGCAAGTGGCATATATCTATGGGATTGGTGCAAAAAAATGAATGGTAAAATGAAATTTGAGTTTTAATTACCAAAACTAATGTAAATGACATAATTGAAATGCATCTAAGTTAAATCCAATCAACAATCAAAACCAAAATTGAATTGCATGTAGACAAACAACACAATACTAATCTACGAAATAAATACAATATGGAAACACTTACCCTCATTGAGGGTCCCTTCCTAGGAGGTCAGTGCTGCTAAGAAGAACTCATATCAAGCTAGAAGGATGATCAATGTGGAAGCAACAATCAATTCTTCATTGAGATCAAAAACTATGTTTTTACATGGCTAGCAACTCAAAGACTTCTCACAAGAATAAATCTCTCATTTACAAAGTCTTCATGAAAACTAATGGCTCTTTCTCATAGCCCTATGAGGATTATTTATACATGAATAATCATTGAGGAGTGGATGGGACTGAATCCCAATGCTCAGATTCCAAATATTACATTTTTTAGATAAAATCCTCAAAAATCTGGGTTTTATTGCAATTTGGGCAGATTCGAGTTAGTCCCCCACCCATATATTCCAAACCAATTCTAATTTTGAACAACTTCCCATGTCATACTCAATTTTCCATATTATAGACAAAACCCATTTCGTATAATTTCTAGATCTAATGCCATCTGCACGGAAATCGAGGCGCAAGTTGGCAGTTTGAGTTTTTTTGCTAATTTTGGCAGAATCATTCCCCTTGAGCTGGAGGTCCACACGTGTGAGTTGGGTGAATTATTCCAAACATGTCCGCATGTAAACATGGCTATGGACAAAACCCATGTACTCGATTTTCCTCTAGAATCTTTCCAAAATTTTGAATTATTTCTAGTACCGAATTAGTAGAGTTGGTATTGGATTAGAACAGTTGGTACCGTATAGAACAATTAGTACCAGAATCTTGTAGCCAGGGGTTTAGTACCAAATGAACAAATTCATGACTATGGGTACCAGACCAACGCGATGGTAGCACTGGATGGAGCTAGTACCGGAATAGGTACAATATGGTACCGGATGAAGCTGGTACAGGAAGAGGCAGAGAGCTGGTACCAGATGAACGCAAAGGTAGTACTGGATCACTATAGAGTATTGAATGACATGGAGTGTGAGTACCAGATGACTGTCTAGGCACTGGTTGACTGTAGAACCTTCTGGTACCGGATGACTTGGAGTATTGGATGACCTGCAATGCGGGTACCGGAATAGGAACAATATAGGTACTGGAACATGGACAATGCATATACCGGAACCTGAATAGTACAAAACATGTTTCTTGGACATAGAAACATAGGAATTAAACCATCATCGACAAACCTATTGTATAATCATCCTTTTAATCACTAAAAATATGGAAAACTATGTATTAACCACATAGGATGAATAACAAGAGATAATGGAGGTTTATGGTGTAATTAGCGATATATTATTGACAAAATGCGGGGAGAAGGTTTAATGATGAGTTTATTTGTATGTCGAAAAGTATGACAAAATTGGAGCTCAACACCTGCTTTAGCAGGGACTAATAAGATACATAAAAACTAACCCTAAACTTATGTTAGATATATATGTCGTTATTATATAAAGAAAACATTTGTACACATATGACCTTATTATAAAGATGTTATCTATGTCGTCATGATGTTGATCCTCTACACATATGATAACCTTATTATAAAGATGTTGACCTTATTATAAAGATGTAGGTCACTGTAAATAAACATATCATAATTGAAAGGAGTAGCCAAAATATAAAAAATTGACAACTTAATGTTTGGTATGGTGTAGGTAAGACAATTACTTGTTAGGACAAGGATTTGTCACAATGAATGAAAATTACAGGAATCTTGCTCGGTTAAGAGAAGAATTAGAGGCAAGGGGCGATGGAAAATGTTATTTCCCTTACTATGATTGCATAGGCTTGCAAAATATAATACTTTTAATAACAACAACCCAAAGACATTGTAGGGAGAAGGGGCATGCCGAAGGGGGTTATGAATATCATCCCTTTGTAAGAGGATTCAATATTTAATGTATTCTCTGTAATAATCAGTATGTCATGAAATTTAGTAATATTTCTTATTGGGATTTTTATATTTTCTATACACACTAACTTTTCTATGTTGTTTTTAAATATATAGACGATGCCTCCAAAGTGTTGACCTCCAAAGAGTTATTTGCCAAGTACTAGCAGAAATACTACTTTACATGGAGATGAACTTCGAGATCAAAATATTGAAGTTGTTGATCAAGTTATTAATAATGATATGGATGGAGATAATGTTAGTGATTCAAATCAGGAAGATGAGATACATAGATTGATCCAAGACACATTTGCTCCAATGGATGAGGACAACCAGGATGATAGTCATGATGTTGATCCTCTACTCAAGAAGTCACGTCAA
>ML788275.1:35825-54863 GCA_009831015.1 Picea engelmannii | reverse complement strand
TGTGATTTGTATTGGAACTTATTGACATATTATCTTTTATCTGCAAATTTATGTATGCCTTGATATTATTTTATTGCATTGACATTTGTAGGTGGCTATCATCAAAAGAAATCCATAAAGAAGATATAAGGTATTGGAAGAGACAAATTCCCCGACTAATGTGTCAAATGCAACAGTATCTACCTCCAACATTTTTCAATGCATAATAACACTACTTCATACACCAAGTTGAGGAGATTGAATTATGTGGACTAGTCCACACAAGGTCGATGTGGATGGTGGAGAGGCAGTTGAAGTCACTGAAGGATTTTGTTAGACAAAGAGCATGTTCGGAGGGTTCTATGGTTGAGGCATATATGGTATATCAATGCATGGTGTATATTAGTCAATATATACCTAAATTAGCAGAAAATATGAATGTTCCTTGCATTTGGCATCTCGACTCCATTAACAAATTTGAAGGGGAGGTCCTATTGGGGAAAGGTAAAATGAGGACTGTGAAAGGTAAGTATTAGATGTTGACATAGATTTAATATATTACACATCTATTAAATCATTTATTTATTAACAATAACTAATTAATGATATTAAATTGTTATGCTATCATATAGTTGCTCGAGAGTGGGATGCTTTACATTTATACATTGCAAACAACCTTGATTGGATGGATCATTGGATAGAATATACTGAAGAATACTTCGGTAGGTTATCATGGGAAGGGGTGAGTAAGATGATTAAAACAACGCATCGTCACCGAGATCAATTTCCTGATATTACATCAAGGGAAGTTGATTTAGCCTTTGGTTTAAAAGATAAACAGGCAAGTTAAATTTGTTACCCATATTTTCCTAGTTTTTTCCCAATTTTTCAATGTATTTTGTTTGTATAATTATTGAAATATATATTTAGTAAGTCCTATATGAGGATTATTAATTTGCAATTTATTTTTTACTTGTTTTCCATGTTGCAGTTGAAACATCACAAGGCTATGTGGTGTAATGGCTGTAAATTTCGTATCAAAATGTTGGATAATAAGATGAAAACCTCAGATTATGGGATAACTGTAGTGTTTAAGGTCACCAACATTTCCTCTAGAAGTGATAGAAATCTGGAAGAAACTGAGAATAGGTACTATGGACATTTGGAGGATATAATTAAGTGTGATTTTAATTCCTTTAAAATAGTTTTGTTTGAGGTTAAATGGTACAGGCTACGGATGCATGAACGTGATCCTGAAAGAATTATTATTGAGCATGATAATGGATTTACCATGGTTAATACAAGGGCATTTGAACTAGGTACAGAGACTTATGTTCTTCCAAGTCAATGTGAGAAAGTATTTTACTCAGAGGTACCTGGTAAAGCAGGTTGGTCATACATTTTTAGATATGATCCAAGAGGAAGACCAGTAAAGTACAATCATGTAGCTGAGGATGAAGATAATAACAAGGAAGAAGATCATGATTATGAAGATCAAGAGCAGGTGGCTCATGTAGTCGATGTGTCAGACAAAGAAGTTGAAGAGGTTGATCATCCAAATGTAGGAGACGACGATCTCATTGATGATATCGATAACTATAGTAGCAAAAATGATGTTGATGATGATGTTGATAGGAATGAGCCTTTCACCAATATCAATTCTGAACCAAATCCTGATACAGATGTTGAACTGGATGAAGAAGAAGATGACTGATATTTAATTGTTGAAAAGAAGAGGTATGTGTTTATATCTTTTATATGATATTTATATGTTTTTATTTTATATAATATAGTATATGCAACTATATACTAGGAAATATATTGTTTTCATGTTTTTAGAATTTTAAACCCCCCAATATGAACTCACATAGTATAGTGTTGCCTAACTAGTGAAACCTCGTAAGAGGTTTACGTTCAGGGAATTATTTGAAAGTTGGATGGACATTCTATAGATAATTGTTCCATTCTATTCCACTCTCCATTTGTAAAATGGTATATCTTTAGGGGAAGAATAAGTAAGGGTCAACTGCCCCTTTTTCCTTCATATTTTTAATTCATCCTTGTCATTGTTTAACCTATTTTTTAGAAGGGTCAAAGGGTCAGTTGATCCTTCATTCAGTGAATCCTTTTTGAAAGTCATGGAAGAGGTTTGTACTAGGGGAATAATGTGGAAAGTTCGATTGACCCTTCTATAGATAATTGTTCCCTTCTACTTAACTGTCCATTTCCTGGATTGGTATTTCTTTAGGGGAGGAATAAAAAAGGGTTAGGAACTCCTTTTGCATTCATATTTTTAATTAATCCTTATTGTTATTTCAGCTAGTTTGGAAGAATAGGTCAACCATTCCTTATATAAATTTTCAATGAATCATTTTAAAATTAATAGAAGAGGTATTTGTTGGGGGAATAATGTGGAAGGGTAGACAAACCATTTTATAGAGAATTGTTCCATTTCAGTCAACTCTTAGTATCCTAGAATAATACCTCTTCAGGTGAAGAATAAGGAAGGAATGACCACCACTTATGCATTTAGATTTTTAATTAATCAATTTTGTTATATCTCCTAATCTAAAAGATTCGACTGACACTTCCTTGTATAACTTTTCAGTGAAGCCTTTTCAAACTCAAAGAAGAGATTTGCATTGGGAGCATAATGTGGAAGGGTCAATTGACCCTTGTATATATAATTGTTTCATTCTAGTCAAATATCCATCTCGTAGAATGCCATTTCTTTAGGGGAATAATAAAGAAGGGTTGATTTCCCCTTTCACATTCGATCTTTTTAATTAATCATTTTCCCTTATTTGACCTAATCTACAAGGGTTGATCAACTCTTCCTTGTATAAATTTTCAATGAATCATTTTCAAACTAATAGAAGAGGTATGTTCTAGGGGCATAATGTGCAAGTGCCAATCAACCTTTATCTAATGATAATTGTTCCATTTCAAGCAACTCTTTGTCTCATAGAATGGTATATCACTAGGTCAGGAACAAGGAAGGGTTGGACACAACTTATCAATTCATATTTCCAATTAATATTTTTTGTTATTTTTCCTACTATGTAAGGGTTGATTGACCCTTCCTTGTATAAATTTTCAATGAAGCCTTTCAAACTCATAAAAGAGGTTTTCACTAGGGCATAATGTGGAAGTGTCACCTAATTCTTCTTGATATAATTGTTATATTCCAATACACTCTACATCTCATTGAATGCTATATATTTAACGATAGAAGATTTAGGTGACTTATGTCACCTAATCATACCAACGATGTACTTAGGGAAACTACTTCCAGACCACCAACGATGATTTATGCTTCCTGCTGAACTAGGAAATAATTCCCGATCCAATGCCAAACCAAAAACATGAAGTTCTCTTCCTGTCCTCAGTACATCCTTCCCAATCAACATATGTAAAACCTAACAATATCACTCCACCATTGTGCTCATACAACAACCAGTACTACATTGTACCTCTCAAGTATCCAAACACTCAACCATGTGTATCGATGAGGGTTGCTCCTTGATAATTTTTAGTGTTATCACCCTATAATTTATAGGATCAACTGGTGACTGAAATGTCATCTCTTTAGTGGTTTTTGTTTGTCAAATGATTTTTCATTCTGCAAATAATTTGAGAAAAGAAAGGAAAAAGAAAAAGAAAAAAGAAAAAGAAAAGAGAGAATAAAAGAGGTCATAAAATAATTTCAATAGAGCCCCATGCAATAACAGTGACTTGATCCATACCTTTCAAGCATGGCCAAGTTATTTTAAATTGATGTTGATAGGAATTAGTGAATAATCTTGGCTAAACTGTTTAATCTTAGCCAAATGATCTAGGTTAGTTAGTGAATAAATCTAGCCAAACTGCCTAATCTTGGTCAGATAGCCCTAGGATAGAGTAAGTTCTTAGTCCATCAATTTAATCTGGGCTAATTGTCATAGGAAATTAGGTTAGAACATAGGGTAGTTTTCTTTATTTCAATAAAACCAACTCGATGATCAATGTTGGACCATGTCTTGGATGTTTAAAAGGTTGGTTGTCTAACCCCTTGGTGATATAAACCTATGAAAGCTTGGGAAAAACCCACGATATGCACTTATCCTAAGTTTCTTTGGGTGCATATTCTTTCGTGCTCGCATTTATGCACCGCTCATGTATCAATGACTCAGATGATCGCACCTAGATCTACGGTGGACAAGTCTTTCCGATCCCCCCGACTGTTCTGCCTTTAGTGGTGGGGGGGGGGTCCAGAATCGAAGGTAATGTATGCACGCATCTAGACAACCCAAGTTTCGGCGCTTAGATCTACGGTATGTATTAGATTCTAGACCCCCCCATCCATTCTGCCTTTAATGGAGGGGGGGGGGGTCCGGAATGTGTGTTAAATATCACGTACAGATATGTGGTCAAAAGGAAAGTGCGTAGATCGACGGCTCAAGGTATTTTTTGGACCCCCTTGAATGATCTACCTTTAAAGGTGGGGGGGGGTCCGGAATGGAATTTTACTCTGGCGGGCCCCCTATCTATATGTGGCATGAATTTACTAGTCTCGAATCCCACCACCTCTTACTGTCTGACATACCTTGTCACCTCGTGACGTCATTATCCACTTTTCACGTAACAGTCACATCCCGTAACTCTGTCAATCCTTCTCCCTCGTTCACCCGTGGCAAGTCCCCTCACCATGGTTTTTTCCCCCAATTGATAACTGACACATCACTCATATGTATCCCTTAGTCATTGTCACCTGCCATCTCATGTTCTAAATGACCCGTTGGCCATTTATTACTGGATAACTTATCCATTGACCAATTGACCTGTCTCCCACACCCAATGGATACCCATTTACTCAAAACTACCCTCAACACTTCATTCTTTCACTATTTATCCACTCATCACACCAGATAATTTACCCCATTTTCATCTTCATTACAGTTAGTCACCCCCATCTACAGTCATCCCCACTAACATTGTTTTATTTGTAGGTATTGTTATAGTAATGGCGCCAAAGTCAAAATGAATAGAAGGTGAGGAGAATCTATTTCTCTCGCCTCCTGTCGACCTCAACAGGATTCCTCTTGCCAACAAAGAATACTTAATCACAGACACAAAGTGTGATTTTGACTTCGCAGACCTACAGTCATGGCTTAAAGAATTTTTCCTGGACCAAAGTGACGAAATTGGACTCTGGGAGTCCAACTTACCCTTATACCTTTTCCCCCAGATTCACCACTTCTCGTAATTCACCCTCAAGTGCCAAGCCCACTATATCCTCGAGCAAAGAGCCATCGTATCCTCATCAGAGAAATTATTTTCCTCATCACACTAGAAACCATCGACCAAATGATGCAAATATCTTGAGCCGACTCTACCTCACCTTTTAACCTCGAGATCATCACAGAGCTATACCAGAAGCTGTCGTTTCCTCAAAGAGCTCAGATTTTTGAGCTTTTTCTTCCACAATCCACTCAACTCCCCACTACAAACCCCCCTTATCCTTCCTCCATGTTCTCAACAAAAGGAAACCAGGTTATCAAGTCGCTATGTGCCTTGCTTGGTTATTTTTCAGATCAATGGGTAAATGAACCCATTATGGGATTTTTGTCTATTTTCTCCACCGATGAGAAACCCACTACACAGTTCAACTTCAGCATGTTCCTGGCAGACAACATTCACAAGCAATTCATCAATTTCACCACAGAAGGCATGTTTCAGTATTATTCAATACTAGCATACCTGTTCATTTTCTTCCAAGTGGACAAATTTTCTTTTTCTATGCAGAAGATGGACGAAGATGGAAGACCCTAGGCAGTAACCACATGGACTTCCCTGCTCAGACATAAGTCCACAGAATTCAGTTTCAAGCAGTTCATCGATCAGTTTTACCACCCAGTGGTGAGTATGCTCAGCGGCAGACCTGAACCCATAATTAATGATGAAGTTCAGAGGATCCTACATCTCTCAGACCATACAAAGACTGGTGATTGGTACCTGTACCAAAATCACACTAAGATCAGAGTCTATGGGTGTGAGTTGGCCCCATATAAACTACCCAAATACTTACCTGTCAGAATTGTTTCCCTGGAATACATCAGGCAGATGATAAACACAAATGATATACATTTTGTGTCTTTGAAGAAGAAGCAACAACTAAGAATCAAAGGGAAGATTGGGTCTTTCATTTGCAACAGTCGAGGCACTGGGGAGGAAGCAGATAGACTGCTAAAGGAAATGAAATTCTTTGTTAGTTTCACATGGCACTATGATCCATGCGGGATTATTTCCAAGATGAGGACAAAAAACAAGAATATCCCGTATGTTCACATATCCAGGCCTGAGGTAGAAAAATTTGCCAACTAGACGGAATGGGAGCCAAATACTTTGGTTGAGACAGAACAACAGGACCTCCTAGTCACTGTATCACAGATGACCACCTCACAGGCTCCAAAGGAGAAAAGGCCTAGGTAGGATCTGTCACCTCCTATCACTGAAGTATCATTAGAAGAATTTCAACTGCATACCAAGAGGCCAAAAACCAGTCCAGCTCCTGACCCAGCTGGAGAAAAGGAAATTCCATCCACTACAATGACATAGGTTGATCGGTCACTCCTCAGTATAAGAAATAGGCATATTATAACCACAGTGTTACCAAAGAAGCCTATAGATACTCCACCAATCAACCAGCCAGGCAAGACAGGACCAAAGCTAAGTATTTTTGAGAAATATGATCTGATCAAGAAAAAGAATCAGACTTTGACTAGCAGCACATACGCCCAATTCTAGAAATAGACGTCGACTGCACAACACAGGCTTCTATTGACATTCAACACTGAGAAGGGAAGAATGCACATGGGATTTCTCCAAGCACAAGTGTCAGACACAATGGTAATAACCGATTACAAAAGGGAAACTTTTGAATTCCAGACTAAGGACGTGCATCCAGTCGATCAAATGGATCTACACAGGCAAACTGGAGAAATGGTTTTCTCCACATTGGCACATGCTTCCATTACTACCTCCAGATTACAAGTGTCTTTGAACAACGTCCAGACACAGTTGAAGTTGGAGAAAATATCATCCTTTGCCCAGGATAACAGGATCAAGACATTGGAGGAACTGGTCCTCAAGATCGGGTATGATCCCTCGAATGTGAAAGCAGTCGAGGAGATGATCAATAATAAAAAAGCTGACATAGTGTCTTTGAGGAAACAATTGAATTTTCCATCAATAGTAGACTCGCAGGCAAAGGAAATAGCAGAGACAGAAGGAGAAAAAGATGAGATGCTTAAGTTGATCATGGAGCAGAATGCACAATTGAAGGAAATGGAAGCTGAAATGGAGAAGCTAGTGAAAGAGAAAGAACAGTCAAGACCCATGGAAGTCATTCCATTGAGTGCAGTTCCACTCTCAGGAGTGAGCACAGCGTCACTAGCAGAAGTTCCATCGGCGAATCCATTGACGTCTCTGGAAAAGACGGTTGAATTGGCTAAATCTATGGAAGAGATGAATCTGCAGGAGACAGATATTAGCAGGCTCAAAAAGGAGATTGAGAACCTTCAGGAACTCAAATATTCTTACCAAACTAGCTACTCCAATGAAAAACAAGTGTCAGACCAGCTCAAACAAGAGTTACAACAGCTTCGGAAGCAAACAGTGGCAGGCAAAACATTGGTCGAAGTCAAAGAAAGTGTCTGGAAAGACATCACCAAGTCTATGAATGAAATATGGCCAATGATACAGATTATGTTTGAGCAAAATGAATTGGTGCAGAGAAGCAAATAGGCCATCGAGAATATTAGATCAGAACTGGGAGAGATGCCCACATAGGCTAATGAAATCATCAAATTCCTAAATTCTAAAACCAGAGAGGAGATGGAAGAGTTAAGAATTGAGGATAGAACGGAGACCATCCTTGAGGTCAAGAGAGTATTGACCAAGAGAGGACTGATGCTACAGCTGGAAGAAAAGGTTCAGGCTATGGACCTAGGGGTACAAAGGTTTTTTATCAATATCGAGGCTCTACAGAAGAAAGGTCTTCCTGGTTTGAAGGTGATAAATGACAAATTGATGATGCTCCCCGATTACAAAAAGAGACGAGTCGATGTGGCTAAGGATAGTTCAAAATTTTCAGGAATCCAAGGCAGTATCATGGGCAAGGAATTCCTAGATGCACTACAGTTGGACATCAGCATACATCATGACATCCGGTACATATTCATCACCAAGCCTACTTTTGCCAAGTACACAGAGATGGATGAAGTCTACCGAAGATTACTCAAAGTCAGCATTCCCAGTCATCTTTGATGGGAAGAGCTTTGCGATCTGATCAAGTAGTTGATGAGCTATCCCAGCCCAGTCAACTATCCAGTGAGACGAGGTCGTGTAGAGGCCTCACCAATGATTCACCCAGAAAATAGCATGAAGTTTCGACACATCATCAAACAGTTTCCTAGATTATTGTAATTTGTTAAGTTAGTTAAGCTAAAAATAGATTTACCACGTCCTGATCTTTAATGACAAGATCATTTGTAATTTTGGGTTATAAATAATTCACTTTTTGAAGTATTGGGGGTTGATCTTTATGCCCTGTGAGTTATCAGATTGTAATATTTTTCAGAAGATCTTCCATTAATACAAAGCGGCATTTTCACAGGATTCTTGCGTGTACTCATTGGTGATGTTTTCCTTTCTAAGTTTAATGTTATTCTCGCTTAGTTATCGCACTGTTTTCTAAATCTAATCTTTGAAAGTAATGAACATTGCAGGATTTATCTTTGTATACCCTATTTCTGACTTTAAAAGATTTTAGTGTTTCATCTTCTGATTTTACGATAAAGAAATTATTAACTTCTTACTTGTTGTAATTGACATTCTCACCTTTTCTGCTATTCCTCATTTATGTTGCTAAAAGAATCCAGCGATTACATTATCTCGCCCTATGAAAAGTTTCTTTTCTTTCTGTTTTAGATTGTATTTCATGATACAGACACCATAGCCCAATGGATGTGTAAAGCTCTCTCAGCCAACCCAACAAAAACTACAACAAACAAAACCAACATATTTTATTTACCTAGCCTAATATTTTAAATTTGAAACATATGTCAATCATGCAGAGAGATCCCTCTCTGAAGTTGGTAGGGCTATATCCCAGTTTCAAAGTGGTTGGATAAAGTTACCTCCCATAGATTTCTTCTTTTCTAACAACCTCTAGGAAATTTACAGAGCGTTAATAGTTAGGAAGGAGTCATCTAGGAAATTTCCACTAACCAACTGCCCTATATTTGGTTCTGAGAGGTGAGTCCCATGAAGTAGTTGATGTTTGACTTTACAACAAAGTAGATAGAAAAGGCCCTCTATAGACAAAACATGTAAGGATGACACCAGAGGGAATCCCTATCTAATTTATTCAAATATTCCCATTTGTTCATATTTTCTTTTATTAATGAAGAAACAATCCAATGAATTAGTAAAGCAGGTTTCCACACAAATTTTGAATCTGAGACTAAGTCCTATGACTTTGAGGTTCATTTTGATAAGGAGAAATTTCCTTAACCAAATAGGGAGATTAAAATCCTTTCTATAGGATATGGTCATGACCTATTTAGCAACAAGCACACTCTTCAGAGTGGATAATGCCAAGGTTGGGAGCAGAGGTTTGATTGAGACTCCTAGCTCTTTAAATAATGAATATTCCATGACCATTTCATTTCATATTGAAGGAAAGGTAACATGTTTCATGCATCTATGAAGAGGTATCTTAGTGGCCATTCTATTAGGCTTCTATCTAGGTATCTTAGTGGCCATTCTATTAGACGTATTTCTACGGGCCTCGATATTTCATCACCCTTTGTGATCTCCTAGTTATAACAACCTCATTTATACCTTCACTCATCACCATAGTGGATTTCATCACTTCTCATGGTAGGTGTTTGGAAATTCCTCATCCTTCTATTTATTATCTTTTCTCGGTGGGCCCCCAATGATTTAGATGGAAGAGTTTGGAAGAGTTATAGTCTAGGCCTATATATAATATATTATATATTATATATATAATTTATATTATATATTATATATTATATATATTATATATATAATATATAATATATGATATATAATATATATAATATATATTATATATAATATAAAAAAACGAAAATCAAAACAACATAAAATAAAAACGAAAATAAAACAACATATACAAACAAAACAAAACATATTTCAAAACACAGCCACTATACACTCACGCGCAAAGTTGCACACACTCACCACCACAGTCCCACGGATTTGGAGCACGGAAGGGAGAGGAGGACAAGAGAAGGAGGAGAAGGAGGGAGAGGCACATAGGAGGAGGGCACATGAGAGGAGGCTAGGGAACACATAATTGCAGAGGAGGAGGGCACACGGTTTTGCACCGGAGGAGGGCACACGGTCGGAGGAAATGGTTTGACTTATTTCTCCTATATCTTGAGTTTGCATGCTAATTGTTAGATGAAATGCTTGATATAATGTTTGATGAAATTCTTGATAGAATGCTTGATGAAATTCTAAGTCATCCTTTTAAAATGATTCAATCGTACCCTTAGCACTAGGCTCATAATCGGTTTAAAAATTGAAGAGCCCTAACCATAATTGTTTACAACTCACACATGACCAATCCCCTTGATTGTACCATGAGAAGAAAAAATTCCCATGGGAGTAGTGTAAGTTAATAACCATTGAATATAGTCCAAAATGAATATTTGAAGAAAGTGTCGAAGAATTTGGGGATAGGGCAACAAGTAAGAATGAAAAAATAAATCTAGCATCTCTTCCCCAATTTCATAGAATGGTCACTGAGGTCCTAGACACTTTTATCCTTGAATTTGAATCCCTTTTCAACACTTATGAATATAATAATTATTCCCAGCTGAGAATTTTCCCCTCTACTTTGAAGGAAATATCCCTCAAATGGTTCATAGGTCTAGATATACATAATATTTAGACATTGGAAACTATGAAGAATCTTTTTATAGAGAAATACATTGAATATTGAAAATATGGAGACTCAAGAGATTAACCATTCCAAATGACTTATAAAGGACAAATCATTAGAGGACCATGTTAAGATATTTCACTTTGGTTAAAAGAGATCTATCGATTACTCAATTGACAAAAACTCTCCTAAGACAATTCTCTTGATAGAAGTAAGAGATAATGATATGGAAGCTTTAAATTTGATCACATTTGTAGATATTTACAAATGCACTTATGATGAGACAATAAATGTTTGAAAAAACTACTCAAGAGTTTCTACTAGAAGACAAGAATCTTGTTTGATGAGACAATAAATGGATCATAGAACATAGAAGACAAGAAATGGAATTCCTTTACCCCTTTAATAAATGACATGTTTGAATAGAATTCCATTCCTTGTCTTCTATGTTCTATGATCCATGGTTGGAAGAGGAGGTAAATCATTGGCCTTGATTATGGAGCCTAACCCTGAGGGGATAAAGAGAGTTGAACTCGTGACCTCCCCAACTTTGGGGGAGAGATCTCATGTTTGGCTCATGAATGCTTAAGCTAACCCTCAGGGCTTCTATGTTCTCCAATATATTGCATGGTAGCAATGTGGGTTCTCCACTGTTATTTCTAATCAAGGAGAGGTTTTCATGATAATAAAACACCCTCTACATCAAGGTTGGTTAGGTTGCTAACATAATTGTGGCTATATGTTGCTACAACAAAGAGGCAACAAGCATCTAGGTGTGGAGGGAGCTCACCATGAATTGAACTTGGGTCATCGTTATGGCAGCTGCTTTGAATTTCCTATGGACCATAGTGTGATGGGTGTGCATGCACACACACACAAACACATCTTGCAAATACTATATTCTCCATTATATTTCTTTGGATCCTATTCCCTTTATGGGTTTTCTAACTGGAGTGGCAGAAATAACTCTAATATGCAACTTAAGCAACTATGCAACTAGTATATGCGACTTATGCAACTATATGCAACTTATGAATGTGTGACCTATATCCTCCTAATGCAACTTATGAATGCAACTATATCCTCCTAATGGATCTAAGTTCCTTCTTAGAGGCCTTGAGAGCCAACTATGATGCATAAAACCTGTGAAAGGTGCCCATATGGTGTCCAAATAGCCATTATTATTATTTAAAGCATACCAATGTCCCGGGAAGGCCTTGGTATAAAGGAAAATAAGATGATCTCTTTTGGAACTTAGGGAAACTTTATGGAACCTATGCAACTTTACGCACCTTTGTGCAACATGCAACTTTATGCAACATTAGTGAAACTTATGCAACTTTATGAAACATGCAACTTTATGCAACAATGCAACTTACACAACTTTACACAACTTTATGCAACTTTACACAACATTATGCAACATGCAACTTTATGAAACAATGAAACTTATGCAACTTTACGCAACTTTATGCAACATTCAACTTTATGCAACAATGCAACTTATGCAACTATGAAACTATATGCAACTTATGCAACTTTGCAACTATGCAACTAGTATATGTGACTTATGCAACTATATGCAACTTATGAATGTGTGACCTATATCCTCCTAATGCAACTTATGAATGCAACTATATCCTCCTAATGTCTCTAAGTTCCTTCTTAGAGGCCTTGAGAGCCAAATATGATGCATAAAACCTGTGAATGGTGCCCATATTGTGTCGTAATATCCATTATTATTATTTAAAACATACTAATATTGCCCATATTCCTAATTGGAGACCTTGATCTTGGTCATTAAGTACATGAAGCTTAATCCACCCAAGCACCATAGTCTATTAAATAGGATATATGTGATGGTATGAGGCCTTGTTAATGGCCAATGAGCCAAAGAAAATATGTTTAGGACCTAAGTCCCTTTTTTTCCTCTCTAGTCATGGTACACACCTTGAGACCTGTTCTTATTATGAAAATGTACCAATGGTTCCAAATGCAACTATATTCTCAAATATTGGTGAGTGGTCAAATGAAACTATATTTCATCTTATGTAACTATATGCAACTATATTGCATCTTATGAAACTATATGCAACTTATGCAACTATATTGCAACTATAGGAAACTATATTGCAACAATTTCGTATGCAACTATATGCAACTTATGCAACTATATTGGAACTTATGAAATTATATTGCAACTATATTGCAACAATTTCGTATGCAACTATATGCAACTATATTGCAACAATTTCATATGCAACTATATGCAACTATATGCAACTATATTGCATCTTATGCAACTATATGCAACTATATGCAACTTATGCAACTATATTGTAACTTATGCAACTTATGCAACTATATGCAACTATATTGCAACAATTTTGTATGCAACTATGCAACATGCCTTATGTTCTTTCCCTAAAAAACTATATGCAACTATATGAAAATAGGACCTAAAAACCTTATGTTCCTTCCCTGACCATGGACAAGACCTAAGTTCCATACATGGTGTGAAAAAATTGTGAATGACACACATATCCCACCCAAGCACCATAGTCTATTAAATAGGATAAATGTGGTGGTTTGAGGCCTTGTTAATGTCCAATGAGCCAAAGAAAATATGTTTAGGACCTTAGGCCCTTTTTTCCCTCTCTAGTCATGGTACACACCTTGAGAACTATTCTTATTATGAAAATGTACCAATGGTTCCAAATGCAACTATATTGAAACTATATTCTCAAATATTGGTGAGTGGTCAAATGCAACTTTATTGCATTTTATGCAACTATATGCAACTGTATGCAACTATATGCAACTTTACGCAACTTTATGCAACTTTACGCAACTGATGCAACTTATGCAATTAAATGCAACTATATTGCAACTATATGCAACTAGGTGTGGAAATTTCAACTTTATGCAACTATATGATGGATAGGTGTGGAAATTTCAACTTTATGCAACTATATGACGGATAGGTGTGGAAATTTCAACTTTATGCAACTAAATGAAACTATATACAACTGTGTTGGTACCAAAAACGTATATTGGCACGATAACTTGTCTTCTTGTTTTAACGAGTGTAGGTACCACCAAATAGGTATATGTCGGATCTATCTTCCTCAAGTGATGATCAAGATATAGTAAGAGAGGTTGAAAGTGAGACGTGTTGTACTAGATCTATTGGTTCTAGATCAACTAGGTTGGAAAAGGTAAGGAAAACATTTCGTACCCGCATGCAATTTTTTATTGCCAACGGAGGGTCGTGTAATTATGATGCTAAGAGCATAGGTGACATTGAGTTTCCCTTGAGGTATAAACATCTAGTGCAACGATGGGCACCTAAGGAGATACTTGAAGTGGACACAAATTTCTTCGTCGGTGGGAGGATGTATCGCATTGCTCCTTCATCCTTACATCGATTGGGGTTATTTTCCATGGATGGCATAAAGGTTAGCTATGGCTCTGTAACTGAATTGATGGATTATGTTGGACCATTATACAAATACAATCACTGGTTGATGTTGGTCCGATATACGCAAAGTATGCAAAGATACAAAGTTGGCACAAATTATATACAACTACTAAATAACAATCAAAATAAAGGGGAAACTATGTACATTGATGGAAGACCAAAAGCTACTAGAAACATTGTGGGATTTATAAATAGTACACGACCAGTGGCAACAACTAAGAAACCGAATTGCATATTTGAGGCACGTGAAGGAAATCATATATTTGTATGTGCAACAAAAACAATAGTTCCAGGTGAAGAGTTGTTGATCGATTACAACTTAAATTGAATAGATAGAGAGGGTGACCATGGAAAGGCACCCACTTCACCTGAACAAGTAAATGTTAAATACAGTAAAAACTTATGACTACAACAACTAAATTTCGGAAATATCATTATTTTTTTTTTTCTGTTATTACTGCAATATTTCATTTTCTTAATGTTACAAGTGAATTTCATAACTTTTATTGATTGATTTATTGTGTCAACATCTGTCCAGGGTGACTATGGTAGAAAATCACCCGCTACATCTCTCCATGGTGATTGTGGAAAGGCACCCACTGTGACTCAGTAGGTAAATGTTAAATACAGTAACAACTTATGACTACAACAACTAAATTCATGAAATTTCATTATTTTTTTTCTGATATTACTCCAATATTTCATTACTTTTGTTGATTAATTTATTGTGTCAACTTCTGTCCAGGGTGACCATGTCTGAGTTTCACCCGCTACATCTCTCCAGGGTGACCGTGGAAAGGCACCCACAGTGCCTCACCAGGTAAATGTTAAATACAATAACAACTTATGACTACGACAACTAAATTTATGAAATTTCATTATTTTTTTTTCTGATATTACTCCAATATTTCATTTTTTAAATGTTACAGGTGAATTTCATAACTTTTGTTGATTGATTTATTATGTCAACTTTTGTCCAGGGTGACCATGCCCGAGTTTCACCTGCTACATCTCTCCAGGGTGACCGTGGAAAGGCACCCACAGTGCCTCACCAGGTAAATGTTAAATACAGTAACAACTTATGACTACAACAACTAAATTTCTAAAATTTCATTATTTTTTTTCTGATATTACTCCAATATTTCATTTTTTAAATGTTACAGGTGAATTTCATAACTTTTGTTGATTGATTTATTGTGTCAACTTCTGTCTAGGGTGACCGTGTCCAAGTTACACCCGCTACATATCTCCAGGGTGACCATGGAAAGACACCCGCAGTGCCTCACCAGGTAAATGTTAAATACAGTAACAACTTATGACTACAACAACTAAATTTCTGAAATTTTGTTATTATTTTTCTAATATTACTGCAATATTTCATTTTTTTAATGGTAGAGGTGAATTTCATAACTTTTGTTGATTGATTTATTGTGTCAAAATCTGTCCAGGCTCCCATAGAGGATATTGATGAGGACAAAATATATTATTCGACAAACCCATTGACAACTGTAACGAAGGACTTGAAGAAGGCTAACATGGAATATCTAGGTTTGATTAGCAAAAGACCCTTGACACAGGAGTACAGGGAAATAATTGTAGAGTTTCAAACTACAATAACTAATTTTGGGGTAAGTGGCATCTTTACATATTTTTATTAGCTATGACAATTTCATATCCATTTTTTAGTTGTATATTTTGTATATGATCTGATAAAGAAAAGTTGTATGTTTGTATAAGGAGTGTTTAAACCCCGTGCGTGGGGAACCTGTCGATCCTGCAACTTTTATAGGTAGCAGTAATGGTCCGATGCAAAACAAAGGTCGACATAGCAAAGTACAAGTGAGGATTTTTGAGCCTCCTGAGGTTCCCCTCAAATCCATTGATGAGTGGGGCGATTTTGACTGGCATGACATGCTGGAGCATGATGAGCCGGAGCCTGGGACTCCACATGATGACTCTGGAGAGGAACATAGTGTAGGTGCATAGGATACTATTCTACATCGATAAAAATGAATTAAAAGTACCGGCTCACTAGATGTCACCTTTCTGGTGGATGACGCATGTGTCCCGATAAAGATTCAGAAGATTGCAGGTAATTGTCCCATTAATCGATTCATTTTTTTCATGAAATTGAAATGGACATTTGTTGAGATTATTAATTGATTAATGGATAACACATTACTGCAGGAAACAATGTTTTCTATAGAAACTTACATGACAAAGCATTGGATTTGTTTGGCCCCACCATTTGCACATGATGGAATGGTCAAGATAGCAAAAAAAAGGATGATTTAATAGATCACATGGTAAACTTGTTCAACAACACTTTCAACAAGAAAGTGGTTACAAAGTTGGCCAACGAGAATTTAAAATACAACAGGGCCCAGTATAGGGATAAATTGCAAATAGACCTCAAGCAAGAGCGCCCTCCCATGGTTCCAGAGAAAGAGTAGAAGGCGCTAATAGAGGATGCAAAGGAGAAATTGTTTACAAAACAAGGACAAAAACCACGATCTGGTCAAGCAAGGTACAACACATGGCATATTATCAGTGAAATATGAGAATTTATGTTTTTCTTTCCTGTTTTAAGTAACAATTCCGATATCTAATTTTTTTCAAAAATTCCATATGTAGGCTACCAAACACATCCAAAGCAACAAAGGCCAGAGTTGAAAAACATGGCCAGCATAAACTAGGCTAGGGTGGCTATGGAAAACTAAAATCCCCAATAGTAAGATTTAAATGATTAACTGTGGTTAATATTTATTTAACAGTAGCGAACAAATATATGTTTTTGTTATTGGTATTTTTAATGGTGTTATGCATTGCAGTTAAATATGTTCGACACTGCTTCCACTGAGGAGGACCTGAAGCTTGGTTACAAGCATGCTTTTAAAAGTGTTAGTGAATATAGAAAAATCTTGGGCCAGACTCCTATCTCCCCAACCACGCAGGTAAATCAAATGAATAAGGAAACCGCAGTAGCATTCTTGTAAAGTCTATTCATATTTTATTATATCACCCTTAACTAAGTATTTATGTTTGTTTTCAAGAAACATTGCTACCGCAGTAGTGAATCAAGTGGTATTCATCAAAAACCATGTCATACAAGGGTCCACATATCCAATGATAGTGTAGAGAAGAGTACCCATTTTGGTATGTATGCTTCATAATTAGAAATATTTATTGTGATTGTAGATATTTATTTCCTGACTTATACTTATATATTATCTTCTCAAAATTGAAGAGCATGTAGCTCAGGAGGGTGAAATGCAAGAGAAACCAAGTGGACAGGAAATTAACGCACCAAATGTCCCATCTACAGAGACAGGTAAAGAGAAATAGTGTAATGTTAATCAAAACAATGAATTAGTTATTTCAATTATATTTCAACATATCAATATGGTCATTTTCCTTGTTCCAGTTCATGACCCTAAACAAATGCCAGCTAACCCTTCTCAGTGACGTACTAGAAGTATGGTACATGAGTGCACACAAACAATAGAAGGATAGGGCACACAAAATACAATGTTCTTGGATGATGATGATATCCCAATTGTCATTTTTATGAATGTAAAGAAACATAAATCAAAGAAAAATTAGATGTGTAAATTCATGACCTATTTTTGGATCTTTATCGATGTTTATATGTTCATATGTTTTTATGACTATCCAAGTTATTCTTTAATGTCTATATGTTTTCTATATAAAGAAAATCATTTGTTGGGTATGGGGAATTGAGAGTGATGTGAGGGGGGGAGGGGCCATATGAGCTTCCACCTTCACGCAGTTGGCCCTATTCAGTAGAGAATAACATATTCTTGAAACAAAGAGAATCTCATTAAGGTATGCGACAACTTAATTTTTTTCTAGAGTATTTTACATAACTAAATGCATGCTTATTTTCTTATTAATTATTTACTCATATAAAAAAAAATTATTTTATGATTCATGCAGGTCTTGGTAATGAAAATGCATCTTGTGGAGAACTCTTATCAAGTTGTATGGGCTAATGGATCTGGTGAAAGAACAATGAAAAGGTAAGGGTTTTGACGTGTTTTTAAAGTAGGCTTTATACTAGTAAAAGTTCACAATCCTCATGAATATGTAGATATTGATATATATGCCAAGTTCCATGTGGTGTTTTGGTTTACTTGTATATATTTCAAATATAATTTTGGTTTACTTGTAGTTTTTTTTATAAATAAGTATAACTATTTTAGAGAACCCCCATATACAAAGTCTTTATCCATATCCTCATTGTGGAAAATAAATTAGAAAAGATCCCTCACTTAATTCATTTCCATAATTCTAACCTCTAAGTCTCCTTTTTACTCATAATTGTTAGATCAAAGACCAACTTGCCACTATAATCCTTGACAATTTACAACCAAAATAATTGCATTTTCCATCACTCATCACCCCTATCCTTATCATTGGGGATTTGTACAATAGGACGTAACTCATCTTCTCATTAATAAACATTGTGGAGTCACCCTTGTCATAGGTATTTTTCAAGAGATTGTTGAATGCTATGTATCTCCCCTTGATTACTCTAATTTACTCTTGAACATATAATATGAACAACAATGAAATGCTTTAT
>ML788275.1:14926-34321 GCA_009831015.1 Picea engelmannii | reverse complement strand
TGGTGACCAATCCAAGCAAATAGCTTTTATTCATTCTTATCCACAATCCTAAAATATCATTTTAAACCTTTCTTTGGTGGGTGAAAACACACTTGATCAAACTTAGGAGGTATGTGTTGTTAAATTCTTATCATGCCTCTTTTCGTAACTTGATTGGTATTCCTACAAGCTAGTTGCTTATAGCTACACATGTTCATGGATTTTTATTTTTAACGAAGTTCGCATATTTTCCCATTCATCAATTTTCTTAATTAAATTATCTGGGATCAACCAATTTACAATGAATTTTATATTTCTTAGGTCAATACACAATTCACATCCTCTAACTACAAAATCCATAAACAACAATAAATGTTTTCCAAGATCATATTTCTTCATGTTGGCTTGCAATTAATTGTGTTGAAGGGTTAAAAATATCATCTCCAAATGTTTCAAATGATCTTCCCAAATCTTGCTAAAAGTAAAAATATCATCCAAGGAGGCTACAATAAACAAGTTCGAGAAATGGTCTTAAGATATCAGCCATTAATATTATAAGTGTTGTCATAGTATTGTGTAATATAAATTGCATAATGACTCACTCATGCAATCCATGTGTTTTTTTGAAAGTAATATTCCAAATTATTCTTTGTGTATATTGTCATATTGGTATCCTTACTTCTAATCCAACTTCATGATAACACATGCTTACAATATTTGGTTGATTAGTGCCTTGATTATTTGTAGGGGATATATATATTACAATATATTACAATATTACAATATTACAATGTAATAGTAATTCCATATTACAATGTAATATGGTAATTCCATATTACAATGTAATATGGCATTACCATATTACATTATAATATGGCATACAATATGGTATACCATATTACAATGTAATATGGTAATACCATATCTCATGTAAATTAATTTTTTTTAAACTTAAAGCCATCGTCGCAATATCGACGATAGTTCGTCAGAAACAAATTTTGTATTTTACCACAACCATCACTATAGAGACGAAAGTTAGTCGCAATTTTCCACGAATTTTCATCGAACATAAAACATCTGTGTCCTAAGTTTGGTTTTGAGATATATTTTCGTCGATATTTCCATGGATTTTTGTCGCAATTTGTGACAGTTTTGTATCGCACATTCAACATCTACGTTGTAAGTTATTGGCTTGGCATAAATTTTCGTCGCAATTGTGACAAATTTTCGTCGTAATTGCCACATTTCTTCATTGTTATTGAGACATAATTTCGTCTTAATTGCGACGATGCATAGGGTTAAACAATATTGAAGGTGGTGACACGTGGAGCTCTTATTTCATCGATGTTTCCATGCACACTTGGATCGTGGATATAGCGAAAGAAATTATTTCGAAGAAAAAAAATCTCGGTTGTCGTGGAAATTGCGATGGATAAGTGTCGTAATATCAACGAAAAACCATCACAAATTTGGTCATATGTACTAGTGATAGGAAATCCCCTGTACTTTCTGGTTTATGAGCAAGAATCCATCCTCCCAAATGGGTTCTATCTTCCATCTCTTCAACTAGCCCAAGATTCCAGCGAGGAACCTTCATCGGCCATACAACAAAGAATCATCACTCTGTTCATGCTGGAAGAAGAGAGAGAAAAGGCTAAGTCAAAATTACTATCTCACCAATAGATAGTGAAAATATGGTTCGATCAACATAAGGATAAAGAGAAGAACTTTGAAGTAGGAGACTTAGTCCTAAAGTGGGACAGAGAAAATGAACCAAAAGGGAAGCATTCTAAGTTTTAGAATCTGTGGCTTGGACCTTTCTAGATGGCTGAGAAAATTGGGGGAGACACTTATCGGTTACAGAATCTAAGGGGGAACCTGACGCCCTCCTAGTGAATGGTCAAGCCCTAAAAAAAAAATTCCAATAAGAAGAAAAAAAAGAAATGTGTTTTGTATTATGTTTGAGTGTCTTCATTATTGCCAAATTGTTGTTTTATTTTTTCTTTCTGGATTTTTGTGCTTTTGAAAGTTGTGTTTAGCAAGACAATGGTTGACCTTAAAATCATGTGACATAGAGAACTTTTTTCCTAACTCATCGTTCACTTACAAAGACAAGAAGCATTGGGGAAATTACGGTTTCTCTGAGGAGTTCTCTATCTAACCTCGCCAAATGAATGACTTTGAATAAATGTAAGAAGTATCTTATCGGTGGTTTGGTAAGACCTTAAGGGAAAGAAAGAAAGTTGGAAAGGACTACATGAACCCAGAAGACAAAGCTATTAAAGGATCAACCTTAACCATCTCACCTTGCAAAATAAACAAACATCATCCTCTCCCACTCGCTCAGGGAATCATGTTGAAATAAAATTGATATTATCAAAAGAGTGAACAGTAGGAGAGGGTATGCAGATATCTCCATCGGGGCTATGGATGCTCACTGGCAGCGAAGAAGGGTCTGTGATGTCGGGGTGACTTCATCAGGGCTATGGATGCTCGCTGGCAGTGGAGCGACACCAAAGCAAGTGAGTATATGTAACTAAAGGCTTCATGCCAGTGAATTCTTTGCTAAACTTTTGCAAAAAAGGGCATGAGTCAGGATTATAGGAAACGAAGGAGGAATAAAGGTTTAAACCCCATGGGCAGGCCTGGAAGCACCAACCGAATAATTTCAAATGCAAAGGTAAAGAGGTTTTGATTTAAAACTAGTCAAATTTCTCCATCAGCTTCTGTATAAGCTGAGAATTGAAGGAGGAGCAGAGATTTTGTTTTCGCCCAGCAAGCCACCATTTGTTGAGCACTCAACACACCCTGAAAAGCCTGTGTCAAATTTTACCTTTTTGGGTACCACTTGATCTTTCGCACTGTCTAATTTCACTTCAGTATGAAATTGTTGCATGTGCTTATCATTTTTTGTTTTCATGTTGATTCTTTTAAACTCTTCTCAAGCATGCTAAAAATCATCATAAATTTAAAAAAGACTAACATTTACTTAAAGAATCAACAGTCACAACGTTTCCCCGACACGCTTAAGAAATTAGGCATCGGGAAGGATTAAAGGTGACAAAAAATCGTTCGAGAAGACCAAAGTAGCCGAGCTCCGATCTTCATTGATGTCGGAAGACGGGAGTTTTTATTACATGATAGACATCACACAAGAATATCGTTGATGATCGATTATCATCAGTGTCGGTAAGGAACGTAAAGAATAAGTATCGCACGAGTAAAGGAATGATATCTTCGATCGCCGACTTCCGAAATGTTTTCGGCATCAGGGTTTTTATGAATATGATAAACACAATGGAACTATCTCTAAAGGTCGATTCTCGATAACTTTCGACATCGGTAAGTTTTTAGAGGGTGGGGTCATTAAAGGGCGCGATATGTTTATCCCCTCCCCTCGACTGTCGATCCTGACACTTGTCTGCAACGGTTTCCCGAATTCTATGTTATTGCTCGTGTCTTGTTGAAAAATCCTGATCTGATTGACTTGGTAATACCATGTTATCACTATACGATGAAAACCCGTCTGCGTCAAAAGTTTTCTCAGGAGGATACCAACTGAAACATACATAAAGATATCATCGATTCCCGACTTGTCCACTGAGAAATGCAATGTGATGGGACGTTTTATCTCTAATATACGCTAGATACGACACATTTAAAAGGTTAATTAATTCCAATATCATGCATTAGTTGTTAATTCGTGCACAAATCAAAGGGACTATTTGAGCATGCTGATATAATGCATCTCCCTCTGCCCCTCCACCGTCAACCCACATAGAATTTATTTGTAAAGATTTGGTGGTAGGTTGTTTTGAATTACATCCATTACACGTATTAACTGGTTGATATAGTTGGTATCATCTCTCTCATTATATTCTTTTGAGTTATTGTGAATAAGCTTATTCTACGTGCAAAGAAATTTGAATCACCCAGAGGAGAAAGACGAGCGATCTAGAGAAATCTTCCAAGGTTTAGTGAGTATTAAACAACAATTTTAGCAAGCATTACAGGTATGTACCGACTTATGGGTGTTTTACACTTCATTTCATATGTTTCATCCAACATTACTCTGTACACATGCCTAAAGGATCATTTTCGATTGCAAGAACAATGCCTCCGAAGAAACCCACCACCAGGAAATCTCCAAGAGTGCCAAAGCTACAAGAACTAGAGGCGGGAGAAGGTTCCTCCGCAGCGATTGCAAGGCAATTGGAATTTTCTCCAAATATTGTGCCCATCATCAAGACAACCACAAAGAAGGCTTTCATCCAACCCCCAGCCTTTGGAGACATAGAGGCAAACATTGGGACCAAGAAAATATTCCTGCGTTGGGAAGAACTTTTTAAGAAAATCAAGCGGGAGGAACTCCTTGAATATACCCTGCACAGCGATCCTGATATGAGAATACTCGATGATGAAGTTCTCCCAAATTTCTGCAAGGCTTACCTTCACATGGTGGCGAGCAAGACTCCATTATTCCCTTGCATCGAACTCTTGAAATGGCTTAATGATCATATTGATGCACAAAGTTGTTTAATTAACGATGACAATGGAGGATGCGTCGGGGTTTTCCTCCTAGTGGAAGTTCAGAATTACTACAAGCTCAGGGACCTAGAGGAATCTTTGAACACTGATTTTGTGTTGATTTTCTATTAGAAGCATGACACCAACAAGATTATGGTGCCCTGGTGGAGGGAGGATAAAAATTTCACCAATCGAACCTCTGGCTGGTACCCGACGACCAACCTGAGAGAGCCTTACATCTATCTAATGGCCCTCCTCTGCCGATTGCATGTGGAGAAAGATTGTGCCAGGTTTTCAGAGGCTTGGATTCCTCTGGCTTATACCATATCCATTTCTGGAACAGGTTTTAACTAGGGTGCAATCATCTCCAAATAGTTCAGCACTTACATATTATAAGCTCAGAAGCCGAAAGATGGAGAAACCCCTTCCTTCTACATGGCTTCTTATCTACTGGACATCGTCTGCGCCAAGAACGTCTTTTTTAGAATGAAATTAAGTTGGCACTCCTTCGAGCTCCTAGTCCATGTATACTTTGGCATATTATGGGAAAACAAGTACAAGAAATCCTATTCTCTCATCTGTGACCCGTTTATCGCACGCATTTATTCTTTGTTGTTCAATAAAGAGTGCCCAGGGATGTCAGATGTAGCAAAAAAGGTTGTATCGAAACTAGGACACTAGTACCTAGATGAGTGCGAAACCTACATCAGGTTTTTCGACACCACAAGAGCACCCCATTTGTTACTTGTTTATGTCCGCGATCGACTAGTATTAGGGGAAATTTATTATCAGACCATTTTACAGGGATAAAACACCACGTTGGTCAAGGATAAGAAGTGGGCCTTCATACCTTATGGGTTTCATATTGGCTTCTACATGGTAAAGGACATCGTGCAGGCCAAGCAATAAGGGTTAAGTCAATTATAATTTTGATTCCAGACTGGTCATTTTCGCAAGCAAAATCCCATGGGTTTGGTCCTGAAGCATGCAACATAGCTATCATCTTGTTGGCCCTATGAACATGAACGGTTTGAGGATGAGATATTAACCAAAAATGCTAAATACTGGGATGAGGTGGTGGCAAGGATGGATGATCCTAAAGAAACCAAGTTTAAGGCCATGAGTTGGGATGAGAAAGAAACAGTCTTGGAACAATCGGCTAAAGCAATCCTCAGGGCCATCGAAGAAAGGATAACACCTGAATCATTCGAAGCGGTGGAATCTCCTCAAGAATCCACCGAGACAATGACTATTCCTCAGGTAACCCCAGTGCAGGCTAGGAATTTCTTCGAGGTTCAATATGTACAGGGGATGGGGGGACTCATGTATCAACAAGCCTAGCTGTTAATGAAGCAGATGCAATATAATACAAACCTTGTCCGATGGATGAGGCCTCCGACTGATAACCGAGATGATACCCCGGTGGGGTCAAGCAACCCTGACCTCACGAAACTTGATAACATCAATGATTCAGATAACCCTGAATCCACAATTCCACCAGTCGTATCGCTGGTAGGAGTGACGACACAGCTAGAGGTAGGCCAAGTATCAATAGAAAAAAGTGCGCCAAACCCTCTCACCGAGTTCATAAATGTATATAGTGATGATGAGAGCCTGGAGGCATCTCAAAGGACCCATGTGCGTGTCCAAGAAGAAAAGGGACCTATGAAGACTTCTTCCCCTGAGCCCGAGGTCCAAACCCAGGAGGTCCCATAAAACAAAACAGAATTCGAAAGTGGCCTCAAAATGAAGGGACCTAATGCATCGAAAACTGGAGCAGATAATCCAAAGGATAAGCCTGAACCGGATGAGTGAAAGGAAGGATCCCCGCAAAAGGAAATTAGTGATTCAACGACCAACAAGAAAGTAAGTAACAAGTCTGTGTCCGACGTCTCTATTCCACTCAATACTCAGATCCCTGACAAGAGATGGGAAAAGGTCATCCCTTTGGAGCACAACAAGGAATTTCAAGAACCTAACCTTGAACAAGTATACACCATCGATAACCTGGGAAACACACTCACATGGGGTGACCAACAAATACTCGAGCCGATGGATGAGGTAGAAAATATCTGTGTGATCTCCTACAATTGAAAGAGAAAGGCCCTTGTCCAAATAACCACAAATAAGAGGAGGATCATGTTGGATTGCTCCATCCTCATCACTACAGAGGAGAATTTGATAAACACGGCAGATTCCCGAACATCAGAGCTCCTTAGTGTGGGTATGGCACTCTCGGATGCCACCCTAAATAGAGCCAAAAGAGACGAAAAGGAGTTGGTTTTCACCTTGAAGGAACTATAACATTTACGCCACCTAGTTGAGTACTATCAGGGATCCATTCAGACCATAGTATATCTGAGAATCAACTTCGAAGAAGATTACAACCAATTCACAAAAGAACGACACCTTTTTACAACAAAGATAGTTGAGCTCCAGGAGGACACTCTCATGGCACTCGCGACATGCAAGGATATGGAGCGATGGAATTAAAGGGTGCAACAAGAAGTAGAAATACTTGAGTACATTGATGCAGTCCAGCGGGGCCGAGACAAAGAAGAACATGGAATCCGTATGTTAGGAAAAATAAGTCTTAATCGCATGAAGTGATTAGCTGAGTATTGGACTAAGATGTCTCGGGACCCACATCGAGAAATTCAAGAGTAGTGGGTCAGATGTGAGAAACATTGGGGGGAAATAAATAAATCAATGAAGGATATTTGACTCCTTGAGTCGAGTCGCAGACCAAACAAGATTCACTATGGGCTGAAGAGCTCGCAAAGATGACCGACACAGTGTCAGGGAAAGTGCTACGATTTATGGAGCACCTGATTAGAGCTCAAACTATGTTACAGTAGTTGAACACTAATCTAGTGAAGTACCAGACACATGCGATGGACATCAGAGGAATTAACGTGGCTCCAATGGAACAACACAGATTTCCATGGGCCCAAACTTGCGAAGAGTTATTTATCAGTTGGTTCGAGTATGAGAGAAGTCACCCTTTCAAGTGATATCTCGGGTTGACTGTTAAAGAAACTATTAGAAGATGATGCCACAAGGTGAATTTTTCTTTGTTTAAATTGCACTTAGCCATTATTTTCAGTTGGATTTTACATTATAAATAAAGACATCGACCAATTAGTCAGAGGTCGATGGTTGTTGCAAGAACTCTTTCTTTCTGGTTGTTAAGAATTATTTTGAAGTTGTTATGAATTGAGAAGTCCTTCTAGACCAGAGACAAGTTATTTTCATCAAATACATGTGATTGGACGTGGAGAAGAACTATTTCCTATCTTGTTTCATGAATGATGTTGTAATGAGTAAGATCTATTTAATCTATTGTCAATTTATCTGGTGCAATATTTTGTTGTTCTATACTTTAATGATGAAGATGAATCGTTGTGTTATCATGTGATGAATGATTATGGTAGATGAATTATTTTTCTTGCCATTATCTTATTGCATATGTGTTTTTTTTTTCTGATAATTAGCTTCTCATACAATAATTGGATGCTCACATGGTTAATTGATGCAACCCCCCTCCCCTTGTGGGTTCTACAACCTCCTAGTCACTGGATTGTTCTCCCTCCTTGAGAGGGAACATCTCTTTGGTCCCTGTTGGAACCTCTATTAAACAAATCCACAGGTCCTTTTATGTAACTCCGCCTACTTGACTAAGTACTAGGCATGAGCCTCTACTCCACATGACCATGGGCTGTGACCTCTTTCCTACACAAAATGTGCATCGAAATCTCATGTATCGGGACTTTTCGAATGAGCCACCTCAATTTTCTCGATAGCCGATTCCCGATGAGGGTTGAGCACTAGTTAGCTCCCCTCGAATCTTTACTCATGTGACCACCACCTATGATCACTGGTTGAGCCCAAAAGGAACTTGACGCATTTCAAGACCTCGAGACTTCTGCATATGAGTCCACTCTAAATCTCCAACTCCTGAGCTCCAAAACGGGCTAGTGTCCCTTAGCTCTCCCTTAGGTCTCTATGCATATGACCCTTACCTATGACTTGGGGCTACTCCTCTGAGTGCGTCGGCTCTTCGCGTTTCGTGAGGTTGAAGCTCAACTCCAACACTTACCTTTCGAATGCCCGAACCCTGAACCTCTGATATTTTTGTCACCCAGATCAACAGTCATGGTTCTCTCATAATATGATAGCTCATATCCTATCGCAAGTTTGTACCTTGCGAGTCCTTGACTCTTCTCCTTTGACCTTCTCTAGTCACGAGTCAATGAAATGCTGGTCTCTTGCCACTCGTCCCTCCAAAATGGATGGTCCTGATGATGTCGACACAACCAATGACTGTGATCCTTTCGTGAGTCCACACTTCACGAAATCTCCCAATTCATTTCTTTGACTCAGAAAAATGATGACTCGTCGCCATGTGTCTGCCTCGACAATGGGCGGTCCTGATGATTTCAGAACGATCAATGACTATGATCTTTTCAGCACGATCAACGGTTGTGATATTTTCATAATGATCAATGACTGTGAACTTCTCGCGAGTTTTACCCTTCGTGAATTCCTCCTACTCATTCTTTGAATCCTTCCCTTTGCAAGTCAGTGAAATGTTGATCAACTTCCATGCGTCCTCTGATGACAAATAGTTCTGATGATTTTGAAAGTTTCCCTGTGCAACGTCCTTTGGATCCAACGGTTGTTGGTTCACATGCCAGATCTAATGATTCAGATCTATTTTTATCCTACTCCTACTTCTCACTTCTTGGACATGGATTCGACAGTCCAGATCTTCCCTGTGACTAATCTATGGTCATTGTACCTTCTCTCCTGAACTTCCATCTTCTCCCAGACTTAGAATATTTATCAAGGTTCAGAGACTCAATCTTCGCCTCTCTTGAGATTCCAACTCCTAGATCTTGCTAACACTTGTAGAAAGTTCTATCCCTTCTGAGATTTACCCCTTGAAGTATTTTTCAATCTCCCACACACACCTTGCATTCTGGGGATTTTGAAAAACTCAGTTCGAAGGATTTTATTGAAAAGAAAATGCTTCTCGTCCACCTGGCGTTCTTTTGCACTAGTTCTCCGAAGCTTGTTGGATCCTTGAGGCTGTGCACACCTTTCACCTGGTCTGAGTTTCTATGGTTCTCTTGAAACTGCCCTCTGATTCAATCCTAGACTCAGTCGATGCACTCCTTGTGTTCGAGATGCACACCTTGCATACAAGTATCAGAGAAGAAACTATCGAAACTCGACCAATTTTTTCATGACTTCATATAGTCAATCTCTCCACACTCATACATGAAATGAAATGTAACAAATCATACATACAAAATAACATTCATGCAATCACATTTGAGATGAACACAATCCAAGGATTCTGGGACAATTTTCGTCTGTTCTATTCGTTCATAAAATGAAAATTACATAGTGTTCCTCTAATCTACTCTGCTCTATTGATCTCTCCTACAATACTCCTCCATACTGATATATTACAATGTCAAAATCAACTATCTAAGGACCGGCTCCATAATCTCTCTCATCCTATTCTAAAATATATCATTTCAAACTTAAAAACTAACACCTACTCCGTCCTATTACAATAACTTCTAATTACTACCAAATAGAGTTGACACTCCATATATGTAGTTTCTTACAGTCCTTCCAGACTTTACAAACAAGTTACAATTTAAAATTGTTGTTTGCAAAATATTTCAACAACCAATTAAATTCCGAGTTAAATGCTTCATTTGAAACTCTGTCATTGTTGAGATATCCTTTGGTTTCCTCCATGTGTGCATTGTTGACCTTGAAGGTGATTCTCCTGCATCATACTCCCTTGGTTAAAAAAATTCATGGACTCTTGTCCATGAGCTCCTGCACTGTCTTTCCATGCTTGAAAATATCAAGTTCTATGACCCAACTTGCATATTCCATTGGTTTATATTTCCACTTCACTAAGTACTCAGGATATGTCTTTCTTTTGGTTTTCTTTCCATCTCTTTGTTTGATGATTTTTTCCATCTGAGGTTTTTCTGTTGTGGGAAATTTCTCTTCCCACTAAATTTCTTTCTGATCATCTGATTCTCCTACTTCATCTATTATGTAAGGATACAGGTCTGCAACATTGAATATCGGCGATATCCCAACATTGTTTGGAAACTCAATATCATAAGCATTGGCTATGAATTTTCTGAGAATCTTGCATGGTCCTATCCTCTTAATCTTTAACTTGTTGTATGTTCCCCTTGGAAACATCTCTTTTCTCAAATATGCTACTCGAAAATGACCATTCTTTGATTGCTCTCACTTTTTCTGGGTCCATATTCAATTCATTTGAAGAGATTATGAAACCCAAATATATGAGTTCCTTCTTCATAAAAGAACTCTTCTTCAGATTTATCAACAATTTCTCTTGCTACAAACTTTCCATCACTAATGTCAGATGTTTTAAGTGTTCCTCCTTTGTCTTACTGAAGACGAGTATGTCATCCATATATACTATGACAATTTTTCCTATGAAGTCTTTCAACACTTCATTCATTAATCTCATAAATGTGCTTGGTGCATTTGTCAACCCAAACAGCATGACCAACCATTCAAACAATCCCTCATTTGTCTTGAATGTTGTTTTCCATTCATCTCCTTCTCTCATTTGGATTTGATGATATCCGCTCTTCAAGTCTATCTTGGAAAAATATCTTGCTCCACTCAGACAGTCCATCAAATCATCCATCCTCGGTAAAGGGAATTTGTATCTAATGGTTCTCTTTTTGATGGCTCGAGAATCTGTACACATTCTCCATCCTCCATCCTTGTTTGGAATTAATACAGTCGGTACTACACATGGGCTTAGGATTTCCCTGACTAACCCTTTATCCAACAACTCTTGGACTTGCTTTTTGACCTCCTCATTTTCTCTAGGTGTCAACCTATAAGATTCTTTGTTTGGTAAACTAGCCCCTGGAATAAGGTCAATATGATGGCTTATGATCCTGATGGGTGGAAATGAGTGTGGTAACTCATCCATGACTATATCAACAAAGTTTTCTAACAGTTCCTGGATTTCTATAGGAAAATATTCTACAGAATTATTTGTAAGGATAACTCTAGGCTTCCTCACTACAAAAAACTACATTTCTTTCTCCTTCTTGACTTCATTCAAGAGTTCCTTCCCACTCATGAAAAGTATGCTTGAACTAGCTTCCGTCTTTTTCTCTTTGTCTTCTATGGGTAACAACATATGTGTTCTACCATTTTTTTCTAGGGTATAGGTATTCTTTATTCCATTATGAATAACCTTTCGGTCATAGTGTCATGGCCTCCCCAATAAAATATGAAAGACATCCATAGTAATTACATCACATAATACTTCATGTTTGTAGCCTCATATTTTAAATTCAACTTGGCATTGTTGACTTACCATGACTTGATTTCCTTTCTACAACCATGATACCTTGTATGGATTTGGATGTGCAGTTGTCTTCAACTCCAAATTCTCCACCATTTCTATGGATACTATATTGTCAGTTCTCCCATTGTTTATGATCACCTTGCAAACTCTATCTTTCGACTTGCAAGCAGTTCTAAACAGGCTTGTTCGCTGAACTAGTTCCTCTAGTTCCTTTTCTGGTTTAAGAATAATTTTCCTCATCATGAGGTTTATTCCTCCTTCTGCTGCTTCTTCTTCCACATGCTTCTGTGCTTCAACAATGTGTTCTTCTCCACCTTCTTCTCTCTTTCTGTCAAGACATTCCCAAGATTTGTGTCCTTCCTTTCCACAAGTATAACATTTAACTACGCCTCCTCTGGCTTTTCCTCTTCCTCTACCTCTGGAAAAATAACTTCTCCCTCCATATTGTCCTTCTTTATAACTTCCACCCTTCTCATGGTGACTATTTTGTTGGTCATCTTTTGGCTTTGACTTCTAGAACTTCTATTTGCTCGTTCCCTTGCCTTTGCTTGAATTTTCACCTCTGCTTCATTGGCTTTGCCTCTTGGCCATTTTTTCTTCATCTTTCAAGGCTTCTTGATAGGCATACTCGAATGTACTAACTGACATCATGTTGATCTCCTCTTGTATCTCATATCTCAATCCATTGATATATCTGGCTGTCTTTTCATCTTCATTCTCTTTCTTTCCAACCCTAATGTTCAGTCGGTAAAATTCTTTAGTGTACTCCTTCACTGATAAACCCCTCTGTTTCAAGTTCTACAATCTTCTGTAACGATTGATTTGGTAATCCTTCAAGATAAATTTGGCCCTCAATTTGGCTACCATCCTATCCCAATTTTTAATTTTCTTCTTACCATTTCTCCTGCGTTCGGCTTGTAGTTCATCCCACCATAATGTTTCATGACCTTTCAGTCTTGTCATAGTGTGCTTCACCATTTTTTCTTCTTCGATATCTTCATAATCGAAGTATTTGTCCATAGCACATACCCAATCTAACAATTCTTCGACTTCCAAATTTCCCTCGTACATAGGTACCTCTATCCTTTCTCTGGCTCCTATCTTTGAAACATCTTTTATCAAGTGATCTTGTGTAGCATCCTCCACAACATTTTCCTCGCCTTCAACTTCTTCTCTCTCAGCTTAACTAATATCTCTGGCATCTAGTGCTCTTCTTTGCAATGTTTCCATGGTGTCCAATCTCATTCTGAGTCCCCTCATCTCTTCTTCCATTTCTACATTCTCTCTATGCCTTCTTGGTGGCATGATTTCACTATGTCACCTCCAAACAGAAATCAAATTTCTTTGATACCACAAATGATACCAAATTTCCTCCTTTCTCCTTTTGTCTGTTGTCTGCAAACAAACTCAAAATCTCGCTCTGATACCACCTGATGTAGCCCCCCTCCCCTTGGGGGTTCTATGACCTCCCGGTCATTGGATCGTTCTCCCTCCTTGAGCTGGAACAACTGTTTGGTCCATGTTGGAACCTCTATTAAATAAATCCACATTTCCTTTAATGTAACTCTATCTACATGACTAATCACCAGGCATGAGCCTCTACTCCATGCGACCACGGGTTGTGACCTCTTGCCTACACAAAAGTCACATAGAAATCTCGCATATCGAGACTTTTCGAATGAGCCACATCAATTCTCCCGATAGTCGATTCCCAATGAGGGTTGAGCACTAGTTAGCTCCCATCAAATCTTTCCTCATGTGACCACCACCTATGACCACTAGCTGAGCCCAAAAGGTTCTCATCGCGTTTCACGACCTCGGGACTTCTGCGTATGAGTCCACTCTAACTCTCCAACTCCCGAGCTCTAAAATGAGCTAGTGTCCCTTAGCTCTCCCTTAGGTCTCCGTCCATATGACCCTTACCTATGACATGGGGCTACTCCTCCGAGTGCATCGGGACTTCATGTTTCGCAAGGTTGAAGCTCAACTCCAACACTTACCTTTCAAATGCCCGATCCCTAAACCTCTAATATTTCCTTTGCCTAGATCATTGGTCATGGTTTTCTCATAATATGACGACTCAGATCCTATTACAAGTTTGGACCTCGTGAGTCCTTGACTCTTCTCCTTTGACCTTCTCTACTATAAAGTCAGTGAAATGTTGATCTCTTGCCACGTGTCCCTCCAAAATGGATGGAACTGATGATGTCATCACAACCAACGACTATGATCCTTTCGCGAGTCCACACTTCGTGAACTCTCCCGATTCAATTCTTTGAATCCTTCCTCCTTTGAGTCAATGAAATGATGACTCATTGCCACATGTTTTCCTCAACAATGTGTGGTCCCGATGATTTCAGAACGGTCAACGACTATGATCTTTTCAGCACGATCAACAACTGTGATCTTTTCAGAATGATCAACGACTGTGATCTTGTCGTGAGTTTTTTCCTTCGTGAATTCCTCCTACTCGTTCTTTGGCTGCTTCCCTCTACGAGTCAGCGAAATGATGATCAGAACCATCCATGTGTCCTATGATGATGGATGGTTCTGATGATTTCGTAACTTTCCCCGTGCGACTTCCTCCAGATCCAACGACTGTTGGTTCACATGCTAGATCTAATGGTTCAAATCTGTTTTTCTCCTGCTCCTAATTCTCGCTGCTTAGACATGGATTCAGTGGTCCAGATATTCCCTATTACTAATCTATGGTCATTGTACCTTCTCTCTTGAACTTACGTCTTCTCCCATAATTAGAAGATTTCTCGGGGTTCAGAGACTCAATCTTCGCCTCTCTTGCGATTCCAACTGCTAGATCTCACTAACACTTGTAGAAAGTGCTATCCCTTCTGAGCTTTACCCCTTGAATAATTTTTCGATCTCCCATCCACACCTTATGTTCTAGGGATTTCAAAAAACTCAGTTTGAAGGATTTTCTTGAAAAGAAAATGCTTCTCACCCACCTGGTATTCTTCTGCGTTGGTTCTCTGAAGCTTGTTGGCTCCTTGACGTTGTTTACACCTTGCACCTGGTCTGAGTTTCTTTGGTTCTCTCTGAACTTCCCTCTGAGTCAATCCTAGACTCATTCAACGCACTCCTTGTGTTTGTGATGCACACCTTGCATACAAGTATCAGACAAGAAACTATCGAAACTTGACCAGTTTCGTCACGACTTCATACAGTCAATCTCTCCACAGTCATACATGAAATGAACTGTAACAAATCATACATATAGAATAACATTCATGCAATCACAATTGATATGAACGCAATCCAAGTATTTTGGGACAATTTTCGTTTGTTCTATTCATTAATAAAATGAAAATTGCATAGTGTTCCTCTACTCTACTCTACTCTACTGATCTCTCCTACAATACTCCTCCATACTGATCTATTACAATGTAAGAATCAACTATCTAAGGACCGGCTCCATGAGCTCTCTCGTCTTGTTATGAAATCTATCATTTCAAACTTGAAAACTAACACCTACTCCATCCTATTACAATAACTGCTAATTACTACCAGATAGAGTTGACATTCCATATCTGCAGTTTCTTACAGTCCTTCCAGACTTTACAAACAAGTTACAATTTAAAAATTTTGTTTACAAAATATATCAACAACCAATTAAATTCTGAGTTAAATGCTTGATTTGAAACTCTGTCATTGTTGATATGTCCTCTGGTTTCCTCCATGTGTGCGTTGTTGACCTTGAAGGTGAGGCTCCTACATCATTAATGTATTAGTACTAGGCCTGTGGTATAGAATTGTTGTTTGCATGCTTGAGCAGTGGGTTATCCCAAGTTCAGCCTCTTCCCCAGTAGTTATAACTTAATTATGTTTGTTACCAAGTTGTTTTATACCGGCTTACATCTCATATCGGTCCCACCTAGGAGAAAAATACAAAATAAATAGTCCAAACCGAAGGAAGAGCCTTCATAAGAAAACATAAAGCTCATCGATAAATTGCTCGGATCGCGAGATCTGGAGAACCATTCCACTATTAAACGTTGTAGAGTCTAATTGGGCCTCGATGGTAGGTTTGGTTCCTACTGTTGAATCATGGATATATGACCCATCAACATGCCCTTTAATCCTACTCGAATATAATCAACATCACCCATGTTTGAAGCCCTCGTTCTTCTATCCAAAATGATATATTCCTTTAACTCATCCAAGTACTCAGGAGAAAACTCATCAACTGAAGGTATTGAAACTTCCTCACCCTGATCCATGATCATGGGAGGCTTAAAAAGTTTCAAGTTCTCCACATTTACAACTGAGTGGATCTGCATATAAGGTGGAAGATCTAGACGAAAAGCATTAGTACCACTTTTCTCCAAAATAGTGAAGGGTCCATAACAGATGGGCTTGAGTTTATTTCCTTCACCCTTCAATATCTCCTTGCTGATGTGAATCCATACCTGTTCTCCAACCTGGAACTGATGATCAACCATGTGTTTCTCATGATGAGCCTTATACTGTTCTTGAATTTTATCCAATTGTTCTATGACTGCTTGATGTACCTACTGGATCCTCTGAATGAACTTGCGGGCTCTGTCTTCATTTATTTCTTCATTTGAATCAACATCTCTCTCATACATAAATTCCAAAGGAACCTTAGGAAAATATCGAAAACATGTCTCAAGAGGAGAACATTGAGTGAAGGAATGTAAGTATCGATTGTAAGCATGTTGTACATATGGTATCTATTCATCCCATAATTTGGGATGCTTTCTACAGTAACCTCGAAGAAAAAGTAACATTGTTTCATTAACAACCTATGTCTATCTATCTGTATGTGGATGGAAAGCAATGCTCCTCTTCAACTTGGTGTCCATCATTATCCACAATACTTTCCAAAAATCTCCAAGGAATTGAGTATCTCAATCTGAGATAATGGATGTTACTAACCCAAAGTGAACCCAAACATACTGAAAGAAGATATTAGCAGTATGCTCAACAATGATCTTCTTTTTACATGGCGTTAAGATACACATCTTGTTGAACTTATCCAATACAACATACAAATAGTCATGACCCCTTTTCGACATTGGCAAACCCCCTACAAACTCCATGGAGATACTTTCCCATGGATGGGATGGAACAAGAAGTGGTGAGTATAGCCTCGGTTTTCTATTAGTGGGCTTACAAGTAGAACACATCACACACCCCTTTACATATTTAGTTACAATTACTTCCATCTAAGGCCAGTAAAAAAACCTTTGCAAATGAGCCATAGTTTTTCCTACCCCAAAATTCCACACATAAGAGAAGTGTGAGCTTCTCGTATTACATGGACTCGTTCACTTGTAGGAATACATAGCTTTCCAAGATGGTAGAGTAGTTTTCCCTGCAGACAATAGTTCTCTACCTGTGCACCATGGGTTAGATTCTCAAATACTTCTTTAAAATCTTCATCAATGACATATTGTTCCACATAGCTATCATGAGATAAAGAAGCATTCTTCAAAATAATAGAAGCAGTAATAGGAGGTCTAGAAAGCATATCAGCTACCTTGTTACTCATACCCTTTTGTACTTTATTACCAAATGAAATTGTTGTAGAAAACCCATCCATCTGTAATGTCAATATTGTTGCAGTTTGGTTTATGCTTGGAGATATTGTAAGGGTTGATAATATGTATGTATGATTGTTTCCTTCCCTAACAAGTAGTGCTTCCATTTCTTTATGCTTTGAACTAATGCATACAACTCTTTATGGTACATATGATGGTTAACAACATCTTGGTTAAAAATTTCAGAGTGGTAACACATAGGCTTACAATATTGCATCAATACTTCACCCATGGCGTATCCACTGGCATCTGTCTCGATCTCGAAAGTTTGTTGAAGATTTGATAGTGCTAATATTGGTGTGGTACTGATCTTTTCCTTCAAAGTGTCAAAAGATTTTTTTTTCTTTCCTCCCCACTGAAAAGTGTTCTCCACACTGGTTAAGGCATGAAAAGGATATGCTATAAATAAGAATGTTGAAATGAATCTCATCCAGTACTAGACTGCACCTAAGAAGCTTCGTATTTCGGTTACACTTTTTGGCTCAAGCCAATTTACAATCACATCAATCTTGGAAGAATCAATTTCCAATTGTCCTCCTCCTACAATATGACCTAGGTATACAAGTGCAGTCTTACCAAATTCACATTTGGACAATTTTACATACAACTTTTCCCTTTTCAAAGTATCCAATACTTGCTTTACATGCCTTACATTTTCATCCCAAGTCCCACTAAATATAAGAGTTTCGTCAAATATACAATCAAAAAATCATATAGAAATGGCTTGAATACATCATTCATCACACACATGAAGGTTGTCGAAGCATTACAAAGCCCAAACAACATGACTAACCAATCAAACAATCATTGTTTGGTTTTGAAGGTAGTTTTCCATGCATCTTGTTCTGCAACCTTGATCTGATGGTATCCACTACGCAAATACAACTTAGTGAAATAAGCAACATTCTTTAACTGATCAAGTAAATCATCTATACAAGGAAGAGGGTATTGATTTTTCACCATGATTTTATTTAAGGCCCGGTAATCAACACACATTCTCCATGTGCCATTTTTCTTTGGCATTATCACAATTGGAGAACCACAAGGAGATGAGTTGGGCTCGATGACCCCTTGATCCAATAAGCCTTGTACCTGTTTTTTGATCTCTATCATCTCTACAATTGACATCCTGTACATGCCCACATTAGGAAGAGGAGAATCCTGTTGAAGATGTATTTCATGTTGGATTTCCCTCTTAGGAGGTAATCCATCTGTTTTCTGGAAAATATCATCATACTTAGAAACAATATCAATTAATTATTTCTTATGAGAAGGATCACATCCTTGAAAAGCGTCGAACGTTTCGACATCTTTTTCCCTTACGACCATGAGTACATATTTGTAGTGACCGTCAATTAATTAAAACTACCATGAATTAAAACAGAGCGGAAATTTTAAAATTTACTAAAAATTCGCTTACTCTAGCATATTCGTTCCCAGATTTTGATAAATAAACTAACATTTTTCATAACGATTTGCATACAATTTAAATTTAAGTAAACACTTCACAATTTTGAGTTTAAATTAAATACCTGTCTCTGATGCTACTATCTGCATCAGCTTGAATCTTCGCTTGAACCTTCGCTTGAACACCCCAAAACCGGCCACCCTACCGACCAGTACGCCTGGCCCTAGGACATCTACGAACGTCCTAGCCCTCCGAGCCCAAAACCCCTCAGCCCCGGTGTGCACTGTAAATCCCACTGTTCTAACTCTGTCTCCAAAGCTTCAAAAATCACTCTCCTGTCTAATGCATGAGTCCCTCTCCCCGCAAATGAATAATGCCTCTCCATGGTCCTTCTTCCTCCCTTATGCCTCCTTCACCGCCCTCGCATCTCCCCCACCAACCACCTTATCCATACATTTATTTCTCTTTAATTGTCTTATCCTTTACTTAATGCTCATTTTACGTAT
>ML788275.1:0-14826 GCA_009831015.1 Picea engelmannii | reverse complement strand
ACCCATTTAAACTCATATTTTATTTTCCCCCAATTTAATACATAATTAATCAATTACTTTAATTAATACTCAATTAATCACTAACCATTAATTTAATAATTAATCATTTAATGTCTCATTTAATAATTACTCATTCATTAACCTCTAATCAAGGAGTTAATCATACTTCAGCTAAGTATAATCAAAATAATTAATTAATAACTTGTAATCAATTTAAGGTTATATCATAATTAATTATAATTTAGCTAATGTTTAGGATTATTTATGAAATTATTCATAGTAATAAGAAAAGGGTCATTACAATATTTATTATTAGTGTTTATGAGTTCTTCATTTGTCCTACACTAACAAGTGTTGTTCTTACTCTCATGTTGTGGGCTCTAAAAATATATTCCACTCCCCCTATAGTAAGGTGATATTTGTTCTCATGACGAAAGAATACTACTTTTATATCATAAAAATAAGGACTCCCTAGCACTATGCCACATATATCAAGTGATACAACATCCATATCCACTTCATCAATCAACTTTGAAGCAATAGAAAATCTGACCCTACATTGCTTGGTGACATTAAGTTTTTCTTTATCACATACCCAACCAAGAGGATAAGGCTTTGGATGTGGTTTAGTTTCAATACCCATCCTTTTGAAAAGTGCTTCAGATATCAAGTTTACTTGGGAACCCGGATCAAACAATGTATCTATCTTAGTGTCTTTAGATACAACTCTTATATGAAATAATTCATTCCTCTTTCTTTCATCATCATGAGATTCATTATTGGAATTTGAAAAAGCATGAAGGGAATCTTTACCTTGTACTCCAACCATTGTGATCTTTCCTTTGTCTCCTGAATCGGAACCAAGATCTTGTTGCATTGTAGCAACAGTCTTTGTCTTACCCTTTCCACTGATTTTTTTCGGTCTCTTCTTTGGATGTAGTTTCCAATAGTGTTCATCATCGTGACCATTCTTCTTGAAATGCGTGCAAGATGGCTTTCCTTATTCTCTCTTTACAGTGGCGGTCTTTCTGTCCTTTTTTTTTTACTTCTTAAATTGCTTATGTGGGAGATTGGAAGGTTTCTTTGTGGGATCTTCTTGAACATGCTTTCCCCTATTCTCAAGGTGAGTGGCTTGCACACAAATTTTATCAAGACTGGTGGGGTTAAAAAATAGTAAATTATGGAAAATATAACTATGAAGTGTGCCAATATACTTCATTAAAGTTTCATAAGAATCCAAAGGAATGTTAAATGAAAGAGATTTCTTCCTAAATTATTCTCTGAAACTTTGTACAATTTGACCTTTACTTTGTCTTGAAGTTTTCCATTCCATCATTGCTTTATGTAAATAACCCAATGGATAAAATTGCTTCCTTATCGATGATTTAAATTTCGATCATGAGGAAAGAAGACTACCACACTTACTTATGTCCTGAAGTTTTCTCTCCCATCATACCAGAGTGGCGCCTTCCAACTGAAGAGAATCCAATTGCACTTTAACTTCCTCTTCATCAATCTGTTGAACACGGCAATATATTTCAACCCGTCGGATCCAATTATCTAGATTTTCAAGATTAGCATCTCCATTAAACATAAGTAAAGAAAATTTTACATCAAGCTTTAATAATTCTTTATTAAAATAAGATTTATGGCTATAATGATGAGAATGATGAGAATGCAAAGAGGAAGAAGAGCTAGAACTTGATGGTGAAGATGGAGACTCAGGAGGGTCTCCTCTAGCCCCTTGATTCACTGAAGCATTAACATCAGCTTGTGCTTCCTTTTTCTTCCCTTTCTTCTTCATCCTCTTCTCATAGTCTCCATACATTCGCTCGACCATTTATGACATGCAATAAAAGACCATATGGAATTTTTTCTCCAGTTCATCACACTTGTCCTCTTTGGCCATTTTCTTCCTTCGGGATGCACGACCAACTTCGGGATTGAAAGTCTTAATATTTCCTTAACCCTACTTATGCTTGGCCCTAGTAAGCATTCACACTCAACAATTCAAGTCAAATATGATTGCTCTGATGCCAACATGATCCAAGATATTTTCATCAATGTGACTTATAAGGAATTGTATTAAATGAGCATAAATTAAAGTGCACCATAAAGAAGAAAAAGATCAATAATGAAGAGACATAAGAATCAAATATGAACACAAAAACTTGATAACGGATTTCAACCCTGGTGGACTATGTCTCCAGGTCTTGCTCTCAAATGGGTAGGCCTTTTTATTAACACAACAAAATAATTTGGTAAAATACATAAGTATACCTCATTCTGGAATTAAGTTGCATAAGATTTTCTCAGATAAAAAAACAGACAACACAATTTAATTCGTGGCATCGAATTACCCAAAAATGACTGTCTCAACGCCTCAATCCAACACTGGCGCTCCCAGGCCCATGATAAATCGCATCTTGGTTTTTGTGCCTACAACTTGCAATTAATTCACTATACTTTTCCTCAAAAAGCATGCCTGGTCGTACCGTCGAGTGCCCCCTCTCCCCGTCTACTGGAAAACTCTACATTTAAGTTAAAATTCAAGCAAAATAACCAACACAGCCGTTTGGCTCAATGATTAGTGGATGTTATGTAAGGCATTTGGTTGGGGGAGGTCTCGGGGTTGAGTTCGTGGGCCTCCCCTTTTGGGCTTGTAGTTACAACAACATATATATATGGTTTAAACCGTCGCCAAGTTTGGAGTCCTTTTTAGATTTGTCGAAGTTGGATTATATGGAAGGTCGGCCATTAGATTTGGTGGGACCTCCACTAGATTTGGTGGGCTACTTTTTTATTTTTGAAATTTTGATTATGGGCCCTCATTGGGCAATTTCCCAATGCCATGTGGCAGCCCATGACTGGGCCATGTGGCAGCCACCCATTGGCCCATGTCATTCACCTGTATAGTCACACTGCCACGTCACCTATCTACAACACCATCCTTCCACCTATGGTATAGATTCCACTTGTCTTCCATGTGGTTATACAGACTGCCACATGGCACTTCCTCATTGGTCCACATATTGACCTAAAAATGCCAAAAATGAGTGACACGTGGCAGCCTTTGGCGTTTCCACGTCACCATGTCGATGTCATAATGACATGTGTCATCCTTTGCGTGTTCCATGTACACTATACATATGTTGACGTCATCCGTATCGATGTTGATGTCAACAATACGAATGTTGACTCATCCTTGTTGACTGGGCAAGGTTGACCAAAACTTTGATCACGAATATATTTTGATTCGTAACTCTATTTGACGATCCATTTACACCGTTGGAAATATTGTGACGTGATCTTCATGATGTTTCCAATTTCACCGAGTTTTGAGAACTTTGAATTTTTTCCCTTTCTCTGTTTGTTGAGGCCATTCTGAGCTTCTAGAGTTGCTTCTGTGAATTTTGAGTTGTCCTTAGTCTTCTCTGGATCCTTTTTGGATCATGATGGTATAATGAAAGTGACACATTGGATACAGTGATAGGTTACAGATCGATGAGACAGTGACAGTGATAGTGATAGTGGCAGTGATTGTGGTAGTGACAGTTGGTATACATTGTCAAACAATTGGTTTAGATTGATGGACAGTTGGTTTGGATTGTTGTTTGTCACTGATGTCAACCATTAGAGAGTGATATTGTAGATTGATGTCAACCCTTAGAGATTGATTTTAACCCTTGAGTATGTCTGGTAGCACATTCTGGTACTTCCAAAGGTATGGGTAAGGAACCCAAGTTTGGTTGAGGAATAATGTAATGAAGAACAATGAATTTTCAGGTGAGACTATTCTATTTGCATAGTACATTTCGTGTCATTTCTGACGATATCTGGAACATCACATAACTCCTCACAATTAGAGATTTATGGCCATGTGAAGTTGGAGAGCCCTCATCAGTTATCTAGAATCCCCTAAAAGGTCAAAGAAGTCAATTATTCTAGAATCTCCTAGAAGAATTGTACTATTCAAATCGATGGTAACTAGGAGTTAATCATGGGTAAGGTTGTTGCATTAACAAAATAATTAAAGTTGTGAGTTTGTTAATTATAGTAAAGTGGTTGCAAAGAGAAAATTATTTAAATAATAAAGTGGTTGCAACAAGAAGTGGAGAGTTTACTATTTATGGATAAGTCAAAGTGGTTGCAAAATAAATTAATTAAATAATAAAGTTATTTGAAAATAAAAGTGGAGAACTTACTATTTCTGGATAAAGTGGTTGTAAGTGGACAAGTGGTTAGAAGTTGGTTAGCCCTAAAAGAAGGAATTTGGGTAAAGTGAGTTAGAAGATAACCCCTTGAGGAACTTGCTTGGAGAGATAAATAAGAGAGCAAGGGTCTCCTATTAACACCTATTTTTGGAATATAATTGAATATCCATTTGTGAAATGTTATTTGGTAGGTATTATTGATAGATCAAATTTGCAATAGAAAAATTTTGGCAGAAATATCACGGCAGCAAAATCGCGGAAGAAAAATCGCAGAAACAAAATCGCGGCAACAGAATCATGATAGCAAAACCACGGCAGCAGAATCGCGACAAAAAAATCACGTATACAAAAATGGATCTATAAAAGATCCACAACTACAAGAAGAAAAAGGTATGGTTTTCATATGTGTAGTGTTGAATCTATGAATCTGCTTGAGGGTTTTCCTTGTAAATCTGTTGGATGCCCTCTTGGAAGTTTAGGGCTTGTTGTAGAATTGATTTGAGGCAGATCAATTGAAGTTTAGTACTGGTTCATAGCTAGTTATATTGGAATAATATTTAATGCATGGTTGGAGTCTATTTATGAGAGATATGGCACATCTTGTTTGAGGTATGTTTTGTGAGATATGCTTTATCTCTTGATATGGTATTGGTTGTTCAATATTGTTCAATATATCATACTTGTTGAGGGATATAGTTGATATTTTTTTGTTGGTATTTGGCATATGGATATTGGTCTTTTGGTTGTGATGTGTTCCTAAAGTTGTTGGTTTAGTTTGAGGTTGCATATCAGTAAGGGTTTTATGTCTAGTCCATGTGATAGTTTATTACACATGATTATGATTGTATGCACATGTATGGCACATGAGTAGAGAGACATAGATGCACATGGTTTGAGTGATATTCTTGTGATACTGGGTATGAGATCTATGTTATCAGATCTAATATATTAAGAATAATATTGGTACAAGTTGTTGGTATATGTTGGTACAGGTTGATTACAGGTTATTCGTATAGGCTGAATACATGTTATTGGTACAGGTTGGTTACAATTTGTTGGAATAGATTGATATATGTTTATAATAGTATATATCACAGGAACTGTGTTGTAGTGGTTTTATCACTTGACACTTATATTTGAGGGTGGTTGGAGTGGGAAAGGAAAGGGGGTTGTAGCCTTCTTCTGGTTGGTGTTGGAGAATCAGGGATTTGGAGCTTCATTCAGGTTGGAGCCTAAAAACTAGGTGGTTGTAGCCACCTTCCTGTTGTAGTCAGAGAACCGAGGGGGTTGTATCCTCCTTCAGGTTGGAGCCTGAGAAACTAGGGGGTTGGAGCCACCTTCCAGTTGGAGTTGGAGAATTTAATGCAGGCAAGGTTGTGCCTCGACTCACCCACTCACAGGATCGATTTCAAATCCCCTCTCTTCTGAGCCGAAGCGGCTCTTTAGATTCCCAAGTGGAATCTCTGTCGAAATATGACCCAATCCATAGGTCCTTCATTCGTCGGTACGGCCTCTGCACCTGACCGTGACCTTTCCCTGACTCTGTATCGGAGTTCGGGGTTTCGGTATTTCCGTCATGACAAACCCCTATCCTCGTGAATGCCCGATCTACGATGGCTCCTTTTCATGTGCTATCCCTCCTGGGCTTAGCTCTTGATGCATATAACCATGCGCCCATGACCATGACAAAGTGCGCAAGTCCATGGGACTCATGATATGCCAAATCTCGACGCGCTCCCCATGCATTAGCCTTATTGGTTCAGCTCCTGGTCCATATGACCATCACCCGTGACCGTAGCCTTACCTCGTCAGGGTTTTGTGGTTTGCGATGTCCATGTGCACGTACCCTTTTGACTTGCTATTCTCCGATTCGCGACGTCCCCTGTATCGTTGACAACTGGCCTCCACTATGCCTTTGCCCTCCTGCTCTTTTGTGGTGACAGCTGGCCCCCACTCATCGGGGTTTCACGGATCACGATATCACAATGCACGAACCCTTTGTACTCGGGATCTCCGATATCCCGATTCTTGATTCTTCGACTCTCGTCCGATCCCTGACACCTGTCCCGTGTAAGCGGACGGCTCAGATTCACGTAGGGGTTTTTGACCTGAACTTCTTGATCTCTTGTCTACGGGAACACCGATTTCCCGATGCACCAAATGTCGATGGCGTTGATGCTCGCCACGTGTCCTCTACCAACGAACGGCTCTGATCCTCGTCGGGATTTTGCGACTTGCAAAGTCTCGTTTCCTTCAACCTCAGGAATCCCGATTTCCCGATGGTCGATATGCCGACTCAATGCAAATCTCCGCCACGTGTCCTTTGCCAATGGACAACTCTGATATCCCCAGTATTTTGAGACCTTCAAAGTCCCTGTTCTCATGACATCGAGAACTTTGATTTCCTGATGGCTCTTATCCCGACTGCTAACCCTTTTACAGCTTCCACAAATCCAACGACTGACGGGTACCTGCTCTCGATCTTACGGCTCAGATCCTTTCTCCCTGCGCGCTCCTCCTCCAAAGGCTAATCTCCGCGCAACTCTTCCTGATCCGAAGGCTTACGGGATTTCCGTGTGAGATCCGATGGCTGTCGGTCTCCACCTTTTGTGCCCTGCCTCTAGAGCTCCCCTGGACGCTTAGAACCAACGGTCCAGAATCTGTCAGCCTATCCGACAGTTGCTGTGCTCCCTCGAACTTCTTTGCACCTTATTCCCAGGCTTGGAAGAATTTCAGATTCTCTGAGGCCTCTACCCTTGCTGGTTTCTCCTCTGCGAACTCCCTGAACTTGAGCTTCGCCTGTGCGTATGAAAACACCTACTCCTCCTGAGATTTCCTTTCTTTATATCCTCAAAGGAATTTTTTGGCTCTTGTGCATCTGCGAAGTCCTCGCACGCTAAGCGCTATCTGTCCTGAGCTTCTACGAGTACTCAGCCCCTTGGGGGATTTTTTCTTTCTTCCTTCTCCTACAGACTGAGAATGAACTGGATGCCCTCCTAGCTATCATGTTACTCAAGCTACTTCTTGAGTACTTCTGGGTATTCAGCAACCCAGTGAAGATCCCTCAGTGGATTCTTCCTCTCTTCTAGAACTCAAAGAGTTATTTTCTCTGTAGCGCTTGCTTGCACACTTTCTTGACGCCCTCCTGGCGGAGTATATTCTCCCACAGAACATTCACCAGTTCTGGGTTCCCTCTGTGCACCCTTTGCACCTGCTCAATGCCCTCCTGGCAGAGCTTCTCAGAATCCTCAGTGATTCTGGTCTTCTAAACTCACAACAGATTTCTTCTTCCAACTGCACCACTGTGCATATGCTCAATGCACTCTTGGCAGAGCTCCTACAGAATCCTCAGTGATTCTGTCTACAACTGTGTTTCAACTACACAGCCTTACCTCCTGAGGTGTTCAACAACCTCACAGGAATTCTTCCTGAGTTGTTGATTCCAGTCCTGTGCCTCAGCACGTCTCTGTCTGACTCCTCGGAGTTCAGAAGTGCATCCTCTGTGCACGGTTATTAGAACCTCAACGTTCTATCATACCCTCCCGGAATGAAGCCTCAAAGACCTTCAACCTGAAATCAAACAGACTCTTGCATAATGCATCCACATAACATACATTCACAGCATATATATGGAACACACACACAGACATGCATAAAAGACAGAATAATGCAGGAAAAACTGCTCTGTTATATTAACAATGGAAAATGCCTGTATTTTACAATGGTGTTCCTGAGCTCTCTCTGGCTCTCTCATACAACCATTCTCTTCTTCCCTACATGCATACTAACTCAAAATGAGATCTGAATATCTCTTTTACCTAAGGGACTCTTAGCGCTTCCCTCCAGGATTTACCTACTCTATTAAATTACATTCAATTACAATGAATGGGTTGTCTAGTCCAGGATCAGATCTAGATCTCAGCCATTCTTGGAATTAAAGTTGATCTACCTAACGCCTGCTCAAAGGAATAGCTTCTATGGCTCACCAGCCTAAGACATTTAATTTACATTCAATTCAAATTTGAATGAGGCTGCGCCTCCCATTCAGCATCTGAATGCATGCGCGTTGACGTGGCTGGCTGGCTGGCTTGCTGCATGGAGAGATGCTCCTGCATCATACTCCACAGCTGCAAAAATCATTAGCTCCTGCTCATGAGCTTCCCCTGTAGCTGTTGGAAATCCTCTTGGATCCCAAATCAGTCTTTGGAGCTGTTCATCCACTCCACCTTCCTGCTGCTGCTTCTTATGTGCGGCTGCTGCTACTGCTTCTTTCCTTCTGCCCAGCTGCTCCTTGCTGGTAGTCTGCGGTTATCTCAACATCAGCCTTCTGATGTCCTCTATCTCTATGTCCAGCTGCTCCAGTGGCTGGTTTTGCTCATGCAGTCTCCTCATCTGCAAAAATTTTTGGCCATCGGGAAGATCGCTATGATCCCCCACGCATTCCTTATCTATTTCCAACTTCACCTGTTGGATGTGCACACCCTGCATTTTTATCCTTTCCTCCAGGGCTTCTAGTTGATCCCACAGATCAACAAAGCATAAGTTGTATGTCTCTTCCTCTTCTACTTCTGCAACCTCCTCCGTTGCATTTTGTTCAGCTCTATGGCTGAAAATGTCGAGCCATTCCTCAGAATGCTCATTCTCTTTTCCTTCTTCTTCTTCTTCTTCTTCTTCTTCTGTTAGCTCCAATGCTACAGCGCTCTTAGCTTGCTCGCTGAATGTGTTGAGACATTCCACCGAATGCTCATTCTCTTCTTTCATTTATGCTTGGGCAGATTTCAAAGTCTGCTCCAATTTTTCTTCTTCGACAGTCATCATCCTTTGTGACTGTTCTGTTGTTGCACCTGCAACACAACTTTCTGCCTCCTCCTGGGCAAATGGAAGGAATACTTGTATTCCCCCAATCATCAGAACACCATCCTGATGTTCCTCCTCTTTTGTCAGCTGCACCTGTTGATCCCTTTCCACCTCTGATTTTATGAGACTATCAGACAGTCTCATATGCTCTGTCATCTCTTCTGGCTGGCCCAAATTCATCTGCTCATCCCTGCCCACCTGGCGATATGGGATGCTTCCGCTGCTCCCCTGGCAGACCATGAGATCAATGGATCCCATCTTCATCAACACTCCTTGCTGAATTGAACTCCCTTATGAGTCCATGAGACCTTCAGATGGTCTCAAATTTTCATCTCTACCCACCTGGAAGTTTGACACACTTCTGCTGCCCTCCTGGCAGTCTTCGATGCTTCCGCTGCCCTCCTGGAAGTTTGATATGCTTCTGCTGCCCTCTTGGTAGTTCTTGAGATCCTCAGATGACCCCAATTCATCCTCTTCATCATCCCAATCATCGAGACCTTTTCCAGTCTCTGTCCAACAGTGATCAATCATATCTTCCTCTGTAGCCTTGAGGTTTTCAGCATACCTCAACCACTTTCTCAACAGCCTGCGTTGTCTCATGACCATCAGCTCTCGGACTGGCCATTTCACCTTTGGTGTCTTTATGGGCCACTCATGCACCCATCTCGACTTCTTATTCTGCCGCATCTTCATTTTGAGCTCCTCCATCTCCCGCTTTATATCAGCGAGCTCTTGATCCATTTCTGTTGTGCTCATCAGCTCTGGCTTCTTCTTCCTACAGCCTTTAGTAGCCGTTTTGCTGTGTCTATCTTCCTCCTTGACATATCTGTTGCTGTCACTCTACATCTTGAGTGTGTCCAGCTTCATCCTTACAGCCCTGCTGACTGTCTTCTTGATCATTGCCTACCTGCAAACAATCATTACAGAGTCCTCCAACGCTCTGTCTTCTTCCTACTCCTCTTTTATCCTCTTGCCTGAAATATACAGACAAGGAAATCAGCTCTGATACCACTTGATGTGTATCAGAGTGTTTTAGTTCCTCATTCTCCTCCTCACCTGAAATATACAGATGAGATATCATCTCTGATACCACTTGATGCAGGCAAGGTTGTGCCTCGACTCACCCGCTCACAGGATCGATTTCAAATCCCCTCTCTTCTAAGCCGAAGTGGCTCTTTAGATTCCCAAGTAGAATCTCTGTCGAAATATGACCCAATCCACAGGCCCTTCATTCGTCGGTACAACCTCTGCACCTGACCGTGACCTTTCCCCGACTCTGTATCAGGGTTCGGGGTTTCGGTATTTCCGTCATGACAAACCCCTGTCCTCATGAATCCCCAATCTACGATGGCTCCTTTTCACGTGCTATCCCTCCTGGTCTTAGCTCCTGACGCATATAACCATGCGCCCATGAAGATGACAAAGTGAGAAAGTCCACGGGACTCACGATATGCCGAATCTCGACACCCTCCCCATGCATTAGCCTTCTTGGTTCAGCTCCTGGTCCATATGACCATCACCCGTGACCACAGCCTTACCCCGTCAGGATTTCGGGCTTTGCAATCTCCATGTGCACGTACCCTTTTGACTCGCAATTCTTCGATTCATGACGTTCCCTGTATCGCTGACAACTTGCCTCTACTATGCCTCTGCCCTCCTGCTCTTCTGTGGTGACAGCTGGCCCCCACTCATCGGGGTTTCACGGATCGCGATTTCACAATGCACAAACCCTTTGTAATCGGGATCTCCGATATCCCGATTCCCGATTCTCCGAATCTCGTCCGATCCCTGACACCTATCCCGTGTAAGCGGACGGCTCAGATTCACGTAGGGGTTTCTGACCTGGACTTCCTAATCTATTGTCTACGGGAACACCGATTTCCCGATGCACCAAATGTCGATGGCGCTGATGCTCGCCACGTGTCCTCTACCAACAGACAGCTCTGATCCTCGTCAGGATTTCGTGACTTGCAAAGTCCCGTATCCTTCGACCTCAGGAATCTCGATTTCCCGATGGCCGATATGCCGAATCAATGCGGATCTCTGCCACGTGTCCTTTGCCAATGGACAACTCTAATCTCCCCGGTATTTCAAGACCTTCAAAGTCCCGATTCTCATGACATCGAGAACTCTGATTTTTTGATGGCTCCTATCCCGACTGCTAACCCTTGTACAACTTCCGCAAATCCAATGACTGATGAGTACCTGCACCCGATCTGATGGCTCAGATCCTTTCTCCCTATGTGCTCCTCCTCCAGAGGCTAATCTCCGCGCAACTCTTCCCGATCCGAAGGCTTACATGATTTCCATGTGAGATCTGACGGTTGCCGGTCTCCACCTTCTGTGCCCTACCTCTAGAGCTCCCCTGGACACTTAGAACCAACGGTCTAGAATCTGTCAGCCTATCCAATGGTTGGTGTGCTCCCTCGAACTTCTTTGCGCCTTCTTCCTAGGCTTGGAAGAATTTCACATTCTCTGAGGCCTCTACCTTTGTTGGTTTCTCCTCTACGAACTCCCTGAACTTGAGCTTCGCCTGTGTGTATGAAAACGCCTACTCCCCCTGACCTTTCCTTTCTTTGAATCCTCAAAGGTCTTTTTTGGTTCTTGTGCATCTGCGAATTCCTCGCACACTAAGCGCTATTTGTCCTAAGCTTCTATGAGTACTCAGCCCCTTGGGGGATTTTGTCTTTCTTCCTTCTCCTACAGACTGAGAATGAACTGGATTCCCTCCTGGCTATCCTGTTACTCAAGCTACTTCTTGAGTACTTCTGGGTATTCAGCAACCCAGTGAAGATCCCTCAGTGGATTCTTCCTCTCTTCTAGAGCTCAAAGACTTCTTTTCTCTGTTGTGCCTTCTTGCACACTTTCTCGACGCCCTCCTGGTGGACTATCTTCTCCCACAGAACATTCAACAGTTATGGGTTCCCTCTGTGCACCCTTTACACCTTCTCAATGCCCTCCTGGTAGAGCTTCTCAGAATCCTCAGTGATTCTGTTCTTCTAAACTCACAACAAAGTTCTTCTTCCAACTGCACTACTGTGCATATGCTCAATGCCCTCTTAGCAGAGCTCCTACAGAATCCTCAGTGATTCTATCTGCAACTGTGTTTCATCTACACAGCCTTACCTCCTGAGGTGTTCAACAACCTCACAGGAATTCTTCCTGAGTTGTTGATTCCAGTCCTGTGCCTCAACACGTCTCTGTCTGACTCCTCGGAATTTAGAAGTGCATCCTCTGTGCACGGCTATCAGAACCTCAACGTTCTGTCATACCCTCCTGGAATGAAGCCTCAAAGACCTTCAACCTGAAATCAAATAGACTCCTACAGAATGCATCCACATAACATACATTCACATCATATATATGGAACACACACACAGACATGCATAAAAGACAGAATAATGCAGGAAAAACTGCTCTGTTATATTAACAATGGCAAGTGCATGTATTTTACAATGGTGTTCCTGAGCTCTCTCTGGCTCTCTCATACAACCATTCTATTCTTCCCTACATGCATACTAACTCAAAATGAGATCTGAATATCTCTTTTACCTGAGGGGCTCTTAGCGCTTCCCTCTAGGATTTACCTACTCTATTAAATTACATTCAATTACAATGAATGGGTTGTCTAGTCCAGGATCGGATCTAGATCTCAGCCATTCTTGGCATTAAATCCGATCTACCTAAGGCCTGATCAAAGGCATGGCTTCTATGGCTCACCAGCCTAAGACATTTAATTTACATTCAATTCAAATTTGAATGAGGCTGCGCCTCCCTTTCAGCATCTGAATGCATGCGCGCTGACGTGGTTGGCTGGCTGGCTGGCTACATGGAGAGATGATCCTACATCATACTCCACAGCTGCAAAAATCATGAGCTCCTGCTCATGAGCTTCCCCTGTAGCTGTTGGAAATCCTCCTGGATCCCAAATTAGTCTTTGGAACTGTTCATCTGCTCCACCTTCCTGCTACTGCTGCTTATGCGCTGCTGCTACTGCTGCTTCTTTCCTTCTACCCAGCTGCTCCTTGCTGGTAGTCTGCGCTGATCTCAACATCAACCTTCTGATGTCCTCTATCTCTATGTCCAGCTGCTCCAGTGGCTGATTTTCTCATGCAGTCTCCTCAATTGCAAAAAAAAATGGCCATTGGGAAGATCGCTATGATCCCCCACGCCTTCCTCATCTATCTCCAACTTCACCTGTTGGATGCGCACACCCTGCATTTTTATCCTTTCCTCCAGGGCTTCTAGTTGATCCCACAGATCAGCAAAGCATATGTTATCCGTCTCTTCCTCTTCTACTTCTGCAACCTCCTCTATTGCATTTTGTTCAGCTCTATGGCTGAAAATGTCAAGCCATTTCTCAGAATACTCATTCTCTTTTCCTTCTTCTTCTGCTTCTTCTTCTTCTGTTAGCTCCAATGCTACAGTTCTCTCATCTTCTGGCTGAATGTGTTGAGACATTCCACCAAATGCTCATTCTCTTCTTTCATTTTTGCTTGGGTAGATTTCAAAGTCTGCTCCAATTTTTCTTCTTCGACAGTCATCATCCTCTGTGACTATTCTGTTGTTGCACCTGCAACACAACTGTCTTCCTCCTCCTGGGAAAATGGCAGGAATACTTGTATTCCCCCAATCATCATAACACCATCCTGATGTTCCTCCTCTTTTGTCAACTTCACCTGCTGATCCCTTTCCACCTCTGATTTTATGAGACTATCAGATAGTCTCATCTTCTTTGTCAGCTCCTCTGGCTGGCCCAAATTCATCTTCTCATCCCTGCCCACCTGGCAATATGGGATGCTTCCGCTGCTCCCCTGGCAGACCATGAGATCAACGGATCCCATCTTCATCGACACTCCTTGCTGAATTGAACTCCCTTCTGAGTCCATGAGAACTTCAGATGGTCTCAAATTTTCATCTCTGCCCACCTGGTAGTTTGACACACTTCTGCTGCCCTCCTGGTAGTCTTCGATGCTTCCGCTTCCCTCTTGGCAGTTTGATATGCTTTTGCTGCCCTCCTGGCAATTCTTGAGATCCTCAGATGACCCCAATTCATCCTCTTCATCATCCCAATCATCGAGACCTTTTCCAGTCTCTGGACAACAGTGATCAATCATCTCTTCCTCTGTAGCCTTTAGGTTTTCAGCATACCTCAACCACTTTCTCAACAGCCTGCGCTATCTCATGACCATCAGCTCTCGGACTAGACATTTCACCTTTGGTGTCTTTATGGTCCACTCATGCACCCATCTCGGCTTCTTATTTTGCCGCATCTTCATTTCGATCTCCCCCATCTCCCACTTTATATCAGTGAGCTCTTTATCCATTTCTGTTGCGCTCATCATCTCTGGCTTCTTCTTCCTACGGCCTTCAGTAGCCATTTTGTTGTGTCTATTTTTGTAGGAAAATATGCCTGTGGACAAGTAGATCGACCTCTAAGGCTTGACCTTAACCCTAGACAAAAAAGTGCTTATCGTGGACACTGAATTTCTTTCGAATCTATCTAAGCCTAATGCATGAGAAGGGAGAGTAACAGAAGTACCTTTTAACCGACGTTTGTCCCTGCACGCTCCGAGTCGCGCTCCAATCCTTTGCTTCTCGTTGATAGCTGTGGACAAATGAAGATACAACCACTTCCTACTCTATTGACATTAGCTTGAAAACAGACCTATCACTGAATGATAAGTTCATGTAGCATCGAACACAAACTAGAAAGAAACAGGCCAAGCATGTCATATTAATGAGAATAACGACA
>ML788274.1:274891-292271 GCA_009831015.1 Picea engelmannii | reverse complement strand
GAGGAGGAGGAAGGAATTCGTAGGATGACACAACAACGAGGGCAACAAAAGCAATTTGTTATTCGTTGGTGGCAGGAAGCAATCTGTCAGTCAGTCCTCGTAGGTAGTTTCCGATCCAATGAGCAGTGGCAGGAGACATTTTTCTTCTCTCTTCAAGCATTCAACAACAGCAAAGCCACGAGAATGGCCAGCTGAATTCATTTGTCCGATATCGAAATTGCCCATGGCCGATCCTGTGATAGTGTGTTCTGGACAGAGCTACGAAAGGAGATGCATAGAGGCGTGGATGAAGCTGGGGCAATGCCACTGCTATGTCAATGGTACCCAACTCCTCAATTCCACAGTCATTTCCAATCTCGCACTCAAGACTGCCATCTTCAATTGGTGCCAGGCCGCTGGGCTCCCCAAGCCCAGCGCCCCTGATCCAGAGGCTGCTATGAATTATGCCCTCAAGTTGCTCAATCACAACAATGCCCTCAGTTCTGAAAATGGGTACCATTCAAAACCTCCCTTGAACTTTTGTCCTTCTCAAATTAGGTCTAAAAATAATGATGATAACAATGCCAATTATGATACAGCCTCTGATGATTGTCTGAGATCTCTACAAGATTTTTCTTTGGCAAAATCACCTGCACCCACTAAAACAACAAACGACATAACTAGCAGCGAGATTTTATCAGCTGATTTCAACAAGTTATGCGTGCAACCTCATTCTCATTCGGCTAGACATGTGAGGGTTTCAGAATCGTCATCAGGGTCATTGCGAGACATTTCTGTACCTTTTCCTCTTGTCACCAAGCCCTGTAGTTTTTCATCTCAGTCCCCAGAAACACAGGAGGTGAATGAGGTCTCTTGTGATTCTGAATTGGTTGCGAAGCTTGCAGCAAGGCTAGGGCAATCCCATGCCCTAGAGCAAGAGGACGCAGCCTCTGATCTAAGGAAGCAGACTAGGACAAATTCCGAGACTCGGATTTCCCTCTGCCATCCCAAGCTGCTTTCTGCACTTTTACCTCTGCTTACCTCCAGATACTCGGGAGTTCAGATAAATGCAGTTGCTGCATTGGTCAATATTTCACTAGAGAAAGAGAACAAGGTGAGTGTTGTGCGAGCAGGGGCAGTTCCATGCCTAATTGATGTTCTGAAATCAGGTCATCCAGAAGCACAGGAGCATGCAGCTGGAGGAATCTTCAGCCTTGCCTTAAGTGATGAGAACAAGATCGTGATTGGAGTGTTGGGCGCCATTCCCCCATTACTTCGTGTTCTGAGAAGCAATGAGGAGAGAGGAAAGCAGGATGCTGCCATGGCTCTGTACCACTTGTCATTTGCTCCGAGCAATCGAAGCAAGCTAGTGAAGTTGGGTGCAGTCCCAATTCTATTGGGTCTTGCTCAAGATGAGAGATCCAAGGTTGGCAGTAAAGCTCTAACAACTCTTTGTAACATTGTTGCCACTTCTGAGGGACGCCAGGCGTTATTGGATGCCAATGCCGTCGCCACCTTAGTGGATATTCTTGCCAAACACCAAAAGAACAGAAGTACAGCCAGCCAGGAAATGCAGGAGCAAACAGTTGCAGTCCTTTTGTTACTCTCTCAGAACAATCTCCGCTTTGTTTCTCTAGCGATGCAAGCAGGTGCCGTGGACCTGCTTGTTTCGCTCTGTGAAAATGGTAATACAAGAGCCAAAGAGAAAGCCTCGGCTCTGTTAAACATAATAAGAGAAATATCCTCAAACGAAGAGGAATGCCCAGATTCTATCCTTCCAAAGTCTCAGACTAGAAGATGGGGACGTGCTGGTTTGACTGGACCAAATTCAACAACCTTCTGATTTTCCTTTAGATTGGTTCCTGTAGGCTATATGGATTATGCAGCTGCAGCAGACATGTCCATGTCCCAGGTAGTGATTGACACTATATTTAAACTTTGAAGTTCAAAGTTCTAGCATAAAATATATTTAGAAAAGTGCAATAGGGGGGGGGGTTATTTTTCTTTCATAAAGATATTGATTATTCATATACCTCAAACAATTTTTCAGAGGCTTTTGAATATGGGGTTTTAATTATGTTGTATATTTCATATGCAGTAGAAGTTGGGCCCTTTTATAATGCCTTCAGTGCAAACATTTTTCTCATACACTAACGGAAATATGGCGTTTCTGGGCTTTTAAGGATGGGGATCTCCTTGTCGTCCTGTTTTTAGATTGATCATTTGATGTAACTCTTTGTTTGCATTTCTGAAAAGATTAAAACTATTAAGAATTAGTACTATGTCATGGCTGCCTTACTTCAACAGGCTTGCAGCATATTTCATAGTATACCATATGAGAATCTAATCTGTGCTGACATGCATGAGCACTCACCTTCACAATACTAAAAATCTACTGAGGGTGATCCTGATAAGAATATGCTGGCATATATAATCTATTTATTTTGATCGTTTATGCTAATTCAACCTTTCTCTTATCAATCACAGCGAGTGCAAGGCAACACCAGTGCACAGAAAGGAAAACAAAGCTAATATGTTTCAGTTTGTCATAGGAATTATCGATTGTAGAGGCTGGGTAAATCTATCTAGATATCTACATAGTCTGTTTCCCCAATAGAGAAACAAGTTGTTTTTCGTGTCTGAAATTGCCAATCAAGGATGTAAAGTTGAATTTCTTTCCTAATAAATGCTGTTATATTAAAGATACGAATGACAATTATAGAGCCCTTGTTATGGGATATAAGGAGGGATATTTATTTGTGAATTGAGCAAGTTCATTTTGAATGGTAATTCCCAAAGACTTCCTTATGAGAAGAGATTATGTGAGCAAACTAGGACATGAAAGAATGGAACATTTAAATTATAAAATTCTTTTATTGATGCCTTTCAAACAAAGGCTCCGTGTTCTTCCAGAAATATCTCAAAGAAAACAGTGTGTTGTGAGGGTTGCATTTATATAAAGCAAACATGTTGAAACTTCTGTCGGTGGCAAATCATGGAGAGTTTGGACTCCTCTTCATTTGATTCAGAGTTATCTTATGGATCCTATCCACAGGCCACCCCTATGGGTTAACTTTTATTGATAACTGTATTAGAAAAGTGTAGATGTATTTCTTGAAAAGGAAAAGCTATGTATTTGATACCTTTAAAGAATTTAAGTTCTTTGTTGAAATTCAAAATGAAATTAAGATTTGAATTTTGAGAACTAATAAGGGAAAGGAATATGTGAATAAGGACCTGGTCGATTTTTGAAATAAATATGGAATAAGAAGGAAAATACTCTTCAAGATAATGGTGTTGTTGAAAGAATGAATAGAGCTCTATTGGAAAAGAGTAGGAGTATGTTTCATGCTAGAAAGCTTGACATTGCATTGTGAGCCGAAGCTCTTAATACACCAACCCATGTTAACCGAAGCTCTTAATACAACAACCCATGTTTCAAATAGATAAACCTACAACAACTCTCAAAGATGTGATTCTTGAACAGGCTCGAAGTAAAAGAAAACCAAGTGCATGTTACTTCAAGGTATTTGGATGTGATGTATGTGTCCATATTCCAAAAGGGGAAGAAGCTTGATAAGAAAAAGTAAGAAACTCGTTTTTTGGTAGATATAATGAAACATCTAAAGGTTATAAGCTCTACAACATGAGAACAAATAATGTGGTCATTGAGAGGAATGTTGAGTTCATGACAATTTTACCAAGAATGAGTGTAATGACGAATCTTCTTCTAATGAATAGTCTTCTTCATCATGTCCTATTTTGATAATTTTAAATGGAAATTTTAATGACCATGACATTGAACTTTCTTTAGATAATGGATTTTGAAATGACAATGGATCTTCCGATTATGAATGTGTCTATTCCAATCTCATCAGAGGGTATGCAAAAATGGGTTCGAAAGACCATCCAAAATATCAATGTGATCAAAGGTATGCAAAAATGGGTTCGAAAGACCATCCAAAATATCAATGTGAAGTGGATGTAAATGAACAAAGGAGAACTCAAAGTCATCATGCAAATTATGTTCTTATGACTAAAGTGATGCAAATTTGTGGTCCATGAAACTATGATGTGGATGAAAATGATCCTAATTTGCAAAAAGCTATACAAGATGAGTATGATGCATGAGAATTGGTTCCACTCGCAAAAGGTAAAATTTGTGGTTGTCTCTTAGTGTGTTTATAAAACTAACTAAACAATTCATAATGACATTAATAAGTAAAAGGAAAAGCTTGTTGCTCGAGGATTTTGTCAAAAGGAAGGTGTTGATTATTTTGAGACTTTTTGATACGGATTATATTGAAAATGAATTGGAACACACACATAAATATATAGAGTACAACAATACAATGAAACCAACTCCCATTAAGAATAAAATAGTAGAATATCGTGGAACACAAACTAGCTAGAAAGGTGGTAGCTTATCTCTGAAGAGAAGGAGATGTCGGCTACGCTCATTTGCAAAAAATTGATTAAAAAGAGGCTAAAAAAGAAATTTTATCATGAAGCCTAAGAAAAAAAAAGGAAAAACCCCTAAACATAAAAACCCTAACCCTAGAAGATGAAACACCAAAAGTATTGTGGGCCTCAAGATGGTTAGTTGATACATCAATTTCCCAGGGGCACAACTTTTGATTACGATCTCCGTTTGGGGTGCATAATAGCTCGTTGTGGAAACAACTATCCGAGGATTACAAATTTTGGTTGGGGCCATGGTTTTCCCAACCCTTGCCCCTCCCACCCCTCGAATGTTCAAAAAACACCGTTTAGGGCCTCAAAACAGCCCCAAAAGTTTGGGACCCAAAAGACTGTAGAAAAATTGCCAAGAAGATAGAGAATTGTTTAGTCGGTGGAAGAGGTGGGTGGCCACTGATATCCACCTAGATCACTTTTTATCCTCTTGGTAAGGTGAATATTATTTGTTTTGTCATTGCCTTGAGTACAATGTTTCATTGAAAAGTTCATGAAATGAATGTAAAGAGTGCCTCTCATAATGGCTATATACACGAGGAAATTTATACGAGAAAACCAAAAGGTTTTTGAAACGTGGACAAGAAAATTTGGTTTGCAAATTGAAGAAATCTTTGTATGGCTTAAAACAAGTACCTAGGGGTTGGTATGCTGAAATGATGAGCATGTTTTCAAAAGGAGCAAAGTGATCCCAACTTATATTGCAAAATTTGTAATGTCATCTTCTCATTACACTCTATGTGGAAGACATGATTATTACTCACAATAATGACAATTTGATTTTGGATTTCAAATTGGAATTGGTTGCACTATCTCCTTGTTATGTAAGTATGGCAAGAAAATATCGAATATGGATCTTTCAACCCAAGTATGATTTGGTTAATATGCAAGATCATAAGCCTTCTACACCCTTTGAAAGTGGCTTGAAATCAGGTTCCAAATCTAACTCTCAAGAGTTTGATGGTACTCCATATAGACAATTGGTTCAAGGTCTTGTCTACTTGTGTTCTATTAGGCTTGGTATTTCTTTTATAGTTTGTTTGATTTCAAGATACATTTCCAAACCTCATGAGGAACATTGGAAATCTACAAAAAAAAATCATGAGATATGTCAAAGGAACTTTTGCTATGGCATTTATATGAGACAATCCAAAAGGTTTATGAAAGATGGTTAGTAAAATATGGTTTGCAAGTTGAATAAATCTTTGTATGGCTTAAAAGAAGTACCTATATCTTGGTATGATAAAATTGATGAGCATTTTTTGAAACAAGGCTTCACAAGGACCAAAGTGATCCCAACTTATATTACAAAAATTGCAATGCTTGTCATCTTCTCATCGAGACACTTTGTGGACAACACGATTGTTACTCCTAGTATTGACGATCTAGTTGTTGATTTCAAAGAAAATATGAGCAAAATCTTTGATGTGCCTGATTTGAGATTATTGTAGTATCTCCTTGGTACGTGAGTATGACAAGAAAATAGTAGAATTTTCTCTCTCAACCCAAGTATGAGTTTGACATATTAAAAATATTTAATATGAAATATACCAAGCCTTCTTCTACATGCTTTGAAAGTGGATTGAAAATAAGTTCCAAATATAACTCTGAAGAGTTTTTGATGGTACTCCATATAGACAATTGGTTGGAGGTTGTCTATTTTCATGATACTAGGTTCAATATTAGTCTTGTAATGGTTTAATTTCAAGGTACATGTCCAAACCTATGATGAATAATATTGGAAAACTACAAAAGGAATTTTGAGATATGTTAAAAGGCACTTTCTACTATGGCATTTAATTTTCTTCAAGTGGTGATCCTTATTTGGTTGGCTACACTCAGTACAATTGTGAAGGATATAGTGATTGTTGGAAATCTACTTCCTGCAATTAGTTCATCTTGGTGGAGGCATTATTTCTTGGTGCAGTAAGAAATAATTGTTTATTGTGTTATCTTCCACTAAAGTTGAATACAAAGGGGTTACTATGGCTAGAAGAAATGTGGCTAGGAAGGTTACTTGATGAATTAGGTTTTCCTCCAAATGATGTTATCATGTTACTACACTCTCTTATGACCATCAAAGTATTATTGAATTGGCAAATAATTGGTGTTCCTTGCGAGGTCAAAGCACATTGAATTACATGATCAACATTTAAGGGAAAAGATGCAAGAAAGACAAGTTGAATTGAAATATTCTAGGAGTGAAGAGCAAATTGCCAATATCTTCATTAAGTTCCTATAGTGTACATGCTTACCCGAATAAATTTTAAAAGATGATGGTGATAAAGTTTATTTATATCTCATTGTACCTTCCATGACTATTATATAATTTTTTAATATTATGAATCTACATTATGTGGCTCCTATGTTTGTGATCCCATTGCTTTTATCACGACATAGATATAAATATATGATTATTTTTATTTTTTTACATTCAAATAACAATTTTTTTATTATTATGATGATCATGGATGAATTGGTACGAATTTTCGCCACCCAAAATTTTGATGGTAATTCATTAGTGTTGAAACATAATTATTCTTCCATTAACGAAGTAGGTAAAAAAATGTTCTAGAACGTCGATGGTCTAAACTTTTCCAAAGACTTCCATTCTAGAATCCTCTCATCCAGATAGTTCTAGTAAGGTCCCAGACTCTTCCGCCATGTAAATAAATTCACCTTATGGTTCTATGCAAAGCAATGTGTATGTGTTTGAGCTGTAGCTCTCCAGTGTTCCATATTTTGTGCATATTTGTTTGTATACAATTGAAGACGAGTAACTAATTTGTTGTGCCCTTAAATTTCAATCTAGTATTTTGTGCAAGATCTTATCTGTATTTTGTGTAAGCTTGAGTGTTTTTCAGCTATAACTGAGTTCAAAGTGCGTTGCCTCTTTGAATTTCAATCTGGTATCAAAGCATGGGAGGAAGAGCACAGTTAGATTCTTAGGCTTACAACTGATCTAGATTGTTTTTGGCACGAAATGAGAACGGACATGTAACACATAAATATATAGAGATATTGCAAGAGAGCCAATCATATAACAGATATATATTGGATATATAACAAGAGACACAAATATACAGTAATACACAATTTCTATTAATGAATGAAATGTACAAAACTGTAGAAATACAGAGTGAAAGACTCGCTAGAATGGTGGCATCTTATCTCTGAGAAGAGATGTCATGGCTACTCGCATTCACAAAAAGATGATTACAATGAGGCTCTAAAGGCCTTTTTAACATAAATAAAATCCAAAACTCTAACCCTGGAAGATGAAAAACCAACAATTTTGTGGACCCCGTTTTGGGTAGTTTGGTGCATTAACTTCTCGAGGGCATAACTTTGGCATACAATCTCTGTTTGAGGCGCACGATAGCTCGTTGGAAAGGTATCACTGATGAGATTCATTTTGGGGGCTCAATTAGAGTGTTCAAATATCTCTAAGGTGCCCGATCTAGAAAAAAATTCATTTAGGCCCTCAAAATGGTCACAGAAGATTAGGAACCGGAAAACTGCTAAAAATAGTAAATTGCCAGAAAATTGTTTTGAGCTAGTTGGAATAGGTGGGTGGCCACCGATATCCACCTGGATCAATCCTCCCTCTTTAGGAAGCAATGGTCTCCATTGCGTTGAGTGCCTGGGGAGAGGCAAAAGTGTTTGTTGAATCTGAACCTTAGTGAGTTGTTTGCCTTGTTGGAGAATTTGCGTTGCTTGGTTTGTGGGAGGTTGTCAAGAACCTGATGAGATGACTGTGTGTAAAAGAAATATTTTTTGTTTTCTTCAATCTTGTTGACCTGCTTCTGTTGGATAGAATGTTCTTGGACTGATGTTGCAATGGTTGTAGTGTCCTTATGTTCACCTTTTGAACAGATTGTGAAGAAACTGAATTTTGTAGTATGAGATACCACCTTGAGGCACTTTTATGTGGGACAATAGTCATAACTACCTCTGGTATCCTATAGAGATGACCCCCCAGAATAATAATGAAACTATGGGGTCAAGACTCATAGATAGCATGACACTTTCACATATATGGTTGGCCCAAGAGAACATCAAAGACATACAATGAGACAACATCGCATAATACCTCATCCCTAAAGGGATGGATGCCGTATGACAATCAACACTGCTGGATGACAGAGAGATCGCGCCCCTGGCGAAGCCACCCGATGTTGTATGGTTGCGGGTGTGGTGTTTTCGACAATCCCAACTGTTTGACGACCTCTGCTGAGATGAGGTTCTTCTAGCTTCTGCTATCAATGATAAAATGCAGCGAGGTCCCCTTCACCCACATCTATGAATGAAAAAGGTGATCCCCCTCTTTAGGATTTGCTGGTTCTTTTGGTTGAATTTTTGTGGTCGCGACAATAGCAGTGGGTTCTGCATCGATGATCTGCCTTTTACCAGTATTTTATGAATTAGATTCTGAATCATGGTTTGGCTCCATGTCTTTGATCTCGGACACCAATGACTATTTTGAGCGATATTCATTGGTGTTGTGCCCAGGAATTTTGTGGAAATCGCACCATTTTCCATTGTCCTTCTTCATCTTTCTGTTACCTTTATTTTCCTGTGGCTTGGAATGGCTTTCTAAAGGCCGGTTGTTAGAGTCGTATTTACCATACTTTGGTTGTTTCAGATTTGCAGACCCAAACTCCCACTTGTTTTGGTGCTTAAATTTATGCTCGCTTTTAACATCATATAGATAAGCAACACCTAGTGATGAGATGTCCATAAAATCCATTTCAGTTTGGATGTATCTATGTAGAGCCCCATGATATTTCAGAACCAAATGTCACTCAGAGTATTTGATACCTAGCTTGGTGCACAATGTATGGAATGTTGGAGTTACTTTACACACACCTAGGATTTTTTTTTCCTAAGTTTCTTCCTTATTTATTAGTCATAATTAGTCATTGTCGAGTCTCCTATATTTTAGGGGAGAATATTCCACCTGGAGAATATTCTCTTTCAGTTGACACTTCAGTTTGACTAGTTGAGTTGAGTTTAGATGTTGCATTGGTTTTATCACCATGAAACATTGTGGTCATCACCATGCTAATTCTCCCTTGCTTTGGGATCATCACTAGACTGGCACATTAGCCTTGATTCCTTGAGTTAACTCCTCACTACTCTATGTTCATTCAATTAATTGAAGACTAGTTGACTAGTTAATTCAACTAGGTGGCAGTTCACTCCCGTAACTGCCCGACAGACTAGACTAGATGGCATTTCACTCCCATAACTGATGGTGTGTGTCCAGATCACTCTACACCACCACTATGGTGCATTGGTTCTCCTCCAGTGCACACTCATTTAATTATTCAGAGTATATCATGTGTAAATTATTCATTATTCATAACGGTTAATGATAATTCTTTCATTCTTTCTCTCCTTCTTCTTCTTTCTCCAATTCTCTCTGCAAACATGTGCATTATTTTTTATCTAGATATATTTTGTGTAGGTTCAACACATTTACATGGTATCATAGCCGACATACTACGAAGAAAAATTTACACCAAAAGTTTTTGCAGGTACAAAAGATTGAAGACAACGGAAAGATGGATTTCTAAAAGGAATTCATTCTTACACCTTACAACTATTTTGCATGGAAGGAGAAAATATCCATACATCTCTGAACCAGAGGGTTGCATAGGTTAACCTTGAATACAGATACAAAACCGACATCATCCATAGAAAAACCCAAGTATTTAAATTGCATGGATGATGCACTTGGAACAATTTGCGGTGTTATTTCTCTCTATATCTTTTTTCACATATATTCCTATAAGAATCTCATTGAAGCCTAGACCATCTTGGAAGGGCTCTTTGGAAAACAAGATGAGATGAGGGGACACATGCTGGAGGTGGAGCTGCTCACATTGGATCCAAAAATCTTCGACAATATCCAAGATTTCTTTACAAAATTCAAGGATTTACTATCGCAATTCAAAGCTTGCAGGGTTGATAAATCAAAGGAGGATAAACAAATAGTTCTCACCATTCTCTCTAAGTTTGGTCCTGAATTATCTATATTCGTATCCAAATTGCATTCTATCAGATTCTCCTCAGGAGCCACTTGGAAGATGCCTTCTCTTGAGGATTTTATTGAAGCCCTGACACAATAGCAAACCAAGCTCATCAACATGGGAAAAATCAAAGGCCCAAAGGTGCATGCACTCACTATGCAAGATGGCAGCCACAAATATCATAAATATAAAGATAAATATAAATGGAAATCTCATGCACATATGAAGAAGGAAGGGTACACAAAAACCTTCACCGATGCTTCCAGATCCAAAGGGGAAAAGGGAAGAAAAGGGAATAAATGCACGTACTGTCACAAAAGATTCCATTCAGAATCCATATGCATGCAAAAACAAATAAATATGATGCCTCAAATACTTCAGCAAAACAACCTTGGATATTGCATCCCCGAGGGTGCCAAGAAGAAGAAGCCAGAAGATCTGAATTCCAAGAAAGACAATTCTAGCCATGCCTTAATTGTCATCAACTCCTCTCTTGATGCTTGGATCGTAGATTCAAGAGCATCACATCACATGGATGCCTCAAAATCAGTATATTCTTCTTTGGATGCATGCAAAGGTCCTCCTATTATGATGGGGGACAACTCTTCTGTCAAAGTCACCAACAAAGGAATGATTAAACTCACCAACGGAAGCTTCAAGAATGTGTTGCATGTTCCCAAACTTTCTGTCAACTTTCTTTCCATGTATCAGATGAAAAATTCCGGCATTGGAAAGAACTTCATTTTGAAATAATGTAACTGCGAAGAGAATTCTTATTATTATTTTGTTATTGGATTAAATACCCATTGTGGATTAATCATGTCATTATTATTATTGGATTAAATCCCCATTGTGGATTAATCATGTCATTATTATTATTATTATTGTTATTGGATTAATCCCCATTGAGGATTAATCATGTCGGTAATTGTATAAGGACCAAATCCCTTTTTGCGGATTGGTCATCGGACAATTACAAAGTGCAGAATAAGAAGTTGGCCCCAACAGTTATAATGGAAGACCCGGAATTAATTAAAGGTGGGTTTACCCACCCAGAGTGAGAGGTCGGCCCTGCCAGATGGTGACCTTTCACACGTGCCAGGTTGATATAAATAAGAGGCTAGCGCCTCACTTCTTACACACACTCACTTGCTCATTCTCTTATGAGGCAAGTTGCAATTAGAAGTTGGAGAGAGGATAAGAAGAGTGGTGCATCTCTTGGGGAGGACTTTCTGTATTGTTTTGAGTTATCTCTTGAACATTGTATAAGATATTTATGATAAGGAAGTTTTTGTTGGGTTTTCTTCCCCTAGAGGGTTTCCCAGGATAAATGTTGTGTCTCTTGTGAATGTGTATTTCTTAGTGATCTTGTTCTTATTATGCTCTTATCTATTGAAATGCAAAGAACTACAATAATGGCATAAAACATTAACATGGTTTCAGATCCAACCTGAAGGAAGCACAATTTGCAAGAGGAAAAACATCACTGTTACCATACCCAAAAATTAGGGTTTTGCAAAAGTGAGTATTTTCAGCTCCCTAACCTCCTAGAAAGCTGCGCCCTCCCCCAAGGATCAATTTGGCACCTAGAGCACACCTTTTCAGTGGCTAGATCTCCCAGAAAGTGAAACCCTAGTTTCACAAAGTACCAGAAAACCAGAGTACCAGAAGTACTAGAAAACCAAAAGCACCAGTCCAGAAATCTGCAAATCAGATTTGAAGGGGTAAAAGTTGGATTTTCAAAATTTCGACTGCACCAACTAACTCGCCTCAGCCTAGCGCATCTACCCCCTGGATCAGAATTTCAAAATTCTAAGTTTGAAAAATTAGGGTTTCCTCATAAAACCCTAAGTTGCAGTCTCAGAACCAATTGCAGTTGCAGTACCTGTTGCAGTTGCAGTTGCAGTACCTGTTGCAGTTGCAGCCGTAGAACCAATTGTAATCACTCTTGAAGTTTTTGGTAATGATTACCGCTGCTACTAGATGGAGCCACTACCTGCAAATGCTATCCGAGGTATGTACTCACATATGGTTAATGGTTAAACCCTAAAGAGTATTTGTAGGAGAAGGGATCTTTTGACATAGATCCAGAAGGATCTCAAGATCCAACACATTCGGAGGAATGATGCAACCCAGGTGTGATTATTCTAATATGCATCTATTTATTATGAAATTATCTTGATCAGTGTTGCATGTTGAAGCTATGATCAAATCATTAGAAGGATTAAAAGTTGATCATAGAGATTATCCTCTAACCTAACCTTTTGTCAAGATAGTATATTGTCTTAGTACAACAGGCAGGTTGAAGAAAGTACTCGTCACTTGAGTGAAGGGGACCTGGAAGAAAATCAAGCACTTACTCTTGAGGACAAGGCTCCAGGTTTGATTAATCAAGATTCAAAGGTACACATGACAAGCTAATGACTTTAGTTGAGATAACAATCGTCATAAAGTATTATACTTGATAACATGTGAGGATACTTTGTTTGATATGAATAACACCTCCTCTAGGAGAAACCTCGTGTGTTAGTTTCATATTTCCATTGAAGAATGCTTGGTCACAACACTAAGAGAGTGTTGACCCCATTTCGTATTGTATTCCTTACCTTTAATCTTTGATAAATTATAAGTAATAAGCTCTAAAGGAGCTACTGTGATGATTTTTTGTGCTATTGCTTTATATTATCAAGAAGGATATTATTCTTTCTTGTTGTTTTGTTGACCTTGCTCCAGGTCACATGAGGAAGCTATAGCGAAGGTTGCAGAAGGCAACGTGCTAAAGAAGAAATCATAAATGAAGCAATCATCAGTGGAAAAGAAGAAGGTGGGTCACTCAGAAGCTGCCATGACCCACGCTATTGAAGAATCCATGTGAACTCTAGAAGATTAGATTACATCAACTACAAGGCGCTACCATACATATGCAAAGCTGTCACAAGTTTACCAGAACTGAAAGGTGATCATGAAGGCGTATGTGATGGATGTGTGCAAGGGAAGAACATCAAGAACCTGTTTCCGAAGAGGGACAACAAGGCAGCAGGAGTCCTAGAACTCATCCATTTAGATGTATGTGGCCCAATGCCATCATCCTCCATTAATGGGTATGTATACTATGTATCATTCATTAATGATTATTCTCGTAAAAGACCTGGATATATTTGAAGTGTTCAGTAAGATCAAGGAATTCAAATCCTTGATAGACAATCTTTCCGAAAGAAAGATTAAGATACTCAGGTCAGATAATGGAGGAGAATATACCTCAGAAGAGCTCGTGAACTTCTGCAAAGATGTTGGGATCAAGATCTCCAACAAAACGGTGTAGCTGAACGGAAGAATAGAACCATGCTGGAAGCTATGAAGATTAAGATCTTTCTATGTGCTTATGGGCAAAAGTAGCAATGACAGCTATTTATGTGCAGTACCGATTATCCCATAATGCACTTGGGTTCAAGACCCCGGAAGAGATGTTCACTGGAAAGAAGCTAGAGGTAAGCCATCTCAAAATATTTGGTTGTCCAGTGTTTATCCATATACCAAAAGAGAAAAGAAACAAGCTGGAGCCCTCAGGAAAGAAGGGAATATTTGTGGGATACTGTGAGGTATCCAAGGCCTTCAGAATCTACATACCTAGTCACCGCCATATTGAGATCAGCAGGGATGTGACCTTTGATGAAGAAGATGCACTTAAGAAATCAAGAAGATGCCAGCTTGAAGAGGTATATGAAGAGGAACCTGTAAATCCCAGGATGACAAAATCCATGAGGGAAGTTCCCAGAGCTGCAGAACCTGTAAGGGAAGACATATCTTCCCCGGATGAGGAGACTCCTGAAGATCATGATATCACAGAAATTCAAGAACCTCCTCAAATGACCTTCTCCCATAAAAGAAATCCTACTTGGGCAAGAGAGCTTATTCAAGATGGAGAGAAGTATGGTGTTCCAGAAGGAACCACAAGACATGTGAAGAGACCAAAGCCATTCTCCATTTACACAGCTTTGATGTGAAATCTACTTGATGAGGAACCTACATGTTTTGAAGAATCCATCCAGAAGAAGGAATGGGCCGATTCCATGACAGAGGAATACCAATCCATAATAAAGAATGATGTATGGGAAATTGTTCCCAGACCAAAAGGTAAGGATGTGGTATCATCAAAATGGCTCTTCAAGATAAAACATGCTACTGATGGAAGTATTGAGAAATATAAAGAAAGATTTGTCGCACGTGGATTTTCCCAGAAGGAAGGAATCGACTATGAAGAGACATTCTCTCCTGTGGCCAGATACACTTCGATCAGAACCATTATAGCTCTTGCTTCCAAGATGAAATGGAAGCTGCACCAGATGGATGTGAAGACAACTTTTCTGAATGGTATCATTGAAGAGGAAGTGTATATAGAGCCAGGGATGATTTTAAGGATGGAAATTTATTTTAAAATGTAGAAACCTTGGCGAATCTTACTAATCCTTTATATGCCAACTATAAATGTTTGGCGATATTTTTGTAAAAATATTCAAATTTATAAGGATTTTTATAGTTTTTATAAAATTTTGGCGATTTTTCAAGTAAAATAATTTTATCCTATAGAATTTGGGCAAATCATTTTTAAAACAGCGAATCTCATTTTTGGAAAAACCATGGAAAATTAGCCCATGAGAGAAATTTAGCCCCTAAAATCATCTATATATAGAGCAACCCCAAGGATTTGAGGTTGAAGACAGGAAGTCTCATGTCTGTCGATTGAAGAAAGCCTTATACGGATTGAAGAAAGCTCCCAGAGCTTGGTATGGCCATATAGATAGTTTCTTTACGAGCTTGGGCTTTACCAAGAGTAAAGCAGATTCAAATATATACTTCAAGATCATGGAGAATGAACCAGTAATACTATTACTATATGTGGATGACTTATTCTTAACTGGAGAAGAAAAGCTCATCACTGAATGTAAACAGAGACTTGCCACCGAATTTGAAATGAAAGACCTTGGCCTAATGCATTACTTCTTAGGTCTTGAGGTATGACAGAGTCCGGAAAGAATCTTCCTTAACCAGGGGAAGTACACGGTCGAAATCTTAAAGAGATTCAACATGCTAGAATGCAAGTCCATGAATACACCCATGGAAGAAAAGCTGAAGCTGTTGGTCGATACTTCGTCAGATTTGATAGATGCCACTCTGTACAGACAGATTATTGGATCATTGATGTACTGGATGAACACCAGACCAGACATCTGTTTTGTAGCGAACACCTTGAGTCAGTTTCTGGTAGAGCCTAGACGTGTTCATTTATTGGCTGCAAAACATGTGATGAGGTACCTTAAAGGTACAATGGATTATGGTCTCAGCTATGATGGAGATCATGACTTCACACTGAGTGGATATACTGATGCAGATTGGGCAGGAAGCGTTGCTGATAGAAAAAGCACTTCCGGATGCTGTTTCAGTTTGGGATCAACTATGATCTTGTGGCAGAGTAGGAAGCAATCCAGTATTGCTCTCAACACAGTGGAAGCAGAGTACATTGCCGCATGTTCTGCTAGCTGTGAAGTTATATGGCTTCAAAAGTTGCTGACAGGCCTATTTGATTTGGAGATGAGAGCAACCACGATTCTATGTGACAATCAAAGCTATATTAAAATGATAGAGAATCCCGTGTTCCACGACAGGTCGAAGCACATAGAGATCCGCTATCATTTCATCCACGACATGGTACAGAGAGGAGCCTTGAAGCTCCAGTACATTAACACGGATGAACAAGTTGCTGATGTGATGACTAAGCCTCTATCTCGTGTAAAGTTTGAACACTTTCGAGATAAGCTTGGTATTGTCCGAAAGGACCTTCCCTGAAAGGGGGAGTAGATGTATTCCTTGCTTCTGACCTAGTTGTTAGATGTAAAGCAAGATGAGTCATTCTTCTGACCTCACTGTTAGACGTAAAGCATGACACTGTGTGATCCTTGCTTCTGACCTCATTGTTAGACGTAAAGCAAGATGAGTTATGCTTCTGACCTAGTTGTTAGATGTAAAGCAAGACGAATCATGGTTCTGACCTCGTTGTTAGACGTAAAGCATGATGCTGAGTGATCCTTTCTTCTGACCTTGTTGTTAGACATAAAGCAAGATGAGTTATGCTTCTGACCTAGTTGTTAGACGTAAAGCATAACGCCGCTGATTCCTTGCTTCTGACCTAGTTGTTAGATGTAAAGCAAGATTATTCCTCACTTCTGACCTTGTTGTTAGACGTAAAGAGAGATGTTGATGTGTTCCTTGCTTCTAACCTCATTGTTAGACGTAAAGCAAGATGAGTCATACTTCTGACCTAGTTGTTAGACGTAAAGCATGAAGCTATGATTCCTCGCTTCTGACCTAGTTGTTAGACGTAAAGCGAGATGATGATATTACTTTCTTTTGACCTAGTTGTTAGACATAAAGAAAGATGTGACTGACACTGAGCTACCAACTTAACCACTGTGACATTGAGCTAGTGTAGTACTGTGATGTGCCAGCCTAGTGTTGTGATGAGGTATCATTTTTACTGATACATGTTTGATGCAGATGATGATAACATTCCTTCGAGAATGATGATGTTGTTGATGAAGAAAACTTCCGATGAGTCGTAAATGTGCTAGACAATGGTTCAAGATGATATTGACGATACTGTCCCCCAGATGCCACCAATGATGCAGACCTCTCTTGCCTGATGCTGATGAAGAATACCCTTCTTGTTAAGGGGGAGTGTTGAAATGATGTAACTGCGAAGAGCATTCTTATTATTATTTTGTTATTGGATTAAATCCCCATTGTGGATTAATCATGTCATTATTATTATTGGATTAAATACCCATTGTGGATTAATCATGTCATTATTATTATTATTGTTATTGGATTAATCCCCA